>CAWUFW010013383.1:0-479347 GCA_963921515.1 Calotriton arnoldi | reverse complement strand
GGGGGCAGGATGCCCACCACTACTACCACCCTTAGCCAGGGTGGGCTGGATGCCTACCACCACCCTTAGCCAGGTGGGGCTGGATGCCTACCACCACCCTTAGCCAGGGGGCAGGATGCCCACCACTACTACCACCCTTAGCCAGGGGGGCTGGATGCCTACCACTACTACCACCCCCACTCATAGGATGGACAATGCATGACACAACAAGCACACCACAACCTAGGGAATGCAAGATTAAGACATCCCCCTCCACCATGACAAGCGTGTGAGCAGGCTGTGTCAAATGCCTACAACACCGAACATGACATTGAACATACAATGTGACCCCTAGCACATGTGCCACACATATATGTGTGTGGCACCCACAATGCAAGCAGCCCATGACCATTGTGGCAATGGGGCCTAAACCCCCATCATCACAGTGACCAAAAGGCAAGTGTGGGGTCCATAGCTGAAGCACATTTTGACCATTGTGGCAATGGGGCCTAAACCCCCATCATCACAGTGACCAAAAGGTAAGTGTGGGGTCCATAGCTGAAGCACATTTTGACCATTGTGGCAATGGGGTCTAAACCCCCATCATCACAGTAACCAAAAGGCAAGTGTGGGGTCCATAGCTGAAGCACATTTTGACCATTGTGGCAATGGGGCCTAAACCCCCATCATCACAGTGACCAAAAGGTAAGTGTGGGGTCCATAGCTGAAGCACAGTTTGACCATTGTGGCAATGGGGTCTAAACCCCCATCATCACAGTGACCAAAAGGCAAGTGTGGGGTCCATAGCTGAAGCACATTTTGACCATTGTGGCAATGGGGTCTACACCCTCATCATCACAGTGACCAAAAGGTAATTGTTGACAAAGAAAGAGCTGCAACTGCCAAACTGCATGGATCATTCCTGGTCACAGAACCAAAAACTCATCTGTGGCAAAGTAGTGTATGTGTCCCATTGCAACATAAATTGGGGGAGCCAAATACTGCAGTGCAAATGAAACTTTCCTTTGGCCATGTGCAGACAAACAACACCCATGGTGGCTGAGACCGTCAACAGTCATCAATGACACAATGACAGAAGTGACCATCAGAATGCAGAACCACATATTTGCACCAATGGGCACACAAATGCAGATACCCTGTGGAGACAGCAGATGTGAGGTGAACAGATACCATACCATGGCAGCAATGGGACACACAAACCATGATCACTGTGCTGACCGATGACCTAGGAGTCCCAGGGACAGCAGGGGAAACACACCAAACAACATACAGCCAATGGCACACCCAAGATATGCCAATGCAGTGGTGCAGATGCACAAACACTAACAGGCAGACCAACACTGTCATCATACACAGCAGGTGAGGGGTGGGGGTGCCAGTGTCCCCAGGCAACAACACAACACATGAGGAGAGCTGAATACCAATCATACAGATGTGCATACACTGCCACACTAAGGTAACTCATGGATCCAAATCCCCTATGTGGGCAAGCAGGCATTGACAGGTGAGAGGGAGCACAAAACACACATGTCACACAGGCACGTAGGAACAACAACTGACACAGCAAGTCACAGACACACCACAGCACCACCCCCAGGGCCCCCACAATGTGGTGACCCTGGGCTGAAGAAAAATACCACTGTGATGACAAAGCTAAATGTCGTTCACACTGTGAACCACAGTCAGGTGTCCTGAGCAACTAACTACCATCACACCTACACAAGCACAAATCAATCAGCATGGCCAGTAAGCCAAGGCCAACATGGAGGCAGGGGACTAGCCGGGCAACAACTCTCATCTGCACACACTCAAGACCACACCCCTCGACCTCCAACAATGTGCAGCAGTGAAGTACACATGCACTGGTGACATTGCACATGCACCCATTACTATTCCAGGGTGGTGGGTGGGAACCAAGGTGTAGAAACACATCACACATGGACACTCAACAAGACTCCTGAATGTCTGACACACTGCACACTACGCTGTACATGGACATGACGGCAATACCACACCGACCAATGGGATCCCAGCCACAGTCACACACCAATGAAGAAGCCAAGGTCACCCACAAAGAACACACATAGACAACAACCAACATTGCAGCCCGGACCCTAAGGAGTGCCAGCAGTCACACACACAACGTGTCACAATCACTGAAAGATAACACAAACTGGAAATCACATGACAGGGGCAAACAACAAGTGCCAAAGGGAAACCTGACTGTGACCCATCTGCGTCAGCACACAAACTCTGCCCTGACAGCAAACACACCTATGGGTGACACCCTGATGACCAGTAATGTGCCATGCACCCACATCACAGAGAACACAGGGAGAAGACTTTGGGGGAACATAGCTCAAGTCAGCAAGCATCACAAACAGGTACAACACTAGGGATCACAGCATGCGCAGATGAATGGAAGTGAACACACAGACATGCACATACAACACACACCTTGGGCGCAGGCAATGTCACACGTGTACACACTGCCATGAGGGGACTCCACTCCTGTGTGAGGAAAGCTGTGCCATATGTTGCCTCAGTAGGGCCCCATCATGTCAGCTGAGCACTTGGTCACACAATCAACAATTAGCACCAAATGAGGGCTCCCATCACATCAGCCTGGTCATGGATGTGCCAACGGAATCATCAGCACAGATCCAACACACTTGTATAGCAATGTTGCACTGACTACACGGATGAGTCCCTCCCCATTGATGCCCAAACCTGCATGTCCACTGGAGATGGCAACACGGTCAGGGAAGTAGACAAAAGCAACGATGGCAGGCACAACAGATGTGCAGGGGTGGAAGCCACAGATGTGAAATTGCCAATGTAAGTAGGAAACCCATTGCCAAATACTGAACACATGACACCCTCAGATGCTGCTATTGATGACATGGATACACCACATGATAGGACACATTCCCCCTGGACCACATGGGTTCCTGCACAGTAACACTTCATAATCATGAGACCAGATATCACCATCACTGCAGCAAGGGCATGGTTAGCTGCACCAACAACATGTACATCTGAAGCATGAGCACTAGAGAAAAGAAAGTTGCTTTATTCAGCATATGTGTTGAGGCCAAACGAAGTCCTGAAAAAGAGCAAAGGCCAATGGCCAGTCCATTGTCAAAGTTCAAACAGGGTGACACTGGCAGATGTCACCCTACGCATGCCTGCACAATACCAGGGACAATCCACTAGGAGGGGCAACCGGGGGGCAGGCCAGGCACCGCAGGGACAGGATCAGGGCTCACCAGGGGGAGTCAGGGAAGGGGTGGTGGGTGCTGGAGAGCCACTGACAACTGCAGTGGAGGTGTCTGACATGGTGTGTGCCGGCACAACTGGGGGCATGACACAGATGTCGTGGGTGCCGGCACAACTGCAGTGGACCCTGCAGATGGGGTGGACAGGTCCGCCACTGCAGTGCCCAAGTCAGACAGGGCGGTAGTGGACTCCACTGCAGTGCCTACCTCCAGGGGAGGAGAATGGGGAACAGGCAAGGTGGGTTGGACAGAGGGGGAGGACACCCTCACCACATCAGTGGCACAGACAAGCGCAGCGGGGGTGTGGTGCTGGGAGAGCAAGTGGCAGGGGGAGAAGGCCGGAGCATCTTGGGGATGGTATATCTGTGGGTGGGGGAACCTGGGGCAGGGTGTGGTGGGGGCACCTGTGCAGTGGGGGCCTGAGGGATGGAGGACGGAGACCTTGTGCCTGAGCTGCAGGGCGGTGGCGGGGTCTTGCTCTTAGCACTCCGGGGGACTTGCGGGTGGGGGCCTCAGTCCGTCTGCGCCTGGGGGAGGGTGTCCGGGGGCGAGGGGCACTCTGCTCCATGTGGGTGGGCTTCCTCTTCCCCCGGGATGCTGGAGCAGCTTCATCGGTGGGGAAGAGGCCGAGGTCACAGAGGAAGAGCTGCTGTGACTTTGGGGTTGCAGGTGAGGCAAGGGAGGGTGCTTTGGAGGGAGAGGGAACTGAGGACTGCGCAGTGCATGTGGATGCGTGTGTGTGTTCCAGGGCCCCATCCCCTGTGAGTCTGGCTTCAGTCCCCTGAATGTGCTTGCGTGTGCGTTTTGTCATTGGCGTGTGTGTCAGTGTGCTGGATGTGTGTGTGCTGGTGTGTGCCAGTGTGTGTGTGCCTGGGATGGGTAAGGTGCTGGGGAGTGTGGATGGAGCAGAGGCAGGAGGGGTGAGGGACCGTTTGAGGAGGGACACTGCTGCCGTCAGGGAGGAGTCCATGGACCTATTGCCCCTCTGTAGGTCAGACATGCCCGATGAGATGCCCTCCATGAACGACACCAGCTGAGTCAACAGCGCGGTGTGCGCATGGAGGACACTCAGCATGGCTGTCTGCCCTACATGGAGCTGGCGAAGGAGGTACACAGACTCCTCACTCAGGGCAGCAGGGGACACAGGGGCAGGGGGTGCGGTGCCTGGCCCAAAGGAGACACGCTCCCGGACATGGGAGCCTCCACGGACCTGGGGAATGGGAGCCGATGGGAGGGCGGTGGTGGTGCTGGTGGTGGCGGGGACAGCAACACTAGCTGGGGTGTGGTGGCTGCTGACACCCGCCTCCACAAGGGAGTCATCCTCCGAGTTGCTCTGGTCCTCAGCTGAGGTGGATGCTGCTGAGGACTCCTCGGTGTGGCTCCCCTCGCCCTCCGTGCCACTGGGTCCCTCCGACCACTCCTCGGCTGCTGACCCAGTCTGGCTCTCCGGCTCCTCCTGGTCCGTGGAGCTGTCCCCTTCCGTGGCCGTGGATGTATCTGCAAACAATGGGGAAACAGACAGACATCAGTCACCTGCACATAACGCACACACCACTGTGAGCACAGCACATCCCAGAGCAAGCCCTGGCATCATTAGTTGTACATTGCTAAAAGTGCACTAATTGAACAGGAGAAGTCAATTGTCAGTCTGATGCCAAGCATGGCACTCACATCCCACATGGCCTTGCACCCATCTGTCTGGTGTCTGTTGGATTGCAACACCCCAGTGTTGACACATGCACCAAGTACACAGTAGTTGGACAGTGCAGAGGACACGGTGTGGACACATCACAGCTCTTGCCACTGAGTCAGTACAGGTTTACGGATGTAAGGGATGCCCAGAGTCAAATAGGAAATGCATGTGATGCATACCAGCGACAGACACCATGATGCACCCATGTCCTGATAGCCAGCGCCACTATGGTGTGCATGTAGCACATGTCACTCCCCTGCAGGATCACCAATCAGTAGACACATGCCATGGCGGAGGCATGACTGCAAAGTCATACATCACTGTCTCAGTGATGTATGACTTTGCAGCCAGACAACAACACTCTGCACTGTGTCACAATAGTAGGTCATGGGGAATGCAAGTCCTGGAGCTGCACAAGTGCACATGTACATCCCCCCACAACACATCCTCTTAACCCTCATCTGTCCAGGTCATACCTATTGGACATATGGGAGACCTGTGACACTACCCTACATGTCAGAATACAGGCATTGTGTAAGCAATGGACCCACCCATGATGCCCACCACAGAGTCAGGGAAACAGATGCTGTCTCCCACCTTGAGTCAAGCAAACTGCAAGGACACAGTCCTAAGTGACAGAATTCCCTGCATGTAAGGGCCACACCTGGGTATCAGATGAGGAGTGGGCAGTGCACAATAGAGGGACATGGCTCCTGGACAACATGACTGCTGTACTGTGGCAGTTCAACCTGGCCCGAGGAGGGCACATAACATGTTAGACAGAGTACACAGTGCAGTCTTTGACTCACCCCCTCCTTGCTGCTCTCTGGCCTTCAGCTGCCCATCCAGGTCTGGAAAGACCACCGCCAGGATCCTGAGCATGTGGGGGTCAGGGTCCGTGTTCCGCCCCTCCTGCGAGGAGGCGACAGCTTCAGCTGGACCCGTGCAATCCTCCGGGTCCAGCCCCGAAGGTCCTGCCACCTCTTTTGGCAGTTGCGGATCTGGCGCTGGTAGACCCCCACGGACCGGACAGCCCGGACGATGTCCTTCCAGATCTCATGCTTCCGATGGGCAGAAGCCTGTCAGGATGACAAAGTGATAAGGACATTACTACACATGCAACATATCCGTGCATGACACAGTTGCATATACATGTCGCAATCACAGGGGCACATGGTGTACCCAGGCAGTGCACGGCTGCCCATGGACAGTTTTCCAGAAGTCACTACATGGTATCATAGCATGGGGAGTAAAACCCTGTTCAGAAGCACTGTCACTGCACCATACCTGTCCAGTGCAAGTCACTACACACTATGGGGGTGACAACTACTCAGTGAGCCTGCTAGCCAGTGGTGTGCTGACTCTCAGCCTTGCTAGTCAGACAAAATGCACATTCAGAAAGGCAGTGCACAGAACACTCACCTGCTCCCCTGGTGTCCCATACAGCTTGCTGTACTGTGGAAGTAGGCTGTCCAGCAGGGCCTGGTTCTCTTCAAGGCTGAAGGCTGGGGCTCTCTCCACAGTACGTGCCATTGCAGGGTCCAGAGGGGCAGAGACAGCAGCAGTGCAGTGGCAGATGTCGTCCTGGAGCATGTAGTGCAGGCAAGTGGGCTCTCAGGGGAACATGCAGCAATATATATGTGCTGGAGAGGCAGATACTGTCCCTTGTGTCCAAAGTGATAGGTCCAAGTCGTTTGCATCTTCTGAATCTGGCCAATCCATGGAATAGCAGCACCAAAACACGCCCACAGCATCCTTCAAATCTTCAACTTCATGACATACATTATTTTGCAACATTGTTGTGGGTGACCAACTGAATTTCCAGCAACCGACTCGTTCGAATATTCAAAAACGCGTCCGTTGCCAGGCAAGCCCATTGTCAATGGGTGCGCACCGATCGGTCCATTGCTGTTCAACGCGCACAGGGGTACAACGCGTACCCGCACACATTGAATGCAATGGGCCGGCCGGAGGCACCGATCGGTCCATTGCTGTTCAACGCGCACAGGGGTACAACGCGTACCCGCACACATTGAATGCAATGGGCCGGCCGGAGGCACCGATCGGTCCATTGCTGTTCAACGCGCACAGGGGTACAACGCGTACCCGCACACATTGAATGCAATGGGCCGGCCGGAGGCACCGATCGGTCCATTGCTGTTCAACGCGCACAGGGGTACAACGCGTACCCGCACACATTGAATGCAATGGGCCGGCCGGAGGCACCGATCGGTCCATTGCTGTTCAACGCGCACAGGGGTACAACGCGTACCCGCACACATTGAATGCAATGGGCCGGCCGGAGGCACCGATCGGTCCATTGCTGTTCAACGCGCACAGGGGTACAACGCGTACCCGCACACATTGAATGCAATGGGCCGGCCGGAGGCACCGATCGGTCCATTGCTGTTCAACGCGCACAGGGGTACAACGCGTACCCGCACACATTGAATGCAATGGGCCGGCCGGAGGCACCGATCGGTCCATTGCTGTTCAACGCGCACAGGGGTACAACGCGTACCCGCACACATTGAATGCAATGGGCCGGCCGGAGGCACCGATCGGTCCATTGCTGTTCAACGCGCACAGGGGTACAACGCGTACCCGCACACATTGAATGCAATGGGCCGGCCGGAGGCACCGATCGGTCCATTGCAGTACAACGCATCACTGTACATGTGACTGGCATATGTCAGCATGCCTGTCTCAGATGGACATATGCCAGCCACAGATAGCTCCCAGGGAGTGAGGGGCACACCTACATCACGACAGCCTGTCCAAACCTTATCATAAGGCATGTAAGGCTGCATTTCCTATTGTGTGTATGTTGGTGTACATGTTGTCCTGTGGGTGTCACCTGTGGGCAGCCACCCCCAGGCTGTGCACGTGTTAATGGGGACAGGATCCTGGGTGTTACGTGTACGTGACCACTGTGATGTGCAACTGTTCATATCTGTGCATGTGCCATGGTCACATTTCACAGTGGTGTTTGTGTATGTCATGTCACATACCCCGTGAGTCCCATGTGGGACGGTATGTTTGAGCCAGGGTGTCCCAGTGGCACAATAGTGATGGCCCTCCACAGTCTTTGTGCATGTAGTGTTTACAATGTCTCTGATTTCATGTGCACAATGGGAGACAGTCTCCACATCCACGTTGTGTGTGCATGGACTCTGATGTTGTGCGTGTGTGTCACAGACGTCCATGGCTCTCCTGCCATGGCAAGTGTGGCCACTACCTGTGGGGGTCATGTTTGTTTTGTTGTGGTGTACACATGATACTCCAGGTGATGCCAGTGTCCATGTGGCATTACAGGGTCCCTGGGAATGTGCCTGTCGTTGAGCTGTGGTGCCTGGGGCACATCTGTCCTCACATGTCACTGGGGGTGACTGTGACACAGCATCATGATATCCAATGGGCCAACCTGGGACAAATTGATGCCACCTGTAGGACCGTGTTGACAGATGTTGGCCATGTATGTACCATAAATGTCGTTCCGGTACTGCACACTTCATGTAGTTGTGCCTCATGATGATGTATGTTGGGATCTTGAGTGTGTTCAATGCCGCATATGTGGGGTGACTGACGATCTTGCTTACTTCTCCTCTGCACTGCAGGGCTCCTGCTGTCCATCGGCCATTCCCAGACCTGGCAACGATGGTGGAACGGGACAGCATCCGACGGTACCGCTTCACCAGGCAGCTGATTGAGGATTTGGCAGTGCAGTTGTCCCCACATTTGCAGCCTGGCCGGCCGTATCCTACAGCGCTGACCCCCAAGGTGAAGGTGATGGCAGCCCTACACTTCTTTGCCACCGGTACCTTCCAACATACTGTGGCGTCTGCTGGTGGGATGTCACAGACCATGTTCAGCCGTGTGCTCCGCGATGTTTTGGCGGCAATGTTGCTCTTCCTGAACCGGTACATCTATTTCCCTAGACTGCGACGACTCACTGACGTGAAGAGTGACTTTTATGCCCTGGGGAGGATGCCGCATGTCATTGGCTCCATTGATGGGACACATGTGGCTTTGGTACCACCACAGGCCCAGGAGCAGGCCTACAGGAACCGCAAGCACTACCACTCGGTCAATGCACTGGTGGTGTGTCTTGCAGACATGACCATCACACACGTGTGTGCCCGTTTCCCTGGTTCAGCACACGATGCCTTTGTGATGAGGAGTAGTCGCATCCCCAGGTTGATGGCACAGATGCAGAACCAGCGTGCCTGGCTTGTCGGTGTGTACTGACTTTGTGCCATTGTGTGTGATCTGATCTGTAGTATTCCGCCCACTTTTCCAAGTCAGCTGATGTGCACTTGTCTGTCCGTAGGTGACTCGGGATACCCCAACATGCCGTGGTTGCTGACACCCCTCAGGAACCCTGTGACACCTGCCCAGATGCGCTACAATGAGGCACATGGTCGGACCAGGAGAGTGATTGAGCGGACCTTTGGTCTCCTGAAGAGCCGCTTCCGCTGCCTGGACAAGACCGGAGGGTCCCTCCCATATGCCCCTGCGAAAGTGTGCAAGATTATCATCGTCTGCTGCATGCTTCACAACCTGGCAGTGCGGAAGGAGTTGCCTCTCATCCAGGATGACGATGACCAACATCCGCCACCTGTGGAGGATCCTGGCCTGGACCACGATGCCAGTGACGATGATGATGATGATGGTGATGGTGATGTCCGCACACAGCTCATCACCAACTTCTTTAGCTGAATGTGAGTATCCTGAGGTGTCATGTGAATGATGTGAGTTGGCATGATGTGTGGGTGGTGCTCTGGTGCTGTTGGAGTGTGTCCATGGGCTACTTGACAGGATGTGTGTTGCGATGTGTGGTGACAGGTGGGCTGTACTCCCCAACAGTGTTGACATGCTAACTTGGTTCTGGGTGGGTATCTTGTAACATGTATTGTGCATGAGTTTTGCTGTTCTGTCCTGTACTGCATTGCTTTTGACTGTGTGTCATTTCTGTCCTTCACAGGGTACTTTCAGATTCGTTTGGTGAACTGTGTCCACCGACGACGTGATTGCACATCCAGGCTGGTAGCTGTTGTGTCCCTACAGGTGATGTGCGCCACACCCATGGACTTCCTTCTGTCTACAGTTGTTGACTGTGTGCCCGCTACCAGGTGGGGTTACCTTGCATCTGTAGTGGTTACGGCATGTTGCTACTGTGTAATAAACCTGTGCTTCACTTAGTGATGTGCGTTGTCTGTGGTCACACATTTGACTGCCATTTGCTTACTGCACCTGTGGGCTACTTGACTACAACTGGGAATGGGTGTGGTGTCTGTGCATTGCACCGTCTTCCCTGGCAACATCAGTGTAGGCAATGAGTCAGATGGCCTAGGTGTGTATGTGTTGTGTAGCCCTGGTGGTGTGTCTCCCTCATATGTGTCACGTTGCCTGTACTCACATGCCTGTGTTGTCCTTGCTGTTGCAGTTCGCATACACTGTGTAATTTTGCAGTTCATCATCCCCATAACAGCACCCACGTTGGAATCACGACAGAGGCAAGTATGGTGTATTAGTGTGTTTATTGTGATAATAGTGCATAGGATGGATTGTGCTGTACATGAATCTTGCAATCCCAAGTTCCTAGATGAATAGAAAGTCCAGGTAGACAGGATCCCCAGTATCGGGGCCACTGTTGTCTGACACATTGTTCCAACTTATACTCCCCATGCAATGTGTGGGAGTAGTGTTGCCATCAACAGGGTGAACAGTCTGTGCACAAAGGCGAAAATCCAGAACAGGTTCAGGCTTCCTGGGAGTTGCGCTTGGCCATCAGCCTCTCACTTTCCCCTCCTCGGACGACCCCTCTTCTTGGGGGGGGCCCTCAAGTGCAGGCTGCTGCGGTGCAGGGGACTCTCCGCCAGAGTCCTCCTCCCTCCCTGTGGCAGTTGCAGTTTGTTCGGTACCAGATGTTGTTGGCACACAGGGAGGTGTGGACTGGTTGCTGTTCATCTGGCGGAGGCATTGTAAAATGTCCCTGTGCACCGCCGTCATCTCATGTAGTACATCCCACTTGGACTCCACGCGGGTCATGTGGGAGTCCACACGTGACATGTGGGAGTCCACACGTGACATGTGTGACTCCACTTGGGACATGTGGGAGTCCAAGCGGGCATGATGGGCAGCCTGCTGCTGTTTAATGTCTCTGAGGAGCCCCACTACCTGGCTGAGCTCTCCGGTGCTGGACTGGTACGCATCAGCTATGCGTACCAGTTGTGGGTCTTCATGCACACCAGCAACGTCTGCAAGCAGCGACCTCTGTCTCCCACCCCTCCCACCACCCCTGCTGACATGTGCAGTGTGTGCAGTTGCACGCACAGATAACCCTGGTCCACCTTGGGGGTTGGTGGTGGTGGTGGTGTCCATGGCCCCAGGTTGGTCCAGGGTCACTGCGCTGGTGTTGTTCCTTATTCTGTCCATGTCGGCAGGGATGGTATTCGTGGTGACAGTCGTTGGAGGGGTGGGTGCAGGGGGTGCAGCTGGTGGACCTGCTGGTGCTGCAGCTGGTGGTCCTGCTGGTGCAGCATGTTGACTTGCACCGGATGTGCCAGGTTGTTCTTCATCGTCCGAGGAGGACAGAGGCTGTACGACGCCAGTGAGCTCGGCATCCTCTTGAGCCTGGGACTGGGACTCCTCAGCGTCTGCTGCTGTGTCCCTATCATCACCTGTTTTTGGGAGACACAAACAATGTATGTCATGTTTCTGCAGGCATCAGTGGTTGACACACCTGACAGTTGTGACTGTGCCTCGGGGTGCGGGCCTGTACATTGTATTGTCCTAAGTTGTCACAGTCAGGGGTTGATATTGGTGTGGCACATTGTCCTGCATTATTTGGGCATTTCTATGTATTCTCTGGGGTGTGAACATGGTCTGCATTGATTGTGTTTGGTTGACAGCCAGACCTCCTTCCCACCCACCCACCCACCCAGTCAGTTATCCCACCATGGAACGTGCTTGCATTGCAGGGAGTGTAAGTTGTCTCTCAGGATGTCAGTCAGTGGTGTCCTGCTGTTTGTTGGTGCACAGTTGGCAGCAGGGCCTTGTGCTCCCCACAGCAGTAGCCAGTGTCAGCCATCTTGTGAGTCCTTCTCCACTCCCTGTGATGTGAGCATGGTTCAGGGTGGTGTTGATGGGACAGTTGTGGGGGTGAGCTATGTCTGTGACTACGTCTCCCATCATGCTATTGCCTCCACCCCCTTCCCAGCATGCCCATGCTTCCTTCCTTTTGACTCTGCTTCCCTGTGGGGTGGGCTGGCTGTGCTGACAGGATGGCTGGGAGTGTTGTCCTGGCAGTTGTTTGGCTAAGAGTCCCAAGAGTGTCCCTGTGCTTCACACAACATAACCCAGGGTGGTGGTGCTTTGTGGGATCTTGTGTTAGGATGGAGGGCATTGCATTCTACCAGGTGGGTACTGTGGAGTTTGTGTTGGGGGGGTGTGAGGGGAGGTGCTGGTGACTATAGTCAGTGCTGCAAGTCCCCCTTCCCACCCAGCCAGCCAGATATCCCACCATGGAACGTGCTTGCATTGCAGGGAGTGGAAGTTGTCTCTCAGGATGTCAGTCAGTGGTGTCCTGCTGTTTGTTGGTGCACAGTTGGCAGCAGGGCCTTGTGCTCCCCACAGCAGTAGCCAGTGTCAGCCATCTTGTGAGTCCTTCTCCACTCCCTGTGATGTGAGCATGGTTCAGGGTGGTGTTGATGGGACAGTTGTGGGGGTGAGCTATGTCTGTGACTACGTCTCCCATCATGCTATTGCCTCCACCCCCCTTCCCAGCATGCCCATGCTTCCTTCCTTTTGACTCTGCTTCCCTGTGGGGTGGGCTGGCTGTGCTGACAGGATGGCTGGGAGTGTTGTCCTGGCAGTTGTTTGGCTAAGAGTCCCAAGAGTGTCCCTGTGCTTCACACAACATAACCCAGGGTGGTGGTGCTTTGTGGGATCTTGTGTTAGGATGGAGGGCATTGCATTCTACCAGGTGGGTACTGTGGAGTTTGTGTTGGGGGGGTGTGAGGGGAGGTGCTGGTGACTATAGTCAGTGCTGCAAGTCCCCCTTCCCACCCAGCCAGCCAGATATCCCACCATGGAACGTGCTTGCATTGCAGGGAGTGGAAGTTGTCTCTCAGGATGTCAGTCAGTGGTGTCCTGCTGTTTGTTGGTGCACAGTTGGCAGCAGGGCCTTGTGCTCCCCACAGCAGTAGCCAGTGTCAGCCATCTTGTGAGTCCTTCTCCACTCCCTGTGATGTGAGCATGGTTCAGGGTGGTGTTGATGGGACAGTTGTGGGGGTGAGCTATGTCTGTGACTACGTCTCCCATCATGCTATTGCCTCCACCCCCTTCCCAGCATGCCCATGCTTCCTTCCTTTTGACTCTGCTTCCCTGTGGGGTGGGCTGGCTGTGCTGACAGGATGGCTGGGAGTGTTGTCCTGGCAGTTGTTTGGCTAAGAGTCCCAAGAGTGTCCCTGTGCTTCACACAACATAACCCAGGGTGGTGGTGCTTTGTGGGATCTTGTGTTAGGATGGAGGGCATTGCATTCTACCAGGTGGGTACTGTGGAGTTTGTGTTGGGGGGTGTGAGGGGAGGTGCTGGTGACTATAGTCAGTGCTGCAAGTCCCCCTTCCCACCCAGCCAGCCAGATATCCCACCATGGAACGTGCTTGCATTGCAGGGAGTGTAAGTTGTCTCTCAGGATGTCAGTCAGTGGTGTCCTGCTGTTTGTTGGTGCACAGTTGGCAGCAGGGCCTTGTGCTCCCCACAGCAGTAGCCAGTGTCAGCCATCTTGTGAGTCCTTCTCCACTCCCTGTGATGTGAGCATGGTTCAGGGTGGTGTTGATGGGACAGTTGTGGGGGTGAGCTATGTCTGTGACTACGTCTCCCATCATGCTATTGCCTCCACCCCCTTCCCAGCATGCCCATGCTTCCTTCCTTTTGACTCTGCTTCCCTGTGGGGTGGGCTGGCTGTGCTGACAGGATGGCTGGGAGTGTTGTCCTGGCAGTTGTTTGGCTAAGAGTCCCAAGAGTGTCCCTGTGCTTCACACAACATAACCCAGGGTGGTGGTGCTTTGTGGGATCTTGTGTTAGGATGGAGGGCATTGCATTCTACCAGGTGGGTACTGTGGAGTTTGTGTTGGGGGGTGTGAGGGGAGGTGCTGGTGACTATAGTCAGTGCTGCAAGTCCCCCTTCCCACCCAGCCAGCCAGATAGCCCACCATGGAACGTGCTTGCATTGCAGGGAGTGGAAGTTGTCTCTCAGGATGTCAGTCAGTGGTGTCCTGCTGTTTGTTGGTGCACAGTTGGCAGCAGGGCCTTGTGCTCCCCACAGCAGTAGCCAGTGTCAGCCATCTTGTGAGTCCTTCTCCACTCCCTGTGATGTGCGCATGGTTCATGGTGGTGTTGATGGGACAGTTTTGGGGCGGGCAATATGTGTGACTGCGACTCCCATGATGCTATTGGCTACACTGACTTGGCCAGCATACACAGAATTCCTTCCTTTGAGTGGTCTTCACTGTGTGTTGGTGTTGTTGTGGTGGCTACATGTGTGGATGTGTTTGTTAGTTCTATTTGTGCCACTGCCTAGCTGTAGTTGTGGTTGTGTTTGTACATGTGTTGGCACAGTTGGATGTGACTTTTTTGATGGCATGTGTTGTGTTTATCTGACTGACATACACATTTTGGGATGATTCTGTTCTAGTTGCTGTGTAATTGCTATGTGTGCATGGTTTGACTCTCCCCTTGACAGTGATGTGTGTGTTTTGTGGCAGTATATTGTGTACATTTGTTGTGTACTCACCAGGCTCTGGGATGTTCTCTAGTCCATATACGCTCACTGGCGGAAGGATGGCCCGCACCTTCTCCTCCCAGGGCCTGAGGTATATTGGCTTGGCAGGAGGGCCACTGCCGGTCTGTTGGCTGTTGCTGTAGTCTATCTTCAGCAGGTCCCGTACCCTCCTGCGCACGTCATACCACCTGTTCTGGATGTCCGTCTTTGTGCGCCGACATGATGATTGTGCGTTCACCCTGTTGATGATCCTCTCCCACATCTTGGTTTTCTGCGACATGGGGGTCTGTTGGACCAGAGTGCCAAACAGCTGTGGCTCCACCCTGAGGATCTCGTCTACCAGGACTTCCAATTCACAATCTAGGAACTTGGGATTCTTCTTGGGGGGCATGGTGATGGGTGGTGATGGTGAGTGATGTGTGTGTTGGTGTGCAGGTGAGGGTGTGTGAGTGTGTGTTTTGCTGGGTGTATGTGAGGTAGGTATTTGTTGGTGTGCTGATGGTGTGTGGCTTGTGTGAGGGATGAGCTGTGGGTGTGTGGTTGCTTTCTCTTGGGTGCTGGCAGTGAAATGGCATTTGCAAAGGCTCATGGTAGTGATTTGTGTCCTTTATATAGGTGGAGTTGTGGGTGTGTCTTTGTTCTCTGTCCCCACCCCCCCAGTATTTATTGGCTTGGTAATTGCTTGTTTGGCCTTTTTTTGGTTGATTTTTCCTTTGTGCTGTTTGTGTATGTTGGAAACGTTCTTGTGACCGAGTCGGACCCTGCATTGGTCTCGTACGGTGTTTTCCGTTTCGTTCACGCTGTGTTTGTGCAGTTTTGTATGCTGCGTACGCGTCGGTCGCGGTGTATTGTATTGCTTCGGCTCGGTTTTGTATGCGTGTCGGTCGTACGGCTTGTCCTCCGTCCGACTCGGTCGTGTTTTCGCGCCTTGCATCGTACTTTGCGGGTTGGAGTTGGCGGGTACGATTCGGTCGGATTTGTTCCGGGTGCGTGTCGGTCGGTTGGATTCGCGTGTTTTTCCGGCCGGATTGCTATTTTCCGAGCGGCTCGGTCGGTCGGCTTGGTTTCCTGACGTGTCGGTCGGATTTATCGCGGCTTGCATCGTACTTGGCGTGTCGGGCGCCACTGGTACGTGTCGGTCGGTATTTTTTCCGGATCCGAGTCGGTCGGTGCTTTTTCCGGCCCGAATCGGAATCGACCCCTAAATGTCCAAGGCTGACTTACATGCCTTTATTGTTCCCATTACCCAGGATGGCCTGATGAGTTCAGAAGCTGATTCTGAAAGTCCTGGAAAGTCTGTAAGAGCCCTTAAAGATTTGAGGTTCCCTCCTGAAACTAGATTATGATACTGCCCTTCCGGACTTGTCAACAGCTGTTGGAAGCCTGCCACTTTGATTGGATGGTCTGTTGATAATTCTTGAAGAGCCAGGGCTTAAACTGCCTTTTAGCAGTTCTGTGAAAGACACCAGGATGTCATCACAAAAGGAGGAAAAACATAGAACTTTCCGCTAGACTGATCTTGCAATAAAGCATCTCTTGCTAATGCCTCTGGATCTGGTCTCCTACTGAAAAATCGTTGTGGATGAGTCTTCAACTATGAAGCAAAAAGGTCTACTGCAAAAGTACCTCAGAATTCACTGAGGACTCTGAAGACTTTAGGATGCAGAAGCCAATTGCTGCAATCCAAGGTCTTTCTCAAATGCCAGTCTGCTACCATATTGCATGGTTCGCGTAGGTACTCCACCACATATGATATTTCTTAGCAAAGGCAGAGTTTCCAAAGGGGCTTGGCTAACATTTTTTATCTCATTACAACTAATCGATTGATATATCTAACTGCGGTTAAATTGTTAATGCACAAAATAGTTCTCACAGGTGGCCGGGCACTGTCCAATGCCCCTGTTGATAATCCATCAATGAAAAGTGGCCTTTTAGAGCCTATGACTTTTTAGCAAGTTTATGTGAAAATGATCCTTTAAAGTGCACTATTTGACTCCATTTTTAAAGACAGATTCTTAGGTGGAAGCATCCCCTCAAACCCTTCTAAGTGAAGTTGCGCTTGCTTCGTTTGCTTGCTTGCTGGAATTGCTCGTATGCATTATACCCTATCACTTTCAGAGATCAACAGCAGCTACTAGTCAAAATGGCTTATGTTACTATCTTGCTAATTTCATAGTATTTCGTTTCAAAACTTTATTTTGTGAAATTGCAAGCTAAAAGTAAATGGGAACATACAGTAGTGTGTGTATTTTCAACACTAGTATTTTTTGTACTATATTAATAAGGTCTCATAGCAAGCAATTTGTTCCCCTGCAGAATAACCGTGTTTTTATAATATGCAATGTGGATTGCAGAAAAGCAATTACTAAAACAATGAAAACCAATTATATCTGATCAGGTTGGCCTGGCAATCAGAAGTGTAGTAGGAGTTTGTAAAGTGTTTGATACGGTAATACTGTGCACTGACATGAGTGCTTGTCCAGTTTTAAATTCAATGCATTGCTTTCCTGTTTTTGTAGCAATTCTAAAAAAAATAAGATGCAATTGGCGAGACATCTATGCTAGTGGACAAAATAGGCAAACTGCAAAAATTGTGTTATCCACAACACATTACCTATACAAAGTAATGGATTATTCAAGGGCGAAGCTTAGCAGCCTTTTAGTAGAACTCCCAGCTCTGTTTTCAGTTTTTTTTGTTATAAAACACAGGTATTTTTAGGTCACATCTCATATCACACAATTGTATTTTCACTCGTTTTATAATGCATTGTGTTGTGGCACATTCTGCAGGGCTGCGCCGCACAGTTCTGTTTTTAAACTCTTTGTAATAGCATTCTGCAAGCTAGGGCAACATTACGATGGCGGGCGGACAAGGTCCGCCCGCCACCGCAGCTGAATGCGGGACCGTCCGCAAGGGGTGCGGCGGTCCCGCACATGCTATTAGGATGCCACTGCCACCGTGGCAAGCCCTATTCACAGCATTGTGGCGGGCGGTGCTCACCGCACCGCCCACCACAATGCTGTGAATGCACGTCGTGCATGTGCATGCACAACGTGACAGGCACCGCGCGGTGCCTGCCACCTTGTGCATACATATGCAGGGGGGTGGTACCCCCCATGTGCACCCCCCACCCCCTCAACACCGTGGGGGCCCGCAACGGGCCCCCATATACAAAGACCGTATGCCTTTCCATGGTGGCAACGCCACCATGGAAAGGCTGCACTCCGCAGTCATCATAATATGGATGGCGGTGTCTTGGAGACACCGCCCGTCCGCGCCCAGATCGTGCCGTGCGCCAGAACCCCTGTGCAAAATCCAATTACCACCTATACTAGAGCTGCTCTGTTATCCATTCGAGATAAAGGTGACCAAAATAGATGTGACGCCTTACATCCCACAAGCTACTCCTTGGCCCAAATTTGCCCTACATGCAACTTTCATTTTAACGCCATGTCCCTAAACCTTCATCCTATTAATGCTGGTAATACGAAACAGTCTGATTCACGTTTAGGCAATAAGCGTGCCCTAACCTGTGTCCTACTGAACATTCGTTCACTTTCTAAGCATAAATATGAACTTGCCGATTTCTTTGAACAATATAAACCAGATATAATGTTCCTTACTGAGACATGGACCCATAGTTCCTCTGAACCTGATTTAAATAGCGCTATACCAGCTGGTTACGACTTGTTCAAAGTCAACAGAGAAGGACAAAGAGGCGGAGGGGTGGCCATTGCTCACCGCTCCCACATCAAAGCCATCTTCACAGATATTCCCCAATTAAAGGAAGAAGCTATCTTGTTCACTTTCAAATGCTATAATACTTCGGTATTCAGTGGACTATTAGTATATAGACCAACAGGGCCTAGAATCCCTTTTATTGAATCCTTACTTACAGTCATGGAGTCTTGTATGGAACACTCTAACTTCTCCATTTTGGGGATTTTAACTTCCATTTAGAATCCATTGATAGTACGGACACAAATACCTTAATAGATAGTCTAAACGGCCTAGACTTAAAGCAAATTGTCACTGAGCCCACCCACATTGGAAAACACACTTTGGATGGTATCTTCACCAATTACACACAGATAAAATTTATCAACACACTACCAATGCCCTGGACAGATCACAGCGCTGTCTTTTTCAAGGTATTCATAAACGGTCCTCCCACTAAAGCTCAGAACAATAATAGGACAGACATAGTACGCCCTTGGAGGCATATAAATAGTCCAGATCTAGAAGATGCCCTAAGATTACATAGCCCCCTCATCGACATCGATCCTGATCAAGCAGCATTAAATTTTAATAGTTTGATTGACTCGGCAGTAACTAAACTAGTCCCTGAAATGCGGACCCGCACTGGGAAAAGATCATCATCAGCCCCTTGGTACACGGGGGCTAAAAGATTTAAAGAAGATTTGTAGAGCTAAAGAACGGAATTGGAGGAAGGAATACTCTGAAATTGGGAAAAACAGTATAAGGAGGCACAAGTAAAGTATAAAGAAGCTATAGTTTCTGCAAAATCCTGTTTCTTCGCCGAGAAAATTATGGCCTCCAAAAATTCAGCTAGAGAACTTTTTAAGACAGTTTCTACCATAGCCAATTTCAGAAATAGCAAGCAGTTCTGTCCTACAAAGCAGTTCTGCGATAAGCTAGCAGAGTTTTTTCATGATAAAGTAGTTAATGTCTACGACGAGTTCTCTAACAACAAAGAGAGAGTCAGGTCAGATTAGCCAAATAAGGACAGGGCAATTACTCAAGTTTGCTTACAAAAATTTAGCCCCTTAACATCGGATAGAGTTGAGAAGATTATACTCTCAACTACGTCAGGATCCCCTCTTGATCCATGCCCTGCTACAGTTTTTCATATGGCCCCAAACATAATTGCTAATTATCTAACACCTCTTCTTAATAATATCCTTGACTCAGGACACTTTCCTGTCACTTGGAAGAAATCATTGGTTAGACCCATCCTCAAAAAGCCAACTCTTGACCCCACCGAGGCAAGCAACTACCGTCCCATTACCTGTCTACCATTCCCATCAAAAATATTAGAAAAAGCCCTAAATGAAGAACTGCTATCATTTATAGAACAATATACTTGATCCAGCGCAACACGGTTTTCGACCAAGGCACAGCAATGAATCCGCATTGATCGTTGCTACAGAGGACATACGTGTCCAACTTGACCAGTGGGGGAAAGCCATACTGATTTTACTGGATTTGTCGGCCGTTTTTGATACGGTTGACCACCACATACTTATCCAACGACTGGCCGAAATAGGGATCGTAGACAAAGCCTCAGACATTCTTCGGTCGTACTTAACCGAAAGAGAACAATCCACAATGATGAACGAGCACAAATCGCACCCCTACGCGTTGCCATGTGGGGTCCCCCAGGGATCGTCACTTTTTCCAACCCTGTTTAATGTGTACGTCACACCTTTGGCAAAACTCATACGATCCCATGGCTTCTCGGCCATCTGTTACGCCGACGACACTCAAATAGTCGTTTCTTTATCCTCCAAACCAGATACTGTGGCCGTAAGCTTTAATGCCTGCATGAGTCACATTATCAGATGGATGCATGACAACTGCCTGAAGTTGAACACCGGTAAACGGAAGTGGTTATGTTTGGAAGAGATACCTCCCTCTGGAATTCCACTTGGTGGCCGGACATAGCTGGGCTTTGCCCCAGCCGGCAAAAAAGGTTAAAAACCTTGGAATTATCATAGATGACCATCTTTCACTATCAGACCAGGTAAATAGCGTTACTTCCTCCTGTTTTCACACTTTAAAAACCCTAAGAAAGATTTTACCTTTTATTCCCATTGCCCTCAGAAAAACTGTTGTAACTGCCTTGATACTGCCCAAGATCGACTTTTGCAACTCACTCTACCTGGGTGCAAAAAAGTGTGTGATACGTAAATTACAGACTTTACAGAATGCAGCCGCCCGTATACTACTTAAGATTCCCAAATTTAGCCCAATAAGCCAAGCTATCCGCGATTTGCACTGGCTACCTGTCCAGGCAAGGATCCAATTCAAAGCTATGTGTATCGTGCATAAGACGCTGTATGGGGTGGGACCTGCCCAACTTAGTCAACATATTAAGCGCTACACTCCACAGAGAAGCCTCAGATCATCATCCGCCTCACTACTTGTAGTTCCTAGGGTCAAAACCTTGAAATGGGGTGGCAGAAGCTTTCGTCACTTGGCCCCTAAATTATGGAACTCATTGCCTATTCACCTCAGAAACCAAAGCAATCTACTATCGTTCAGGAAGGAATTGAAGACATGGCTATTTGTCCCTAAACCATAGTCACTCCTATTCTCCCACTGTGAAAATTAAGGGCAGTAAGCGCTAAGACGCCACGGCAGACACGCGCTATATAAAAACATTCATTTCATTTCATTCCTCTGGTCGACGAGTCGACCGGCGGAAAAGCGACGGACGGTCTTTCCGTCCACCGCGGACCCCCCAGCCATCATAATAAGACGGGGGTCTTTGCTGTGTGGATGGCGGGCGGATCGCCCCCGCCGGGCCGGCGGTAACTGGCAATCCGCCCGCCATCATAATGACCCCCTATGTTTGGATTACAGCAGTATGCTACTCTGTTTGTGGCCTGTTCTCCAATGTTACACTCCGATATGCTCTACGGGGCTTGTATCATGATGCACTAGTGTGTCTGGGAGGGGCAGCTGGGGCCTGTACTCCAACTTTATTTGTCCTGCCTCCCTCACCCCCCCAACTGCCCCAAATCTCTTCTGCCCCACTACCACAGCCGTTGAATGTGCCATGAGGTGACCAGGCCTATAGCAAGAGTAGATGTTTTATGAGGCCTGGTCACAAAGGATAACTACAGCTTATAGGGGCCTTGACTGGACTGGAATGTGGCTAATACAATACAGTGAGATTTAAAGAACGCAACACATTTGTCAGTATTTCTTAAAGTATTCTACCTTGACAGCTATTTGTGATAAGTAGTAGGAAATGGTGCTACTTAAACACTATGAGAAAGGAATGTAAGGTTTTTTTCAGGAAATGTGCGTCAAAAGGTGGTCTGAAAGCACGACTGGGCAATAAAATTGATGAAAACTGAATAAAATATGAATGTGATTATACAAGGGGTTGTGAATTTGCCATCAAGCACCTGTGGGGAACTATTTGGCACACTCTGCATTTCTAGACCTATTTTAATAACAAATATTGATAATAATAGAATGTATTATCAAAGCAGATTTAAACACATTGGCACAGTTATAATTGCAGATAAATGATACATAAAAAGGTATTGTCCCACTTTCAGTCAGCACTGCGCTGACTGTACCTGGCGTCTGTGGGAGAGATCTTAATTGAATAGTCAGCAGGACAGGAAGACAAGGTTGGCATATGTTGTTGGGGAGCATGAGTACAGCTCAGTGAGTGATTGTGGCAATGTGCCCACTTCTACTAGTCAAAGGAGCTGCAACATCCAGGTAGCCGTACATCCATCAGAGCCGGGGCCCAGTGCTTAATTTGTGTAGGTTGTTGGAGGTGGTGGATACCAGCACTCATTTTTGTGGACTCAGACTTAATTTTCATCATCAAACTTTGACATAGATCAAAAGAGAGGCATAGCTCCCAAAGTTGAAAAACGGATCACTGATACAACATCGACTCCTATAACATCGAACTACAAAAATATCGAGTCAACAATATCGTATACAAAAATATCGACACCCAACACAAAACAGAAATAGCACAAATATCGATAAAATAATATCGTTTAAAAAAAATCTCGATGACTAAAGTATTGACAACAAAAATAAAGAACACAAAAATATCGATAACATTAAAACAAAATGAAACACAACAAAAACATCGATATAAATAATATCGACAACACAAACATCGATAAAATACATATAAACTGTACCGAAAATAACATTTAAAAATACAAATAAACTATTTTCAATAATATAATAAAATAACATATTTCAAAGTTTAAACAAACACTAAAAAAATCACAAAATTAATAACATTAAATAAAACAAATACACAAAAAATCCAAAAAACAAATAAACAAACATACAACATAAAAAAATATCACAACTACCAAAAATAAACAAACATAAATATATATCATATATAAAAAATATATCATATTTATCTACATATACATTTAAATAACAATAATAAACAAAATCAAAACAAACATTAAATAAATATAATAAATATTAAACAAATGAAAAGGTAACTGCTTAAAAAAGTCAAACAAGCTATCTCGACCAATAAATTGAAACTACACCAACACAAACCAATAGAAAACGCTAACTAATTAAATAAACACTTCAAAAACAATCAATTAATTAACACAAAATTTGTCGTATATGGACAAACACGGAAGAACAAATCTTTACAAGACAGAAAACAGAACGAAAAAGAACTACACAAACAACTATTCTGAAAATCTCTCATTAAAGGTAAAAACAAAACATTGTAACTAAATAAATAAAATTAGCTTTAAAAAAGTTATTTAAAACTATAACATGCCCACCTAAGGGTCCAGCACGCACAAAAAAGTAATCAATATAACCATATTACTAGTAATCCGGCATGAAAATAGTCCACAGGTTTGTACTTAAAACATATCAGGCAAGAATAATGAACAACATACAATCACTGCATTCGACAACAGATATTATAATTCAAAATATTCTTTATTCTTTTTTCTTCATCTTGACACAGTGAACAAAAAAAATACATGTGTTTGCAAATAAAAACGTTAACAATAAAAACTAACACACGTCTCCTTTTTTATTTGAATGTACATATAAACTCTTTAAAAAACTACATAATAAACAATATAAATGTACTATTCCTAACTCCAAAACCAACTAAACTCAGGGAAAATGCTGGATAATAAACCATAATAAATAACTATTCCAAAACTAACTAAACTCAGGGAAAGTGCTGGATAATAAACCCCAAACATTACTATTCCTAACTCCAAAACCAACTAAACTCAGGGAAAGTGCTGGATAATAAACCATAATAAATTACTATTCCAACTCCAAAACCAACTAAACCTAGGGAAAGTGCTGGATAATAAACCCAAAGAAATTACTATTTCAACTCCAAAACCAACTAAACTCAGGGAAAGTGCTGGATAATAAATCATAATAAATCACTATTCCAACTCCAAAACCAACTAAACTCAGGGAAAGTGCTGGATAATAAACCACAAAAAATTACTATTCCAACTCCAAAACCAACTAAACTCAGGGAAAGTGCTGGATGATAAACCCAAAGAAATTACTATTCTTAACTCCAAAACCAACTAAACTCAGGGAAAGTGCTAGATATTAAGCCATAATAAATTACTATTCCAACTCCAAAACCAACTAAACTCAAAAGAACAGCTGGATAATAAACCCCCCAAAAATACTATTCCTAACTCCAAAATAAAAAAACTAAAGGAAAATGCTACATATTTTAAAAATTACAATACGTTAAAATATAAAATATTTCAAAACTATGAAAAAAAAAAAGTAAAAAAAATGTACATTTTTTTATCAAAAATAAAAATTCAAAGCACAAACCAAAGGGATGGGGGGGTTTGCTATGTTGATGATGACCAAGCTTTTTGGATGTGATCAATTATTACAGTTGTAATGTTTCTGATATGTATTCTGTTACTTGTTCCAACAGAAAATAAAAATAAATTTGAGAAAAGAAATAAAGAAATAAAAATAAAAATTCAACACAATTCTTTTTTACATTTCTCCCAAAAGAATTTAAATAAAAAACATTTTAAAAAATACATAATTAAAAAATACAATTATAAAAAATATTATTATTCAAAAATTAAGACACCCCTTCTTAAAAAAATAAAAATTATAAATATTAAATGCTAAATCACAATTAAAATTGGAAAATTTCAAATTTCAAAAGTATCCAATTTTTTTTAATTAAAACTAAAAAAATTAAAAATAAAATAAAAACATGTATATAATTTTTTTAAATAATAAACTGATCATATATTTTTAAATAATTTTTTGAATTACAAAAATATTTTGAAAATATTTTACACAATTTATATCAAAATATTAGCACCCAAAAATTTCACAATTTTACATTTCAATTTTTAATTTTCTAAATTATTTATATTTTTCAAGAATTTTTTTAACATTTATTTTTAACCAACATTTTTAAATCATTCCCCTATAAACCCACCATCCCGCTCCTAAATATTTACATAAAATTAAAAAAATTAAAAACATTTTAAATAAAAAAATTAATTAGTCCCCACCTTTATCTCCTATAAACCCAACATCCTGCTCCTACAATATTACAAATTTACAAACATTTAAAAATTATTTAAGATTTTAAACAATTTTTTTAAAATTACTTCCCCAACCTTATCCCTCATAAACCCAACATTCCGCTCTTAAAAACAAATTAAAAAACAATAAAAAACAAACATTTTCACATGAAAAAATTGAAAAATATAAAATAACTACTACTACTAAATTAATTTAAAAAAATCAACAAAAACAAAAAGAAATACAATCAATATTATTTACAACAATATATTTGCCATCGATATTTACAAAACCGATATTTCTACATTACACAAAAATCGAAATTTTAAACAACGTAAAAACATACTTTGAGATTTTCCACCATCGATATTCTTGACTCGATAATCATCCAATTCGATATTTCGGCGTCGATATTTTGTCTCTGCACCGTGAAAAACAAAGAGAGTGAAACAGTGACAAAGGGGGATAACAGAGATGAAAAACAACCTGCAAGAATAAGAAACAAACAGGAAATGGTGTTAGAAAGCGGCAGACAAGGCAACAAATGCTAAGCAACCTTTGTATTTGGAAGGCCTGGCATTCAGTAATGTTGTGTCAGTCTTTTAAGAAACACCTTCGGCCCCTGCACTCATTATTTTACTTTACTAATTAACCATGGCTTGGACCCCAAACTACTGAGTGACATGGGAACACTGACCCTGGAACAAGTAGTCCGATACAAACCCAGAAACAGTGACACAAAACCAAAACATTGGGATGCTGCTGGAAGATGCTGCAAAACATTGTTACTTACACTGAAATGTGACACAACACTAGGTGCCAGACTGGAGGCACCTACACTGGGTCACTGGCACTAGAGCACCAAAACTGACATAGAGAAACTATCAGAAGAGACTGGTCCCATTAAAAGTCTGGAAATCAAAAAAGTCCACTTTTTTAAAGAAAAACGTTAACGTTTCTTGTAAGTCTCAACGCTGAATGGGACTTTTTGAAAAGATAAGTCCTCCCTCAGCAGGTCCTGCTGAAACTGTAGCTGCAGCTGTGAAGCCACGGACTGGATAACCGAAGCAGGGTGGCTGCACTGGAGCTTTCTCACAGAATATTTTTTCAAGTTCCAATGCAGTATGGGACTGAGTTGTTTTTTCAAAGATGCGGGCATCTCTGAAATCCAATCCTAAGCTGTGGACTGCTGGTCAGCTACGTTTTCAAGCAAGTCCCACTGGAGCTCTGTAGGAACAATTTTCAAATGTTTCCCAGCTTTCTTCTGGTGCCCAAATGACCACAGGAGTACACTTATAAGGCCCCCAAGCACCTCAGAGAAAGGCATATACAGACTCTCTGGGTGTTAGGCAGAGGCCAACAGCAAATCCAGGTGCCAGCTGGGCATTTCAAGAAAAGACCTCTTGCAGCTTGTTGTCTCCATGTCGCCACAAAAGGTCAGCCAACTGACCATTAGAGTTCAATTCTTTGTCCTGGATACAAGTGGGAGCAGGTCCCTCCCCCCACAGGTCTCAAACAGCAGTTGCAGTCCCTTTGTTCTTTCGCGGGTCCAGAAAGTGTTCTGAGGATGGTGATTTGGGGTGCCACTTTATCCTGGGCATCAGTTAGTGGGTGGCAGGGACTCCTGGCTTTCCCTAACCAGTAGGGTAAACATTCCCAGGAGCAATCTAAACTACTTCTGCAGCATGTATTTGTTTGCCCTACTGCAAAAAATCCCACAGTACACCTTATTCCCAAAATACAAAATGGGTAAACCCGACTCTCCTTTTGTAGAGCCTGTGTGCTCATGCAGAGGTGTGGCCAGCATAATGAGCAGTCCCCTCCTCCGTGGTCATTCAAAACCCACTCTGGAGGTTGCTATCACCCACTGGGTTTGGTGCCAGCCTGACTATGGAAACAAAGGCTGAGCCTTTCCAGATGTCACCTGACATTTGTTGGTGGCAAAGCAGGTCCCTTTAAGGTTTATTAAGTTCCTGGGCCTATCCTAACTTATCTTCCTGCGGGGGGGAGAAAACACCACCCCACTCCCAGGCCACTGTCCCTCTGGAAGCAGTTTTCACACTCTATTAGGGTCAAGTACTTGTTTGACAGCTGCTGGAGAGCTTCAGATGGGGAAAATGTACTTTCTAAATGTTATTTTTCCTATATATTTATTAACAAACCAACTTCACCATTGAATTGAGCTTTTAATATATATCAAAAAGAGTGGTTGAATTATTTTTCTAGCTGGTCCCAAAGCCAAGATACAGAATTAATATTTTAATCTGCACACTCATTTTCTCATGTTACAGGCAGGACCTTCCACAGTAAAAATAGGTTTGACAGGCTGTAGGGACATGGTAACATTACATTTCTACAGGCCCCAGTTTTAAATATTATACACTCTACCTTGTGTGCCGCAAGGCCTACATAGGGCATACTTGTAAACATTTAAAGGGAAGGTTTTTCCCCTGGCAAAACTGTTATTTTGACAGGTCTGGCTGCAGGTTTAAACTGTAGAAGTAAGGCTACAGTGATAGGCCTGAAGTCATGTTTTCTTTGTCACAATAGTGGATGGCAGAATAAATGCTGCAGTCCAGAGGTGACATTGAACTTTCTATGGTATAGGTGTAATTCTACATTATATACTATGGACTTAAGAATAGTTAAGTTTTAGGGGTCAGAGAACACACAATGCACACTGGACAGCAGTACCCTTGTGTGCAGAATCTAAAAAGTGCAATAACATTTGCAAAAACAGTGGGATGATCACTAAAAAAGGGCCATTTTCACACAGTGTCCCGATGAAACTCCTGCACGCCAGTGTCCCAAAATTAGTATTTGTACCCCATGTCAACATTCTATTTTCACTGTTCCCAAGTCAGTATTGGTGCTTCTGTTTCAGTGTCCCACTGTGGGAGTGACCTAGGGTCAGTGCTGATATGCCTGTGTCAATATTCATTATGAGAGCACCTATTTGTATTGCCCCTGTGTCAGTGTTTCCTTGTTAGTGTCCTATGGTCAGTCTACCTTTGTCACTGTATCCATGTTAACGTACCTGTGTCAATGTTGGTACTCCTGTTTAGTGAGTCATTGACGATCTTGGTTCCCCCTTATTAGGGGCCCTGTGTCTGTGTTCTGGTGTCAGTGTGAACCCCTCCTCCTTTTCTACCAGCGTACCAGCATTAGTATCCCACATGACGACACTGTTTGTTAATAAATTACTTATTCTATCCCACGTCTACTAAGGGGATGGATGACCACTGAGGGATAAGAATAAAGATGGAACGTTCTTATGATCTAGAAATTGAACCAGAGGTGATGTGTATTAATAAAGATCACCAGTTCATAATCTGATGAAATCTACTAATTAGTAGAGAATTAGGAGCTAGGAATACCTGGTATGAGAACCTTCAAACTTCAACCTTGCCTTTCAGTTCAGAATGTATGTAAACATTACACTTGAAACAACCGCAATATTAATCGAGTTCCTATGTATGGGAATGCAAAAACAATCCAATATGTAGTTTTTTGTGTGTTTTGGGAGGGAGCTATGCATGCTTACTTCAGGCCTTCTATAGAAACAAGTGGAAAGAGTGAGCTAAGAGTAAATCACCAAAGATAGAAAATGCAGTGTGCATGTTCTAAATAGCAAAACAATATATATATATGTCTTCGCTAAAGTAAAGCAAAATACACTTCTAGCAAATGGAACAGTAACTTCCCATTAATAATTTTCTCCAAAACCAACCAGAGACCAAGTGCTGCATTTCTAATGACATTGCATAACCACACCTTGCCTAGAAAGTGAACACTGCAATAAAGCAATCAAATCACTGGCCCAGAAAAGTACGTCCGCTTCAGTTGCAAAACCAGACATAGATATATGGAACTTCTAAAAGGCAACACATATTTTACACACTCATTCATCAAAATGCCAACACATACAATATGAATTGCACAGAAATGGTCACAATAAAAAGAAACTTGGTACAAAAGTTGATTTATTCTAATACACAGAAGGCTAAATAAATATTATAATATAATAAACGTACCACACTCGAAACAAGACTGAAATTGGAGGTGCAGTGTTGTGTGATCATGTGCAGTAGGACCCTTGTAGTTCTTGCTGAACTCCTTACAAAGTTACGTAATCAGTTGGGAGGTATCTAGTTGTTTCTGGGTGTGGTCAATAAAGTTTATGACGTGGTGTGTTCAGTTAACGGTTGCATGCAGAAGAATAATGATGTGTCCAGTCATGTTGGTGAGAGCAGCGCCAGGATTGTTCAAGGGAGTCACTGGGGCCTGCATTACAGTCGCGACGAGGTCCGGAGTGAGGAGATCCTGTAGTGACGTATGTGTTTTTTATATATTTTAATTTTATTTGCGTTCGCTAGCCCATTTTTAAAAATTTGCGAGCCCTCCCCTCCTCTCCGTAGATGCCAGCCACCACTGCAAGAGGCTGGATGAAATTTTCGCAACATGGGGTGTGCCCTCCTTTCTCAAATCTGACAACGGTCCACCCTTCAATAGCAGAGAGTTTAAGGACTTTCTTAGTCACTTGAATGTCAAGCATCAGGAAAGCACACGTTTCTGGCCACAAGCAAATAGTGTTGCTGAACAATTTATGACCACCCTGAAGAAATGGGTTCAGCGCGCTGCATTCAAAGGAATTTATCTCAAGTCAGCCTTATGTCCAGCCCTTTGGGCCTCTCGGTCAAATCCCCATTCTATAGCAGGTGAAAGTCCTGCCACTTTGCTGTTTGGGAGAGCCAGTGGGACAAAGCTACCACAATGGACCACTAGCCGAGTAATGGACACTGATGAGATTCGTGTCACGGACACTTCTGGCAAAAGCAAGATGAAGGCCTATGCAGATAAGCGCAGATGCACTTGGGACGCGCATCTGCGCGGCAGGGTCCTGGTCAAACATAAACGGAAACACAAGACTGATGCTCCGTTTAATGCTGATCCATTGAGAGTTGAGACAAGTAAAGGACATATGTGGACCGCTAAACGTACTAAAAAGTCCATTAAAATAGAATCGTCACATTTCAAGCATCTGCCTCGTTGTCCGTCAGCTCCAGACATCACGAGTAAGACAAGTCCACCTGAGTGCTCAAGTCAAGCATCTGAGTCTACATCTACGATGTCAGGTGACAGTGCAACTCCTTCACCTTGTACGATTTGATCTGGAAGATTGGTGCGAGCACCTCGACGACTCATTGAGGAACTCTAATGCATATATGTTGTCCGTACTTTTTATTTAACAAAGGGGGAGATGTAGGGGCCGATTCCGATCTCGGTCGGAGGCGCACCCAATACCATTCGGTCGGGAAAAAAGCCATGCGAATGCCTGTTTCCCGACCGATCCGTACAGCACACCGAACGAGTAAGTACGATGCGCACAACAGCACAGAATCCGGCCGAGCCGTACTCACCCAATCCAGGTCCTGTACTCCGACCGAGGCGAATCCGGAAACTCCGAATCGAGTCGCACGGAAGGGAAAATGCAGCTCCGTCCGGCCGACCAAGTACGATGCGCTTCCCGTACGCGCCGAACCCGTCGCTACGCACGGCACGTCAAAGCATCCGGGAGAGGCGCACATAAGCTCCGATTCGCGCCACAACACAATACACGGCTACGAGACAAACACGCCAGCGACGAGGACGACGCGAAGCGACGAGGACGACGCGAAGCAACGAGAAGGACGAACGACACGAACCAACCATGAATCCCTTCGTCCCGATCATACCAATATTCTACATTTACTACCGGAACAGGCACGGACGCGTACGGCGCAGAAGGTAAGTCAGACACCAACCACAAAACACATACAACACGTACACGACACATCACACACACACAGAGGGATGCAGAATATACTTACACCAGCAACAGCAGCACCATAGGGGCGGGATGCCCATCACCAATGCCACATATGCACACAGGGGCCTGAATGCGCACCACCACCCCTACCCAGGGGGCTGGATGCCTACCACTACTACCACCCTCACCCAGGGGGCTGGATGCCTACCACTACTACCACCCTTAGCCAGGGGGGCTGGATGCCTACCACCACCCTTAGCCAGGGGGCTGGATGCCTATCACTACTACCACCCTCAACCAGGGGGCTGGATGCCTACCACCACTACCACCCTCACCCAGGGGGGCTGGATGCCTACCACTACTACCACCCTCACCGAGGGGGCTGGATGCCTACCACTACTACCACCCTCACCCAGGGGGCTGGATGCCTACCACTACTACCACCCTTAGCCAGGGGGCTGGATGCCTACCACTACTACCACCCGTAGCCAGGGGGCTGGATGCCTACCACTACTACCACCCTTAGCCAGGGGGGCTGGATGCCTACCACCACTACCACCCTCAGCCAGGGGGCTGGATGCCTACCACCACCCTTACCCAGGGGGCTGGATGCCTACCACTACTACCACCCTTAGCCAGGGGGCTGGATGCCTACCACTACTACCACCCTCACCCAGGGGGGCTGGATGCCTACCACTACTACCACCCTTAGCCAGGGGGCTGGATGCCTACCACTACTACCACCCTCACCCAGGGGGCTGGATGCCTACCACTACTACCACCCTCACCCAGGGGGCTGGATGCCTACCACTACTACCACCCTTAGCCAGGGGGCTGGATGCCTACCACTACTACCACCCTCACCCAGGGAGGCTGGATGCCTACCACTACTACCACCCTTAGCCAGGGGGCTGGATGCCTACCACTACTACCACCCTCACCCAGGGGGCTGGATGCCTTCCACTACTACCACCCTCACCCAGGGGGGCTGGATGCCTACCACTACTACCACCCTTAGCCAGGGGGCTGGATGCCTACCACTACTACCACCCTCACCCAGGGGGGCTGGATGCCTACCACTACTACCACCCTTAGCCAGGGGGCTGGATGCCTACCACTACTACCACCTCACCCAGGGGGCTGGATGCCTACCACTACTACCACCCTCAACCAGGGGGCTGGATGCCTACCACTACTACCACCCTCACCCAGGGGGCTGGATGCCTACCACTACTACCACCCTTAGCCAGGGGGGCTGGATGCCTACCACTACTACCACCCTCAACCAGGGGGGCTGGATGCCTACCACCACTACCAACCTCACCCAGGGGGGGCTGGATGCCTACCACTACTACCACCCTCACCCAGGGGGGGCTGGATACCTACCACCACTACCACCCCCACTCATAGGATGGACAATGCTTGACACAACCAGCACACCACAACCTAGGGAATGCAAGAAAAAGACATCTCCCCAACACCATGACAAGCGTGTGTACACTGTGTCAAATGCCTACAACACCGAACATGACTTTGAACATACAATGTGACCCCCTAGCACTTGTGCCACACATATATGTGTGTGGCCCCCACAATGCAAGCAGGCCATGACCATTGTGGCAATGGGGTCCAAACCCCCATCATCACAGTGACCAAAATGTAAGTGTGGGGTCCATAGCTGAAGCACATTCAGAACATTGTGGCAATGGGGTCTAAACCCCCATCATCACAGTGACCAAAAGGTAAGTGTGGGGTCCATAGCTGAAGCACATTTTGAACAGTGTGGCAATGGGGTCCAAACCCCCATCATCACAGTGACCAAAATGTAAGTGTGGGGTCCATAGCTGAAGCACCTTTTGAACATTGTGGCAATGGGGTCTAAACCCCCATCATCACAGTGACCAAAATGTAAGTGTGGGGTCCATAGCTGAAGCACCTTTTGAACATTGTGGCAATGGGGTCTAAACCCCCATCATCACAGTGACCAAAAGGTAAGTGTTGACAAAGAAAGAGCTGCAACTGCCAAACTGCATGGATGATTCCTGGTCACAGAACAAAAAACACATCAGTGGCAAAGTAGTGTATGTGTCCCATTGCAACATAAATTGGGTGAGCCAAATACTGCAGTGCAAATAAGACATACCTTTGGCCATGTGCAGACAAACAACACCCATGGGGGCTGACACTGTCAACATTCATCAATGACACAATGACAGAAGTGACCATCAGAATGCAGACCCACATATTTGCACCAATGGGCACCCAAATGCAGATACCCTGTGGAGACTGCAGATGTGAGGTGAACAGATACCATACCATGGCAGCAATGGGACACACAAACCATGATCATTGTGCTGACCGATGACCTAGGAGTCCCAGGGACAGCAGGGGAAACCCACCAAACTACATACAGCCAATGGCACACCCAAGATATGCCAATGCAGTGGTGCAGATGCACAAACACAAACAGGCAGACCCACACTGCACATCATACACAACAGGTAAGGGGGGGGGTGCCAGTGTCCCCAGGCAACCACACAACACATGAGGAGACCTGAATACCAATCATACAGATGTGCATACAGTGCCACACAAAGGTAACTCATGGATCCAAATCCCCTATGTGGGCAAGCAGGCATTGTCAGATGAGAGGGAGCACAAATCACACATGTCACACAGGCACGTAGGAACAGCAACTGACACAGCAAGACACAGACATACCACAGCACCACCCCCAGGGCCCCCACAATGTGGTGACCCTGGGCTGCATTACAATCCCACTGTGATGACAAAGCTAAATGTCGTTCACACTGTGAACCACAGTCATGTGTCCTGAGCAACAAACTACCATCACACCTACACAAGCACAAATCAATCAGCATGGCCAGTAAGCCAAGGCCAACATGGAGGCAGGGGCCTAGCCGGGCAACAACTCTCATCTGCACACACTCAACACCACACCCCTCGACCTCCAACAATGTGCAGCAGTGAAGCACACATGCACTGGTGACATTGCACATGCACCCATGACTATTCCAGGGTGGTGGGTGGGAACCAAGGTGCAGAAACACATCACACATGGCCACTCAACAAGTCTCCTGAATGTCTGACACACTGCACACTACGCTGTACATGGACATGACGGCAATACCACACCAACCAATGGGATCCCAGCCACAGTCACACACCAATGAAGAAGCCAAGGTCACCCACAAAGAACACACATAGACAACAACCAACATTGCAGCCCGGACCCTGGGGAGTGCCAGCAGTCACACACACAACGTGTCACAATCACTGAAAGATAACACAAACTGGAAATCACATGACAGGGTAAACAACAAGTGCCAAGGGGAAACCTGACTGTGACCCATCTGCGTCTGCACACAAACTCAGCCCTGACAGCAAACACACCTATGGGTGACACCCTGATGACCAGTAATGTGCCATGCACCCACATCACAGAGAACCCAGGGAGAAGACTTTGGGGGAACATAGGTCAACTCAGCAAGCATCACAAACAGGTACAACACTAGGGATCACAGCATGCACAGCTAAACGGAAGTGAACACACAGACATGCACATACAACACACACCTTGGGCGCAGGCAATGTCACAGGAGTACACACTGCCATGAGGGGACTCCACTCCTGTGTGAGGAAAGCTGTGCCATATGTTGCCTCAGTAGGGCCCCATCATGTCAGCTGAGCACTTGGTCACACAATCAACAATTAGCACCAAATGAGGGCTCCCGTCACATCAGCCTGGTCATGGAAGTGCCAACGGAATCATCAGCACAGATCCAACACACTTGTATAGCAATGTTGCACTGACTACACGGATGAGTCCTTCCCCATTGATGCCCAAACCTGCATGTCCAGTGGAGATGGCCACACGGTCAGGGAAGTAGACGAATTGAACAATGGCAGGCACAACAGATGTGCAGGGGTGGAAGCCACAGATGTGAAATAGCTAATCTAAGTAGGAAATCCCATTGCCAAATACTGAACACATGACACCCTCAGATGCTGCTATGGATGACATGGATACACCACAGGATAGGACACATTCCCCCTGGACCACATGGGTTCCTGCACAGTAACACTTCATTATCATGAGACCAAATATCACCATCACTGCAGCAAGGGCATGGTTAGCATCATCAACAACATGTACATCAGAAGCATAAGCACTAGAGAACAGAAAGTTGCTTTATTCAGCATATGTGTGGAATGAAAACAAAGTCCAGAAAAAACACAAAGGCCAATGGCCAGTCCATTGTCAAAGTCCAAACTTGGTGACAGTGGCAGATGTCACCCTACGCATGCCTGCACAAAACCAGGGACAATCCACTAGGAGGGGCAACCGGGGGCAGGCCAGGCACCGCAGGGACAGGATCAGGGCTCACCAGGAGGAAGCAGGGAAGGGGTGGTGGGTGCTGGAGAGCCACTGACAACTGCAGTGGAGGTGTCTGACATGGTGTGTGCCGGCACAACTGGGGGCATGACTCAGATGTTGTGGGTGCCGGCACAACTGCAGTGGACCCTGCAGATGGAGTGGACAGGTCCGCCACTGCAGTGCCCAAGTCAGACAGGGTGGAAGTGGACTCCACTGCAGTGCCTACCACCAGGGGAGGAGAATGGGGAACAGGCAAGGTGGGCTGGACAGAGGGGAGGACACCCTCACCACATCAGTGGCACAGACAAGCGCAGCGGGGGTGTGGTGCCGGGAGAGCAAGTGGCAGGGGAGAAGGCCGGATCCTCTTGGGGATGGTATATCTGTGGGTGGGGGAACCTGGGGCAGGGTGTGGTGGGGGCACCTGTGGAGTGGGGGCCTGAGGGATGGAGGAAGGAGACCTGGTGCCTGAGCTGCAGGGCGGCGGCGGGGTCTTGCTCTTACGACTCCGGGGGACTTGCGGGTGGGGGCCTCAGTCTGTCTGCGCCTGGGGGAGGGTGTCCGGGGGCGAGGGGCACTCTGCTCCGTGTGGGTGGGCTTCCTCTTCCCCTGAATGCTGTATCAGCTGGATCGGAGGGGAAGAGGCCGAGGTCACTGAGGAAGAGGCGCTGGGTCTTTGGGGTTGCAGGTGAGGCAAGGGAGGGTGTTTTGGAGGGAGAGGCAACTGAGGACTGCGCAGTGCTCGTGGATGCGTGTGTGTGTTCCAGGGCCCCATCCCCTGTGAGTCTGGTTTCAGTCCCCTGACTGTGCGTGCGTGTGCGTTTTGTTTGTGGCGTGTGTGTCTGTGTGCTGGATGTGTGTGTGCTGGTGTGTGCCTGTGCCGGTGTGTGTGTGCTTGGGACGGGTAAGGTGCTGGGGAGTGTGGATGGAGCAGAGGCAGGAGGGGTGAGGGACTGTCTGAGGAGGGACACTGCTGCCGTCAGGGAGGAGTCCATGGACCTATTGCCCCTCTGTAGGTCAGACATGCCCGATGAGATGCCCTCCATGAACGACACCAGCTGAGTCAACAGAGCGGTGTGCGCATGGAGGACACTCAGCATGGCTGTCTGCCCTACATGGAGCTGGCGAAGGAGGTACACAGACTCCTCACTCAGGGCAGCAGGGGACACAGGGGCAGGGGGTGCGGTGCCTGGCCCAAAGGAGACACGCTCCCGAACATGGGAGCCTCCACGGACCTGGGGAATGGGAGCCGATGGGAGGGTGGTGGTGGTGCTGGTGGTGGCGGGGACAGCAACACTAGCTGGGGTGTGGTGGCTGCTGACACCCGCCTCCATAAGGGAGTCATCCTCCGAGTTGCTCTGGTCCTCAGCTGAGGTGGATGATGCTGAGGACTCCTCGGTGTGGCTCCCCTCGTCCTCCGTGCCACTGGGTCCCTCCGACCACTCCTCGGCTGCTGACCCAGTCTGGCTCTCCGGCTCCTCCTGGTCCGTGGAGCTGTCCCCTTCCGTGGCCGTGGATGTATCTGCAAACAATGGGGAAACAGACAGACATCAGTCACCTGCACCAAACGCACACACCACTGTGAGCACAGCACATTACAGAGCAAGCCCTGGCATCATTAGTTGTACATTGCTAAAAGTGCCCTAACTGAACAGGAGAAGCCAATTGTCAGTCTGATGCCAACCATGGCACTCACATCCCACATGGCCTTGCACCCATCTGTCTGGTGTCTGTTGGATAGCAACACCCCAGTGTGGACACATGCACCAACTACACAGTAGTTGGACAGTGCAGAGGACACGGTGTAGCATGTGGACATGCACACATCACAACTCTTGCCACTGAGTCAGTACAGGTTTCCGGATGAAAGGGATGCCCAGAGTCAAATAGGAAATGCATGTGATGCATACCAGCGACAGACACCATGATGCACCCATGTCCTGATAGCCATCGCCACAATGGTGTGCATGTAGCACATGTCACTCCCCTGCAGGATCACCAATAAGTAGACACATGCCATGGCGGAGGCATGACTGCTAAGTCATACATCACTGTCTCAGTGATGTATGACTTGGCAGCCAGACAACAACACTCTGCACTGTGTCACAATAGTAGGTCATGGGGAATGCAAGTCCTGGAGCTGCACAAGTGCACATGTACATCCCCCACACAACACATCATCTTAACCCTCATCTGTCCAGGTCATACCGATTGGACATATGGGATACCTGTGACACTACCCTCTGAACCTGAGCCCCTCACAATCTGCTGTGAATGGGGAACAGCTGCCTGAACTTCACATTCGCATACCCCAGTCTGCACGGGCAGCTGATCAAACACCTATGTGACACACAAGTATCGTCTCCTATGGTCACATCTCCAGTGGCATGCTGAGCCCCTACCAAGAAACACCCCAGCAGTCCTGGCAACTAATCCACAGCACACTGACACAGAGGCAGACACCTGAGGGGTCAAATCACTGCGCACAATGTGTCAGATGATACACGGGAGTGGGAGTACAGAGTGCATTGCATGGCCTGGAGTAGGCATGACTGTCCTGCCCCACATGAATGAGGGATGAGCCCTGGACAGTGGATAGCTGGCTATGTATGTGTGACACACGTAATCTGCACACTCCTGGGGCCCAAACATTGTTCCCACCCGCTGCATGGGCGTGTGCCACATACCCCAGGCACATGTGGTGGCTCAGCTCAGCAAGTGGACCGCATATCAAAGCAACACGCAGATTACATGTCCGAACACAGGCGTTGTGTGAACAATGGACCCACCCATGATGCCCACAACAGAGTTAGGGAAACAGATGCTGTCCCCCACCTTTAGTGAAGCAAACTGCAAGGACACAGTCCCAAGTGACACAATTCCCTGAATGTAAGGGCCACACCTGGGTATCAGATGAGGAGTGGGCAGTGCACAATAGAGGGACATGGCTCCTGGACAACATGACTGCTGCACTGTGGCAGTTGAACCAGGCCAGAGGAGGGCACAAAGCATGTAATACAGAGTTCACAGTGCAGTCTTTGACTCACCCCTCCTTGCTGCTGTCTGGCCTTCAGCTGCCCATCCAGGTCTGGAAACACCACCGCCAGGATCTGGAGCATGTGGGGGTCAGGGTCCGTGTTCCGCCCCTCCTGCGAGGAGGCGACAGCTTCAGCTGGATCCGTGCAATCCTCCGGGTCCAGCCCCGAAGGTCCTGCCACCTCTTCTGGCAGTTGCGGATCCGGTGCTTGTAGACCCCACGGACCGGACAGCCCGGACGATGTCCTTCCAGATCTCCTGCTTCCGATGGGCATTAACCTGTCAGGATGACAAAGTGAAAAGGCCATTACTACACATGCAACATATCCGTGCATGACACAGTTGTATATACATGTCTCATTCACAGGGGCACATGATGTACACAGGCAGTGCAACGCTGCCCATGGACACTTTGCCAGACGTCACTACATGGTATCATTGCATGGGAAGTAAAACCTTGTTCAAATGCACTGTCACTGCACCATACCTGTCCAGTGCATGTCACTACACACTATGGGGGTGACAACTACTCAGTGAGCCTGCTAGCCAGTGGCGTGCAGACTTTCAGCCTTGCTAGTCAGACAAAATGCACATTCAGAAAGGCAGTGCACAGAACACTCACCTGCTCCCCTGGTGTCCCATACAGCTTGCTGTACTGTGGAAGTAGGCTGTCCAGCAGGGCCTGGTTCTCCTCAAGGCTGAAGGCTGGGGCTCTCTCCACAGTACGTGCCATTGCAGGGTCCAGAGGGGCAGAGACAGCAGCAGTGCAGTGGCAGATGTCCTGGAGCATGTAGTGCAGGCAAGTGAGCTCTCAGGGGAACAGCCAGCAATATATATGTGCTGGAGAGGCAGATACTGTCCCTTGTGTCCAAAGTGATAGGTCCAAGTCGTTTGCATCTTCTGAATCTGGCCAATCCATGGAATAGCAGCACCAATACACGCCCACGGCATCCTTCAAATCTTCAACTTCATGACATACATGATTTTGGAACATAGTTGTGGGTGACCAACTGAATTTCCAGCAACCGACTCGTTCGAATTTCGAAAACGCGTCCGTTGCCAGGCAAGGCCATTGTCAATGGGTGCGCACCGATCGGTCCATTGCGGTACAACGCGTACAGGGGTACAACGCGTACCGCACACATTGAATGCAATGGGCCGGCCGGGGCACCGATCGGTCCATTGCAGTACAACGCGTACAGGGGTACAACGCGTACCCGCACACATTGAATGCAATGGGCCGGCCGGGGCACCGATCGGTCCATTGCAGTACAACGCGTACAGGGGCACAACGCGTACCCGCACACATTGAATGCAATGGGCGGCCGGGGCACCGATCGGTCCATTGCTGATCAACGCGTACAGGGGTACAACGCGTACCGCGACACATTGAATGCAATGGGCGGCCGGGGCACCGATCGGTCCATTGCAGTACAACGCTGCATAGGGGCACAACGCTGCACTGCACACATTGAATGCAATGGGCCGGCCGGGGCACCGATCGGTCCATTGCAGTACAACACGTACAGGGCACTAACGCGTGCACCGCACACATTGAATGCAATGGGCCGGCCGGGGCACCGATCGGTCCATTGCAGTACAACGCGTACAGGGGTACAACGCGTACCCGCACACAGTGAATGCAATGGGCCGGCCGGGGCACCGATCGGTCCATTGCTGATCAACGCGTACAGGGGTACAACGCGTACCGCACACATTGAATGCAATGGGCTGGCCGGGGCACCGATCGGTCCATTGCAGTACAACGCGATACAGGGGCACAACGCGTACCCGCACACATTGAATGCAATGGGCGGCCAGGGCACCGATCGGTCCATTGCAGTACAACGCGTACAGGGGTACAACGCGTACCCGCACACATTGAATGCAATGGGCCGGCCGGGGCACCGATCGGTCCATTGCTGATCAACAGCGTACAGGGGTACAACGCGTGCACCGTAGCACATTGAATGCAATGGGCGGCCGGGGCACCGATCGGTCCATTGCAGTACAACGCGTGCAGGGGCACAACGCGTGCATCCGCACATTGAATGCAATGGGCGGCCGGGGCACCGATCGGTCCATTGCAGTACAACGCGCATAGGGCACAACGCGTACCCGCACACATTGAATGCAATGGGCCGGCCAGGGGCACCGATCGGTCCATTGCTGATCAACGCGTACAGGGCACAATGCGTACCTGCACACATTGAATGCAATGGGCCGGCCGGGGCACCGATCGGTCCATTGCAGTACAACGCGTACAGGGGCACAACGCGTACCTGCACACATTGAATGCAATGGGCCGGCCGGGGCACCGATCGGTCCATTGCTGTTCAACGCATCCCTGTACAAGTGACTGGCATATGTCACCATGCCTGTCTCAGATGGACATATGCCAGCCACAGATAGCTCCCAGGGAGTGAGGGGCACACCTACAACACGACAGCCTGTCCAAACTGTATCATAAGGCATGTAAGGCTGCATTACCTATTGTGTGTATGTTGGTGTACATGTTGTCCTGTGGGTGTCACCTGGGGGCAGCAACACCCAGGCTGTGCACGTGTTCATGGGGACAGGATCCTGGGTGTTACGTGTACATGACCACTGTGATGTGCAACTGTTCATATCTGTGCATGTGCCATGGTCACATTTCACGGTGGTGTATGTGTATGTCATGTCACATACCCCGTGAGTCCCATGTGGGACGGTATGTTTGAGCCAGGGTGTCCCAGTGGCACAATAGTGATGGTCCTCCGCAGTCTGTGTGCATGTAGTGTTTACAATGTCTCTGATTTCATGTGCACAATGGGAGACAGTCTCCACATCCACGTTGTGTGTGCATGGACTTTGATGTTGTGCGTGTGTGTGTCACAGACGTCCATGTCTGTCCTGCAGTGGCAAGTGGGACCACTACCTGTGGGGGTCATAGTTGTTTTGCTGTGGTATATACATGATACTCCATGTAATGCCAGTGTCCATGTGGCAATACAGGGTCCCTGGGAATGTACCTGTCGTTGAGCTGTGATGCCTGGGGCACATCTGTCCTCACATGTCACTGTGGGGGGTGATTGTGACACAGCAGCAGGAGATGGGAACTGTGACACGGCCTCATGATATCCAATGGGCCAACCTGGGACTAATTGATGCCACTTGTTGGACCGTGATGACAGATGTTGGCCATGTATGTACCATACATGTCCTTACGGAACTGCACACTTCATGTAGTTGTGCCTCATGATGATGTATGTTGGGATATTGAGTGTGTTCAATGCCGCATATGTGGGCTGACTGACAATCTTGCTTACTTCTCCTCTGCACTGCAGGGCTCCTGCTGTCCATCGACCATTCCCAGACCTGGCAACGATGGTGGAACGGGACAGCATCCAACGGTACCGCTTCACCAGGCAGCTGATTGAGGATTTGGCAGTGCAGTTGGCCCCACATTTGCAGCCTGGCCGGCCGTATCCTACAGCGCTGACCCCCAAGGTGAAGGTGATGGCAGCCCTACACTTCTTTGCCACCGGTACCTTCCAACATACTGTGGCGACTGCTGGTGGGATGTCACAGACCATGTTGAGCCGTGTGCTCCGCGATGTTTTGGCGGCAATGTTGCTATTCCTGAACCGGTACATCTATTTCCCTAGACTGCGACGACTCACTGACGTGAAGAGTGACTTCTATGCCCTGGGGAGGATGCTGCATGTCATTGGCTCCATTGATGGGACACATGTGGCTTTGGTACCACCACAGGCCCAGGAGCAGGCCTACAGGAACCGCAAGCACTACCACTCGGTCAATGCACTGGTGGTGTGTCTTGCAGATATGACCATCACACACGTGTGTGCCCGTTTCCCTGGTTCAGCACACGATGCCTTTGTGATGAGGAGTAGTCGCATCCCCAGGATGATGGCACAGATGCAGAACCAGCGTGCCTGGCTTGTCGGTGTGTACTGACTTTGTGCCATGTTGTGTGATCTGATCTGTAGTATTCCGCCCACTTTTCCAAGTCAGCTAATGTGCACTTGTCTGTCCGTAGGTGACTCGGGATACCCCAACATGCCGTGGTTGCTGACACCCCTCAGGAACCCTGTGACACCAGCCCAGATGCGCTACAATGAGGCACATGGTCGGACCAGGAGAGTGATTGAGCGGACATTTGGTCTCCTGAAGAGCCGCTTCCGCTGCCTGGACAAGACCGGAGGGTCCCTCCCATATGCCCCTGCGAAAGTGTGCAAGATTATCATCGTCTGCTGCATGCTCCACAACCTGGCAGTGCGGAAGGAGTTGCCTCTCATCCAGGATGACAATGACCAACATCCGCCACCTGTGGAGGATCCTGGCCTGGACCACGATGCCAGTGGACGATGATGATGATGAGGGTGATGTCCGCACACAGCTCATCACCAACTTCTTTAGCTGAATGTGAGTATCCTGAGGTGTCATGTCAATGATGTGAGTTGGCATGATATGTGTAGGTGGTGCTCTGGTGCTGTTGGAGTGTGTCCATGGGCTACTTGACTGGATGTGTGTTGCGATGTGTGCTTACAGGTGGGCTGTACTCCCCAACAGTGTTGACATGCTAACTTGGTTCTGGGTGGGTATCTTGTAACATGTATTGTGCATGAGTTTTGCTGTTCTGTCCTGTTCTCCATTGCTTTTGACTGTGTGTCATTTCTGTCCTTCACAGGGTACTTTCAGATTCGTTTGGTCAACTGTGTCCACCGACGACGTGTTTGCACTTCCAGGGTGGTAGCTGTTGTGTCCCTACAGGTGATGTGCGCCACACCCATGGACTTCCTTCCGTCTACAGTTGTTGACTGTGTGCCCGCTGCCAGGTGGGATTACCTTGCATCTGTAGTGGTTACGACATGTTGCAACTGTGTAATAAACCTGTGCTTCACTTTGTGATGTGCGTTGTCTGTGGTCACACATTTGACTGCCATTTGCTTACTGCACCTGTGGGCTACTTGACTACAACTGGGAATGGGTGTGGTGTCTGTGCATTGCACCGTCTTCCCTGGCAACATCAGTGTAGGCAATGAGTCAGATGGCCTAGCTGTGTATGTGTTGTGTAGCCCTGGTGGTGTGTCTCCCTCATATGTGTCACGTTGCCTTTACTCACATGCCTGTGTTGTACTTGCTGTTGCAGTTCGCATACACAGTGTAATTTTGCAGTTCATCATCCCCATAGCAGCACCCACGTTGGAATCACAACAGAGGCAAGTATGGTGTATTAGTGTGTTTATTGTGATACCTTTGTGTGAATAGTGCATAGGATGGGTAGTGCTGTACATAAATCTTGCAATCAGAAGTTCCTAGGTGAATTGAAAGTCCTGGTAGACAAAATCCCCAGTATCGGGGCCACAGTTGTCTGAGACATTGGTCCAACTTGTACTCCCCATGCAATGTGTGGGAGTAGTGTTGCCGTCAACAGGGTGAACAGTCTGTGCACAAAGGTGAACATCCAGAACAGGTTCAGGCTTCCTGGGAGTTGCGCTTGGCCATCGGCCTCTCACTTGCCCCTCCTCGGACGACCCCTCTTCTTGGGGGGCCCCTCAAGTACAGACTGCTGCGGTGCAGGGGACTCTCCGCCAGAGTCATCCTCCCTCCCTGTGGCAGTTGCAGTTTGTTCAGCACCAGATGTTGTTGGCACACAGGGAGGTGTGGACTGGTTGCTGTTCATCTGGCGGAGGCATTGTAAAATGTCCCTGTGCACCGCCGTCATCTCATGCAGTGCATCCCACTTGGACTCCACGCGGGACATGTGTGAGTCCACGCGGGACATGTGTGACTCCACGTGGGACATGTGAGAGTCCAAGCGGGCATGATGGGCAGCCTGCTGCTGTTTCATGTCTCTGAGGAGCCCCACTACCTGGCTGAGGTCTCCGGTGCTGGACTGGTACGCATCAGCTATGCGTACCAGTTGTGGGTTATCATGCACACCAGCAACCTCTGCAAGCAGCGACCTCTGTCTCCCACCCCTCCCACCACCCCTGCTGACATGTGCAGTGCGTGCAGTGGCACGCACAGATGACCCTGGTCCACCTTGGGGGTTGGTGGTGGTGGTGGTGTCCATGGCCCCAGGTTGGTCCAGGGTCCCTGTGCTGGTGTTGCTCCTTGTTCTGTCCATGTCGGCAGGGATGGTATTTGTGGTGACAGTCGTTGGAGGGGTGGGTGCAGGGGTGCAGCTGGTGGTCCTGCTGGTGCTGCAGCTGGTGGTCCTGCTGGTGCTGCATGTAGACTTGCACCGTATGTGCCAGGTTGGTCTTCTTTGTCCGAGGAGGGCAGAGGCTGTACGACACCAGTGAGCTCCGCATCCTCTTGAGCCTGGGACTGGGACTCCTCAGCGTCTGCTGCTGTGTCCCCATCATCACCTGTTTTTGGGAGACACACACAATGTATGTTATGTTTCTGCAGGCATCAATGGTTGACACACCTGACAGTTGTGACTGTGCCTCTGGGTGCGGGCCTGTACATTGCATTGTCCTAAGTCGTCACAGTCAGGGGTTGATTTTGGTGTGGCACATTGTCCTTCATTATTTGGGCATTTCTATGTATTTGTTGGGGTGTGAACATGGTCTGCATTGGTTGTATTTGGTTGACAGCCGGCCCTCCTTCCCACCCAGCCAGTCAGTTATCCCACCATGGACTGTGCTTGCATTGCAGGGAGTGGAAGTTATCTCTCAGGATGTCAGTCAGTGGTGTCCTGCTGTTTGTTGGTGCACAGTTCCCAGCAGGGCCTTGTGCTCCCCGCAGCAGTAGCCAGTGTCAGCCATCTTGTGAGTCCTTCTCCACTCCCTGTGATGTGAGCATGGTTCAGGGTGGTGTTGATGGGACAGTTGTGGGGGTGACCAATATCTGTGACTGCCACTCCCATCATGCTATTGCCTCCACCCCACTTCCCAGCATTCCCATACTTACTTGCTTTTGTGGGGAGTTCAGTGTGTGTGGGTGTGAGAGCAATGGCAAGATGGCTGACAGTGGTGTCCTGCTGTTGGTTGGTGTGCAGTTCCCAGCATGCCCTTGTGCTCCCCACGACACAGCAACAGTGTCAGACATCTTTGATGGGCCTTTCCACTCTCTGTGGGATGTGCATGCGTGAGTGTGAGCTTGCTGGGCCATGTGGTGGGGGATGTAGAGCTGTGACTACGACTCCCATCATGCTATTGCCTCCAACCCCCTTCCCAGCATGCCCATGCTTCCTTCCTTTTGACTCTGCTTCCCTGTGGGGTGGGCTGGCTGTGCTGACAGGATGGCTGGGAGTGTTGTCCTGGCAGTTGTTTGGCTAAAAGTCCCAAGAGTGTCCCTGTGCTTCACACAACATAACCCAGGGTGGTGGTTCTTTGTGGGCTCTTGAGTTAGGATGGGAGGCATTGCATTCTACAAGGTGGGTTCTGTGGAGTTTGTGTTGAGGGGGTGTGAGGGGAGGTGCTTGTGACTATGGTCAGTGCTGCAAGTCCTCCTTCCCACCCAGCCAGCCAGATATCCCACCATGGAACGTGCTTGCATTGCAGGGAGTGGAAGTTGTCTCTCAGGATGTCAGTCAGTGGTGTCCTGCTGTTTGTTGGTGCACAGTTCCCAGCAGGGCCTTGTGCTCCCCGCAGCAGTAGCCAGTGTCAGCCATCTTGTGAGTCCTTCTCCACTCCCTGTGATGTGAGCATGGTTCAGGGTGGTGTTGATGGGACAGTTGTGGGGGTGACCAATATCTGTGACTGCCACTCCCATCATGCTATTGCCTCCACCCCACTTCCCAGCATTCCCATACTTACTTGCTTTTGTGGGGAGTTCAGTGTGTGTGGGTGTGAGAGCAATGGCAAGATGGCTGACAGTGGTGTCCTGATGTTGGTTGGTGTGCAGTTCCCAGCATGCCCTTGTGCTCCCCACGACACAGCAACAGTGTCAGACATCTTTGATGGGCCTTTCCACTCTCTGTGGGATGTGCATGCGTGAGTGTGAGCTTGCTGGGCCATGTGGTGGGGGATGTAGAGCTGTGACTACGACTCCCATCATGCTATTGCCTCCAACCCCCTTCCCAGCATGCCCATGCTTCCTTCCTTTTGACTCTGCTTCCCTGTGGGGTGGGCTGGCTGTGCTGACAGGATGGCTGGCAGTGTTGTCCTGGCAGTTGTTTGGCTAAAAGTCCCAAGAGTGTCCCTGTGCTTCACACAACATAACCCAGGGTGGTGGTTCTTTGTGGGATCTTGAGTTAGGATGGGAGGCATTGCATTCTACCAGGTGGGTTCTGTGGAGTTTGTGTTGAGGGGGTGTGTGAGGGGAGGTGCTTGTGACTATGGTCAGTGCTGCAAGTCCTCCTTCCCACCCAGCCAGCCAGATATCCCACCATGGAACGTGCTTGCATTGCAGGGAGTGGAAGTTGTCTCTCAGGATGTCAGTCAGTGGTGTCCTGCTGTTTGTTGGTGCACAGTTCCCAGCAGGGCCTTGTGCTCCCCGCAGCAGTAGCCAGTGTCAGCCATCTTGTGAGTCCTTCTCCACTCCCTGTGATGTGAGCATGGTTCAGGGTGGTGTTGATGGGCCAGTTGTGAGGCTGAGCAATATCTGTGACTACCACTCCCATCATGCTATTGCCTCCACCCCCTTCCCAGCATGGCCATGCTTCCTTCCTTTGACTCTGCTTCCCTGTGGGGTGGGCTGCCTGTGCTGACAGGATGGCTGGGAGTGTTGTCCTGGCAGTTGTTTGGCTAAAAGTCCCAAGAGTGTCCCTGTGCTTCACACAACATAACCCAGGGTGGTGGTTCTTTGTGGGATCTTGAGTTAGGATGGGAGGCATTGCATTCTACCAGGTGGGTTCTGTGGAGTTTGTGTTGAGGGGGGGGGGGCGGTGAGGGGAGGTGCTTGTGACTATGGTCAGTGCTGCAAGTCCTCCTTCCCACCCAGCCAGCCAGATATCCCACCATGGAACGTGCTTGCATTGCAGGGAGTGGAAGTTGTCTCTCAGGATGTCAGTCAGTGGTGTCCTGCTGTTTGTTGGTGCACAGTTGCCAGCAGGGCCTTGTGCTCCCCACATCAGTTGCCAGTGTCAGCCATCTTGTGAGTCCTTCTCCACTCCCTGTGATGTGCGCATGGTTCATGGTGGTGTTGATGGGACAGTTGTGGGGGGCAATATGTGTGACTACGACTCCCATGATGCTATTGGCTACACTGACTTGGCCAGCATACACAGAATTCCTTCCTTTCAGTGGTCTTCACTGTGTGTTGGTGTTGTTGTGGTGGCTACATGTCTGGATGTGTTTGTTAGTTCTATTTGTGCCACTGCCTAGCTGTAGTTGTAGTTGTGTTTGTACATGTGATGGCACGGTTGGATGTAACTTTTTTGATGGCATGTGTTGTGTTTATCTGACTGACATACACATTTTGGGATGATTCTGTTCTGGTTGCTGTGTAATTGCTATGAGTGCATGGTTTGACTCTCCCCTTGACAGTGATGTGTGTGTGTTTTGTGGCAGAATATTGTGTACATTTGTTGTGTACTCACCAGGCTCTGGGATGTTCTCTAGTCCATATACGCTCACTGGCGGAAGTATGGCCCGCACCTTCTCCTCCCAGGGCCTGAGGTATACTGGCTTGGCAGGAGGGCCACTGCCGGTGTATTGGCTCAGGAGGTAGTCTTTCTTGAGCAGGTCCCGGACCCTCCTGCGCACGTCATACCACCTGTTCTGGATGTCGGTCTTTGTGCGCAGACATGGTGATTGTGCGTTCACCCTGTTGATGATCCTCTCCCACATCTTGGTTTTCTGGGAGATGGGGGTCTGTTGGACCAGTGTGCCAAACAGCTGTGGCTCTACCCTGAGGATCTCGTCTACCATGACTTCCAATTCACAATCTAGGAACTTGTGATTCTTCTTGGGGGCATTGTGATGGGTGGTGATGGTGAGTGATGTGTGTGTTGGTGTGCAGGTGAGGGTGTGTGAGTGTGTGTTTTGCTGGGTGTATGTGAGGTAGGTATTTGTTGGTGTGCTGATGGTGTGTGGCTTGTGTGAGGGATGAGCTGTGGGTGTGTGGTTGCTGTCTCTTGGGTGCTGGCAGTGGAATGGCATTTGCAAAGGATCATGGTTGCGATTTGTGTCCTTTATATGGGTGGAGTTGTGGGTGTGTCTTTGTTCTCTGTCCCCACCCCCCAGTATTTATTGGCTTTGTAATTGCTTGTTTGGCCTTTTTTGTGTGATTTTTCCTTTGTACTGTCTGTGCATGTTGGAAACGTTCTTGTGACCGAGTCGGACCCTGCATTTGTCTCGTACGGTGTTCTCCGTTTCGTTCACGCTGTGTTTGTGCAGTTTTCTATGCTGCGTACGCGTCGGTCGCGGTGTTTTGTGTTGCTTCGGCTCGGTTTTGTATGCGTGTCGGTCGTGCGGCTTGTCCTCCGTCCGACTCGGTCGTGGTTTTCGCGCCTTGCATCGTACTTTGCGGTTTGGAGTTTGCGTGTACGTTTCGGTCGGATTTGTTCCGGTGCGTGTCGGTCGGTTCGAATCGCGTGTTTTTCCGGCCGGATTGCTGTTTTCCGTGCGGCTCGGTCGTTCGGCTTGGGTTCTGTACGTGTCGGTCGGATTTTGCACGCTTTGCATCGTACTTGGCGTGTCGGGCGCCACAGGTACGTGTCGGTCGGTATAAATTCCGGCTCCGAGTCGGTCGGTGCTTTTTCCGGCCCGAATCGGAATCGACCCCGTAGTGTTGTATGATCATGTGTGGTAGGACCCTTGTGGTCCTTGCCAGACTCCTTACAAAGTTATCTAATCAGTTGGGAGGTGTCTGGGTTTGTTTGGGAGTGGTCAATAAAGTTTATGACGCAGTGCGTTCAGTTAACGGTTGCATGCTGAAGAATAAAGATGTGTGTTACAGAGCTCTGTGTGTGGTGTGGTCATTTGCGCGCTTCAGAGCTAGGGTTGATGTGACTGGAGGCACCTGTCACATCACCATCAATACACAAAAAAATCACAGAACGACATGCACCATGAGAGGCTGCACAGCAACTACAAAAGTCCAGCTCCACCAATACATAGACAAAGATACCTGCTGTTGACTATCCTGAAGTAGAAAAACTGCTAGAAAAGTTTAGTCTCAGAGACATATGACTCCACCTGACTGACCTACCGGCATGACACCTCAGCAGGCGGGGGGCAAGCAGGAAAGAGAGGTTCCAGTAAAGGTTAACACTCCTGGACCACACCAAATGGGAATACACTCTAAGAGTCAAGAATGACACCAGTACTGCCCTCCAACACATCATCATGCTCTACATCAAACCTGAGAAAAATACTAAATGCCATGACTGTGAATAACAAGCGTCTTTGCTCACTTTACTACTATAACACACTGTAGAGATTTTCAGTAGACACTTCTGTATCTTAAATCCATTATTCAAGAAGGTGAATGGCAACTCAGTAGTGCTTATGTGGAATTCCAGGTCACCTTCCACTGGACACCACAGCAGACACAAGGACAAATAATTTAATTCCCACAGGAAGACATAAGAAATACTCAAATTGGCATTTTAAAGATTTATTGAAGCAATAAGATTCCTGTGTAAAATATGTGGGCTGCAATGATTAATAGAATGAAACAAACAGGGTAACCAGCATTACGAGAATGGTAAAGAAAATAAACAGTTCAACCATTGTGCTGTTACATTGATTATATGAGTACATATAATCGTACTTATACTCCTATCCAGCGCTTCCTATCCTAATATGCATAGGGTGTGTGCATCTGCCAAAATACCCTTAGAGTGGTCTAACTCCCCATTTACCTGAGGATATGTGTCATCTGGGAGCCCCTCTCAGTGTAGCGCGGGCCGTCGTCCTCCTCATTAGGGTAACAGGATTCAGCTGGGCTGAAATTCTGGCATTGGGCAACCTCAACAGTGCCAGCAGAATGTTCCTCTCTCCAAACAAGTGGCTGGAAGAGTTTTTTAAGTAAACTTCACCTATACTGTCTATGCTGGAGTTCTAGTCTGGCTGTTATTGTTTATTCTACCCTTGCAGAGCTGTCGCCGAACGGACAACAGCAATAAACAACCACATTTTGTGCAGTGAACTTAGTCCTGTTACATAATGTTCAAGGCCCTGATAATGTGCCTACGAAGATGTAAGCGAAAGCATTTCAGAGAATATTGTCCCATATGGGTGCTCAAGCAAATGTGTATCAAGAGTCATCATTTAAAAAAGATGTCAAATTATGTTTGAAAATGGTGGTGTTCAGTTACTGTGGCCATTGTAACCACATGACAAAAGGATACAAAAACCTCAACATTCAGTTCAGATGTGATACCGGACTGTGTTTTACTGCATATTCTAAATGTTTTCTGGATTCCTTGCATAATGCAGCCATCTAGGATACCAGTATAATCTCTGCAAAAATGCAAAGATAGAGACATATATATACGTCTTACTTGTGCTATGATCTCACATACATACCACACCGCACTTCTACACAACAGTTCCATCCTCTAGTTCCTATGTTCACCCACAATAACAGCTGACGACCTTGAAAGACAGATGATGACCTAACACACGCAGTCACAAAGCAATATAGGGTACATTTCTGGACTTTAGGCACCACGAAGTATGCCTTAGTGTTACTTAATTTTTTTTGTCAGCACCGTGGCATAGGCAGGAAGAAAATAGGTCCAAAAATGCAGGGAAACTTTTGAAGGTCTTCTTCAAACTATGCGATAATCCTATCCAGAGATAAACTTATCATTTTAAATAGTCACAGCTTCTATGTGCAAACGCTGCCTTGCGTGAATCACTGATTTCCCTCTCAGAAAGGCAAAGTTCTGAACTCAGCAGCTGCATTCTGGATGATGACGTCAAGGAACAACTGAGCTGAACAAAGAAAGTCAATTTTGCACACTGTATTTCCTCGTGTTCCCCCGACATCATGTGTCACAGAAGCGGTCCAAGAATAGCTGTGCCTCACAAATGCCATTTTAATATATGCTCAGCTGTTACGACACACAAAGTGCACAGACACTAAGACACAGAGTTTACGGACACTTTGGCATTCATGTAGATTCAGCATGGGGAAAACACATTATGTAAACCTGTTCAACTACTAGGTGCAGGTGCAATCCACAAACCATCTCTAATTCACTATGTGCCTCAAATGTCACTGATAGCAAAGGGCCATGACATGTATGCTCCTACACTTCTCAGTCATCAGACTGCTACATGGTGAGCATTAAAAACCTAGCATTTTAACAGAACTCTCTGCTCATCACAACCATCCCATATTATTGGTCCATGCCCTCAATCTATTCTCCATTACAACAGTTGACAGAAACCCATGCATGCATTTACCATTCCAATCCATGTGGTTTATTCCTTGGAGAGACTTTCAGTCATGATATTTCACCGTATTGTCATGTCACTGGAGCTCTGTGCACTGTTACCTGTGGCTATCCTGCATCCCCTTCTTTAAACAAGGCATTTCTTATTGGCAATTTAATTGGTAGTTGTAAGAAATTGGGTCATTGGTTGAGGGGGGTGGAAGCCCCACTCAGGGAACAACCACAATCCTTGCAGGGTGAACCATAAAAGTTACTAAATTAACTTGTGCTTAACCCTCTGGTAGCTTGGCACAAAAGCAGTCAGGCTTAACTCAGAGGCAACATGTAAAGTATTTATGCAGCACATCAACAGTAATAAAGTGAAAACACAACACAAGCAAAATCCCAAATGAATGTAGAAAAATAGAATAAATTGCAATAAATAAGTAAAATTATAACAGAATGACAAAAATCAATTCAGTAGAACCGGTGATATTCAATTTGAACGTTTTAGACTGATATATAGCATAAAAGCACAAAGCGCCACTCGGTGTCATCTGGCCATGCTAGACCAGGAGAAAGTCACAAGTTCAGTCAGACCGTGACTAAGCACAGGCCGAATACAGGGAACAGGTTAGTACTGCTGAACAAGTTATCTTCTCAAAGTCTGGCGTAAAGAGACTAGTTTGCAGTGGAAAAGGGCTCGAGGAGCAGGAAGAGCTTCACGGATGCTCATCCTTGTCTGTAGCATGAAGACCAGGTCTGGCGTCACAGACAGTTGTTGCTGTAGCACAATGAACCAGTCGGGTGTCATGGACGGTCGTTACTGGAGGTTCACTTTGATGGTCACTGTGGACTGTCAATGCAGTAGGGTGAAGTGCAGATCTCGCATTGTCCCCCTCACAGCCCCCAACGTGTTGGTCAGTGGGTGCCCGGGGTGGGCACTGCGGCACCCACATATAACTGATGAGGGTCCTGGGGTATGGGTCTCTAGGGCCAAAATAGACTCGGGGAGGGGGCCATGTGCCCCCCCCTACCCTTTTATTTACATTTCGGCCCTGTGGCCTAATTTGGCTCAGGGAGGGGGGCCACATGCACCCTTTCCTTTTTTATTAAATTGGTCCTACGGGATGGGGTTCCCAGGGCCTAAGAAGGCTCGGGAGGAGGACCCCACATCCCCTCCCCCTTTTTAATTGGCTTTGATCCCAGAGATGGGATTTTCCCTACCTGCACTGGTGCGGGCAGGGAAACTACTGTGTCCTGGGGAAGGGCTCCCCAGGACATAGTCACTGAACTGGGCCCGGCAGGGGCTCAGGGTGGGGGAAGTCGCACGGCCCCCCTCTCCCCTTTTTATTTACTGATCGCCCCTTCCCAATATGTTTAAAAACTAAAATGGTGGCCGCCATGTTTTTTTTTTGTTTTTGCCGCGATCCCGCTCTATATCTACAGCCAGGGAAGTGCAAGGTTTGCCTGGCGGTTGCACCGCCAATTTGCACTGGTGCTCACTTTCGAAGAAACTCTAAATGATCTCTTAAGTTGTTAACATGTCACAGGAATAAATTAATATCAAAGTACCTACATTTAAAAAATGCATGGCATATGGATACCAGGGACAACAAACTACAAAAATGTTGATTAATTATGCATTGCAAAAGGTGGCATAAGAGACAAAAACGGAAAGCTTTTAATTTAGTTGCTAATGAAGCTAAATATGACATGTTACCGGTTCTGGAAAACGTACTCCATTATGACACTGATAAAGCTGATTCTTATCTTATCTCCTTTTAAGAATCTTCAGGTCGCCAGGATCTTTTTACCTGCTGAATAGTGTGAAGGGAAGAAAATCCTTTACAGACATACGACAATTTAGAATCCAGTTTACCTTAAAAGACCACTGACTCCGAATTTACTTTTGTGGATTTATTACAGCCAAAAATAATTGCACATGCAAGCACCTCAACACGAGGTTAAATAAATAGATGGGCACTAATACAAATAACATCCTACCCAAGAGTCTCATCCGACTCAGGACAAGAAGAATCGTTAGCTCCAGAAGTATTAGACAAGCGATAATTGCTCCAATCTCTATATTATTCTTCATTACCTAAATAAAGAAAACCTGTTAACTGTCCCTACTCTATGGCTAAGGTGGCATATCTACTTAACGAATATCCCCAGGCAAGAGTAAAAGAAAAGGTGTCAGCTGTGAAGACTTCCTAAGAAGTACACTCACTAAGGGGCCGATTCCGATCTCGGTCGGAGGCGCACCCAATACCATTCGGTCGGGAAAAAAGCCATGTGAATGCCTGTTTCCCGACCGATCCGTACAGCAGACCGAACGAGTAAGTACGATGCGCACAACAGCACAGAATCCGGCCGAGCCGTACTCACCCAATCCAGGTCCTGTACTCCGACCGAGGCGAATCCGGAAACGCCGAATCGAGTCGCACGGAAGGGAAAATGCAGCTCCGTCCGGCCGACCAAGTACGATGCGCTTCCCGTACGCGCCGAACCCGCCGCTACGCACGGCACGTCAAAGCATCCGGAGAGGCGCACATAAGCTCCGATTCGCGCCGCAACACAATACACGGCTACGAGACGAACACACCAGCGACGAGGACGACGCGAAGCGACGAGGATGACGCGAAGCAACGAGAAGGACGAACGACACGAACCAACCCATGAATCCCTTCGTCCCGATCATACCAATATTCTACATTTACTACCGGAACAGGCACGGACGCGTACGGCGCAGAAGGTAAGTCAGACACCAACCACAAAACACATACAACACGTACACGACACATCACACACACACAGAGGGATGCAGAATATACTTACACCAGCAACAGCAGCACCATAGGGGCGGGATGCCCATCACCAATGCCACATATGCACACAGGGGCCTGAATGCGCACCACCACCCCTACCCAGGGGGGCTGGATGCCTACCACTACTACCACCCTTAGCCAGGGTGGTGCCAGATGCCCACCACCACTACCACCCTCAGCCATGGGGGTGCCAGATGCCTACCACTACTACCACCCTTAGCCAGGGGGGCTGGATGCCTCACTACTACCACCCTTAGCCAGGGGGGCTGGATGCCTACCACTACTACCACCCTCACCCAGCGGGGGCTGGATGCCTACCACTACTACCACCCTCACCCAGGGGGGGCTGGATGCCTACCACTACTACCACCCTCACCCAGGTGGGGCTGGATGCCTACCACTACTACCACCCTTAGCCAGGGGGGCTGGATGCCTACCACCACTACCACCCTTAGCCAGGGGGGCTGGATGCCTACCACTACTACCACCCTCACCCAGGGGGGCTGGATGCCTACCACTACTACCACCCTCACCCAGGGGGCCGGATGCCTACCACTACTACCACCCTTAGCCAGGGGGGCTGGATGCCTACCACTACTACCACCCTTAGCCAGGGGGGCTGGATGCCTACCACTACTACCACCCTTAGCCAGGGGGCTGGATGCCTACCACTACTACCACCCTCACCCAGGGGGGCTGGATGCCTACCACTACTACCACCCTTAGCCAGGGGGGCTGGATGCCTACCACCACTACCACCCTTAGCCAGGGGGGCTGGATGCCTACCACTACTACCACCCACACCCAGGGGGCTGGATGCCTACCACTACTACCACCCTCACCCAGGGGGGCTGGATGCCTACCACTACTACCACCCTCACCCAGGGGGGCTGGATGCCTACCACTACTACCACCCTCACCCAGGGGGGCTGGATGCCTACCACTACTACCACCCACACCCAGGGGGGGCTGGATGCCTACCACCACTACCACCCCCACTCATAGGATGGACAATGCATGACACAACCAGCACACCACAACCTAGGGAATGCAAGAAAAAGACATCCCCCAACACCATGACAAGCGTGTGTAGACTGTGTCAAATGCCTACAACACTGAACATGACTTTGAACATACAATGTGACCCCCTAGCACATGTGCCACACATATATGTGTGTGGCCCCCACAATGCAAGCAGGCCATGACCATTGTGGCAATGGGGTCCAAACCCCCATCATCACAGTGACCAAAAGGTAAGTGTGGGGTCCATAGCTGAAGCACATTCTGAACATTGTGGCAATGGGGTCTAACGCCCCATCACCACAGTGACCAAAATGTAAGTGTGGGGTCCATAGCTGAAGCACATTCTGAACATTGTGGCAATGGGGTCCTAACGCCCCATCACCACAGTGACCAAAATGTAAGTGTGGGGTCCATAGCTGAAGCACCTTTTGAACATTGTGTCAATGGGGTCTAAACCCCCATCATCACAGTGACCAAAAGGTAAGTGTGGGGTCCATAGCTGAAGCACATTCTGAACATTGTGGCAATGGGGTCTAACGCCCCATCACCACAGTGACCAAAAGGTAAGTGTTGACAAAGAAAGAGCTGCAACTGCCAAACTGCATGGATGATTCCTGGTCACAGAACAAAAAACACATCAGTGGCAAAGTAATGTATGTGTCCCATTGCAACATAAATTGGGTGAGCCAAATACTGCAGTGCAAATAAGACATACCTTTGGCCATGTGCAGACAAACAACACCCATGGGGGCTGACACTGTCAACATTCATCAATGACACAATGACAGAAGTGACCATCAGAATGCAGACCCACATATTTGCACCAATGGGCACACAAATGCAGATACCCTGTGGAGACTGCAGATGTGAGGTGAACAGATACCATACCATGGCAGCAATGGGACACACAAACCATGATCATTGTGCTGACCGATGACCTAGGAGTCCCAGGGACAGCAGGGGAAACCCACCAAACTACATACAGCCAATGGCACACCCAAGATATGCCAATGCAGTGGTGCAGATGCACAAACACAAACAGGCAGACCCACACTGCACATCATACACAACAGGTGAGGGAGGGGGTGCCAGTGTCCCCAGGCAACCACACAACACATGAGGAGACCTGAATACCAATCATACAGATGTGCATACAGTGCCACACAAAGGTAACTCATGGATCCAAATCCCCTATGTGGGCAAGCAGGCATTGTCAGATGAGAGGGAGCACAAATCACACATGTCACACAGGCACGTAGGAACAGCAACTGACACAGCAAGACACAGACACACCACAGCACTACCCCCAGGGCCCCCACAATGTGGTGACCCTGGGCTGCATTACAATCCCACTGTGATGACAAAGCTAAATGTCGTTCACACTGTGAACCACAGTCATGTGTCCTGAGCAACAAACTACCATCACACCTACACAAGCACAAATCAATCAGCATGGCCAGTAAGCCAAGGCCAACATGGAGGCAGGGGCCTAGCCGGGCAACAACTCTCATCTGCACACACTCAACACCACACCCCTCGACCTCCAACAATGTGCAGCAGTGAAGCACACATGCACTGGTGACATTGCACATGCACCCATGACTATTCCAGGGTGGTGGGTGGGAACCAAGGTGCAGAAACACATCACACATGGCCACTCAACAAGACTCCTGAATGTCTGACACACTGCACACTACGCTGTACATGGACATGACGGCAATACCACACCAACCAATGGGATCCCAGCCACAGTCACACACCAATGAAGAAGCCAAGGTCACCCACAAAGAACACACATAGACAACAACCAACATTGCAGCCCGGACCCTGAGGAGTGCCAGCAGTCACACACATAACGTGTCACAATCACTGAAAGATAACACAAACTGGAAATCACATGACAGGGGCAAACAACAAGTGCCAAGGGGAAACCTGACTGTGACCCATCTGCGTCTGCACACAAACTCAGCCCTGACAGCAAACACACCTATGGGTGACACCCTGATGACCAGTAATGTGCCATGCACCCACATCACAGAGAACCCAGGGAGAAGACTTTGGGGGAACATAGGTCAACTCAGCAAGCATCACAAACAGGTACAACACTAGGGATCATAGCATGCACAGCTAAATGAGAGTGAACACACAGACATGCACATACAACACACACCTTGGGCGCAGGCAATGTCACAGGAGTACACACTGCCATGAGGGGACTCCACTCCTGTGTGAGGAAAGCTGTGCCATATGTTGCCTCAGTAGGGCCCCATCATGTCAGCTGAGCACTTGGTCACACAATCAACAATTAGCACCAAATGAGGGCTCCCGTCACATCAGCCTGGTCATGGAAGTGCCAACGGAATCATCAGCACAGATCCAACACACTTGTATAGCAATGTTGCACTGACTACACGGATGAGTCCTTCCCCATTGATGCCCAAACCTGCATGTCCAGTGGAGATGGCCACACGGTCAGGGAAGTAGACGAATTGAACAATGGCAGGCACAACAGATGTGCAGGGGTGGAAGCCACAGATGTGAAATAGCTAATCTAAGTAGGAAATCCCATTGCCAAATACTGAACACATGACACCCTCAGATGCTGCTATGGATGACATGGATACACCACAGGATAGGACACATTCCCCCTGGACCACATGGGTTCCTGCACAGTAACACTTACATTATCATGAGACCAAATATCACCATCACTGCAGCAAGGGCATGGTTAGCATCATCAACAACATGTACATCAGAAGCATAAGCACTAGAGAACAGAAAGTTGCTTTATTCAGCATATGTGTGGAATGAAAACAAAGTCCAGAAAAAACACAAAGGCCAATGGCCAGTCCATTGTCAAAGTCCAAACTGGGTGACAGTGGCAGATGTCACCCTACGCATGCCTGCACAAAACCAGGGACAATCCACTAGGAGGGGCAACCGGGGGGCAGGCCAGGCACCGCAGGGACAGGATCAGGGCTCACCAGGAGGAAGCAGGGAAGGGGTGGTGGGTGCTGGAGAGCCACTGACAACTGCAGTGGAGGTGTCTGACATGGTGTGTGCCGGCACAACTGGGGGGCATGACTCAGATGTTGTGGGTGCCGGCACGACTGCAGTGGACCCTGCAGATGGAGTGGACAGGTCCGCCACTGCAGTGCCCAAGTCAGACAGGGTGGAAGTGGACTCCACTGCAGTGCCTACCACCAGGGGAGGAGAATGGGGAACAGGCAAGGTGGGCTGGACAGAGGGGGAGGACACCCTCACCACATCAGTGGCACAGACAAGCGCAGCGGGGGTGTGGTGCCGGGAGAGCAAGTGGCAGGGGGAGAAGGCCGGATCCTCTTGGGGATGGTATATCTGTGGGTGGGGGAACCTGGGGCAGGGTGTGGTGGGGGCACCTGTGGAGTGGGGGCCTGAGGGATGGAGGAAGGAGACCTGGTGCCTGAGCTGCAGGGCGGCGGCGGGGTCTTGCTCTTATGACTCCGGGGGACTTGCGGGTGGGGGCCTCAGTCTGTCTGCGCCTGGGGGAGGGTGTCCGGGGGCGAGGGGCACTCTGCTCCGTGTGGGTGGGCTTCCTCTTCCCCCTGAATGCTGTATCAGCTGGATCGGAGGGGAAGAGGCCGAGGTCACTGAGGAAGAGCCGCTGGGTCTTTGGGGTTGCAGGTGAGGCAAGGGAGGGTGCTTTGGAGGGAGAGGCAACTGAGGACTGCGCAGTGCTCGTGGATGCGTGTGTGTGTTCCAGGGCCCCATCCCCTGTGAGTCTGGTTTCAGTCCCCTGACTGTGCGTGCGTGTGCGTTTTGTTTGTGGCGTGTGTGTCTGTGTGCTGGATGTGTGTGTGCTGGTGTGTGCCTGTGCCGGTGTGTGTGTGCTTGGGACGGGTAAGGTGCTGGGGAGTGTGGATGGAGCAGAGGCAGGAGGGGTGAGGGACTGTCTGAGGAGGGACACTGCTGCCGTCAGGGAGGAGTCCATGGACCTATTGCCCCTCTGTAGGTCAGACATGCCCGATGAGATGCCCTCCATGAACGACACCAGCTGAGTCAACAGAGCGGTGTGCGCATGGAGGACACTCAGCATGGCTGTCTGCCCTACATGGAGCTGGCGAAGGAGGTACACAGACTCCTCACTCAGGGCAGCAGGGGACACAGGGGCAGGGGTGCGGTGCCTGGCCCAAAGGAGACACGCTCCCGAACATGGGAGCCTCCACGGACCTGGGGAATGGGAGCCGATGGGAGGGCGGTGGTGGTGCTGGTGGTGGCGGGGACAGCAACACTAGCTGGGGTGTGGTGGCTGCTGACACCCGCCTCCATAAGGGAGTCATCCTCCGAGTTGCTCTGGTCCTCAGCTGAGGTGGATGGTGCTGAGGACTCCTCGGTGTGGCTCCCCTCGCCCTCCGTGCCACTGGGTCCCTCCGACCACTCCTCGGCTGCTGACCCAGTCTGGCTCTCCGGCTCCTCCTGGTCCGTGGAGCTGTCCCCTTCTGTGGCCGTGGATGTATCTGCAAACAATGGGGAAACAGACAGACATCAGTCACCTGCACCAAACGCACACACCACTGTGAGCACAGCACATTACAGAGCAAGCCCTGGCATCATTAGTTGTACATTGCTAAAAGTGCCCTAACTGAACAGGAGAAGCCAATTGTCAGTCTGATGCCAACCATGGCACTCACATCCCACATGGCCTTGCACCCATCTGTCTGGTGTCTGTTGGATAGCAACACCCCAGTGTGGACACATGCACCAACTACACAGTAGTTGGACAGTGCAGAGGACACGGTGTAGCATGTGGACATGCACACATCACAACTCTTGCCACTGAGTCAGTACAGGTTTCCGGATGAAAGGGACGCCCAGAGTCAAATAGGATATGCATGTGATGCATACCAGCGACAGACACCATGATGCACCCATGTCCTGATAGCCATCGCCACAATGGTGTGCATGTAGCACATGTCACTCCCCTGCAGGATCACCAATAAGTAGACACATGCCATGGCGGAGGCATGACTGCTAAGTCATACATCACTGTCTCAGTGATGTATGACTTGGCAGCCAGACAACAACACTCTGCACTGTGTCACAATAGTAGGTCATGGGGAATGCAAGTCCTGGAGCTGCACAAGTGCACATGTACATCCCCCACACAACACATCATCTTAACCCTCATCTGTCCAGGTCATACCGATTGGACATATGGGAGACCTGTGACACTACCCTCTGAACCTGAGCCCCTCACAATCTGCTGTGAATGGGGAACAGCTGCCTGAACTTCACATTCGCATACCCCAGTCTGCACGGGCAGCTGATCAAACACCTATGTGACACACAAGTATCGTCTCCTATGGTCACATCTCCAGTGGCATGCTGAGCCCCTACCAAGAAACACCCCAGCAGTCCTGGCAACTAATCCACAGCACACTGACACAGAGGCAGACACCTGAGGGGTCAAATCACTGCGCACAATGTGTCAGCTGATACACGGGAGTGGGAGTACAGAGTGCATTGCATGGCCTGGAGTAGGCATGACTGTCCTGCCCCACATGAATGAGGGATGAGCCCTGGACAGTGGATAGCTGGCTATGTATGTGTGACACACGTAATCTGCACACTCCTGGGGCCCAAACATTGTTCCCACCCGCTGCATGGGCGTGTGCCACATACCCCAGGCACATGTGGTGGCTCAGCTCAGCAAGTGGACCGCATATCAAAGCAACACGCAGATTACATGTCCGAACACAGGCGTTGTGTGAACAATGGACCCACCCATGATGCCCACAACAGAGTTAGGGAAACAGATGCTGTCCCCCACCTTTAGTGAAGCAAACTGCAAGGACACAGTCCCAAGTGACACAATTCCCTGAATGTAAGGGCCACACCTGGGTATCAGATGAGGAGTGGGCAGTGCACAATAGAGGGACATGGCTCCTGGACAACATGACTGCTGCACTGTGGCAGTTGAACCAGGCCAGAGGAGGGCACAAAGCATGTAATACAGAGTTCACAGTGCAGTCTTTGACTCACCCCTCCTTGCTGCTGTCTGGCCTTCAGCTGCCCATCCAGGTCTGGAAACACCACCGCCAGGATCTGGAGCATGTGGGGGTCAGGGTCCGTGTTCCGCCCCTCCTGCGAGGAGGCGACAGCTTCAGCTGGACCCGTGCAATCCTCCGGGTCCAGCCCCGAAGGTCCTGCCACCTCTTCTGGCAGTTGCGGATCCGGCGCTTGTAGACCCCCACGGACCGGACAGCCCGGACGATGTCCTTCCAGATCTCCTGCTTCCGATGGGCATTAACCTGTCAGGATGACAAAGTGAAAAGGCCATTACTACACATGCAACATATCCGTGCATGACACAGTTGTATATACATGTCTCATTCACAGGGGCACATGATGTACACAGGCAGTGCAACGCTGCCCATGGACACTTTGCCAGACGTCACTACATGGTATCATTGCATGGGAAGTAAAACCTTGTTCAAATGCACTGTCACTGCACCATACCTGTCCAGTGCATGTCACTACACACTATGGGGGTGACAACTACTCAGTGAGCCTGCTAGCCAGTGGCGTGCAGACTTTCAGCCTTGCTAGTCAGACAAAATGCACATTCAGAAAGGCAGTGCACAGAACACTCACCTGCTCCCCTGGTGTCCCATACAGCTTGCTGTACTGTGGAAGTAGGCTGTCCAGCAGGGCCTGGTTCTCCTCAAGGCTGAAGGCTGGGGCTCTCTCCACAGTACGTGCCATTGCAGGGTCCAGAGGGGCAGAGACAGCAGCAGTGCAGTGGCAGATGTCGTCCTGGAGCATGTAGTGCAGGCAAGTGAGCTCTCAGGGGAACAGCCAGCAATATATATGTGCTGGAGAGGCAGATACTGTCCCTTGTGTCCAAAGTGATAGGTCCAAGTCGTTTGCATCTTCTGAATCTGGCCAATCCATGGAATAGCAGCACCAATACACGCCCACGGCATCCTTCAAATCTTCAACTTCATGACATACATGATTTTGCAACATTGTTGTGGGTGACCAACTGAATTTCCAGCAACCGACTCGTTCGAAATTCGAAAACGCGTCCGTTGCCAGGCAAGGCCATTGTCAATGGGTGCGCACCGATCGGTCCATTGCGGTACAACGCGTACAGGGGTACAACGCGTACCCGCACACATTGAATGCAATGGGCCGGCCGGGGGCACCGATCGGTCCATTGCGATACAACGCGTACAGGGGCACAACGCGTACCCGCACACATTGAATGCAATGGGCCGGCCGGGGGCACCGATCGGTCCATTGCAGTACAACGCGTACAGGGGCACAACGCGTACCTGCACACATTGAATGCAATGGGCCGGCCGGGGGCACCGATCGGTCCATTGCTGTTCAACGCATCCCTGTACAAGTGACTGGCATATGTCACCATGCCTGTCTCAGATGGACATATGCCAGCCACAGATAGCTCCCAGGGAGTGAGGGGCACACCTACAACACGACAGCCTGTCCAAACTGTATGATAAGGCATGTAAGGCTGCATTTCCTATTGTGTGTATGTTGGTGTACATGTTGTCCTGTGGGTGTCACCTGGGGGCAGCAACCCCCAGGCTGTGCACGTGTTCATGGGGACAGGATCCTGGGTGTTACGTGTACATGACCACTGTGATGTGCAACTGTTCATATCTGTGCATGTGCCATGGTCACATTTCACGGTGGTGTATGTGTATGTCATGTCACATACCCCGTGAGTCCCATGTGGGACGGTATGTTTGAGCCAGGGTGTCCCAGTGGCACAATAGTGATGGTCCTCCACAGTCTGTGTGCATGTAGTGTTTACAATGTCTCTGATTTCATGTGCACAATGGGAGACAGTCTCCACATCCACGTTGTGTGTGCATGGACTTTGATGTTGTGCGTGTGTGTGTCACAGACGTCCATGTCTGTCCTGCAGTGGCAAGTGGGACCACTACCTGTGGGGGTCATAGTTGTTTTGCTGTGGTGTATACATGATACTCCATGTAATGCCAGTGTCCATGTGGCAATACAGGGTCCCTGGGAATGTACCTGTCGTTGAGCTGTGATGCCTGGGGCACATCTGTCCTCACATGTCACTGTGGGGGTGATTGTGACACGGCAGCATGAGATGGGAACTGTGACACGGCCTCATGATATCCAATGGGCCAACCTGGGACTTATTGATGCCACTTGTTGGACCGTGATGACAGATGTTGGCCATGTATGTACCATACATGTCCTTACGGAACTGCACACTTCATGTAGTTGTGCCTCATAATGATGTATGTTGGGATATTGAGTGTGTTCAATGCCGCATATGTGGGCTGACTGACAATCTTGCTTACTTCTCCTCTGCACTGCAGGGCTCCTGCTGTCCATCGACCATTCCCAGACCTGGCAACGATGGTGGAACGGGACAGCATCCGACGGTACCGCTTCACCAGGCAGCTGATTGAGGATTTGGCAGTGCAGTTGGCCCCACATTTGCAGCCTGGCCGGCCGTATCCTACAGCGCTGACCCCCAAGGTGAAGGTGATGGCAGCCCTACACTTCTTTGCCACCGGTACCTTCCAACATACTGTGGCGACTGCTGGTGGGATGTCACAGACCATGTTGAGCCGTGTGCTCCGCGATGTTTTGGCGGCAATGTTGCTATTCCTGAACCGGTACATCTATTTCCCTAGACTGCGACGACTCACTGACGTGAAGAGTGACTTCTATGCCCTGGGGAGGATGCCGCATGTCATTGGCTCCATTGATGGGACACATGTGGCTTTGGTACCACCACAGGCCCAGGAGCAGGCCTACAGGAACCGCAAGCACTACCACTCGGTCAATGCACTGGTGGTGTGTCTTGCAGATATGACCATCACACACGTGTGTGCCCGTTTCCCTGGTTCAGCACACGATGCCTTTGTGATGAGGAGTAGTCGCATCCCCAGGATGATGGCACAGATGCAGAACCAGCGTGCCTGGCTTGTCGGTGTGTACTGACTTTGTGCCATTGTGTGTGATCTGATCTGTAGTATTCCGCCCACTTTTCCAAGTCAGCTAATGTGCACTTGTCTGTCCGTAGGTGACTCGGGATACCCCAACATGCCGTGGTTGCTGACACCCCTCAGGAACCCTGTGACACCAGCCCAGATGCGCTACAATGAGGCACATGGTCGGACCAGGAGAGTGATTGAGCGGACATTTGGTCTCCTGAAGAGCCGCTTCCGCTGCCTGGACAAGACCGGAGGGTCCCTCCCATATGCCCCTGCGAAAGTGTGCAAGATTATCATCGTCTGCTGCATGCTCCACAACCTGGCAGTGCGGAAGGAGTTGCCTCTCATCCAGGATGACAATGACCAACATCCGCCACCTGTGGAGGATCCTGGCCTGGACCACGATGCCAGTGATGATGATGATGATGATGAGGGTGATGTCCGCACACAGCTCATCACCAACTTCTTTAGCTGAATGTGAGTATCCTGAGGTGTCATGTCAATGATGTGAGTTGGCATGATATGTGTAGGTGGTGCTCTGGTGCTGTTGGAGTGTGTCCATGGGCTACTTGACTGGATGTGTGTTGCGATGTGTGCTTACAGGTGGGCTGTACTCCCCAACAGTGTTGACATGCTAACTTGGTTCTGGGTGGGTATCTTGTAACATGTATTGTGCATGAGTTTTGCTGTTCTGTCCTGTTCTCCATTGCTTTTGACTGTGTGTCATTTCTGTCCTTCACAGGGTACTTTCAGATTCGTTTGGTCAACTGTGTCCACCGACGACGTGATTGCACTTCCAGGGTGGTAGCTGTTGTGTCCCTACAGGTGATGTGCGCCACACCCATGGACTTCCTTCCGTCTACAGTTGTTGACTGTGTGCCCGCTGCCAGGTGGGATTACCTTGCATCTGTAGTGGTTACGACATGTTGCAACTGTGTAATAAACCTGTGCTTCACTTTGTGATGTGCGTTGTCTGTGGTCACACATTTGACTGCCATTTGCTTACTGCACCTGTGGGCTACTTGACTACAACTGGGAATGGGTGTGGTGTCTGTGCATTGCACCGTCTTCCCTGGCAACATCAGTGTAGGCAATGAGTCAGATGGCCTAGGTGTGTATGTGTTGTGTAGCCCTGGTGGTGTGTCTCCCTCATATGTGTCACGTTGCCTTTACTCACATGCCTGTGTTGTACTTGCTGTTGCAGTTCGCATACACAGTGTAATTTTGCAGTTCATCATCCCCATAACAGCACCCACGTTGGAATCACAACAGAGGCAAGTATGGTGTATTAGTGTGTTTATTGTGATACATTTGTGTGAATAGTGCATAGGATGGGTAGTGCTGTACATAAATCTTGCAATCAGAAGTTCCTAGGTGAATTGAAAGTCCTGGTAGACAAAATCCCCAGTATCGGGGCCACAGTTGTCTGAGACATTGGTCCAACTTGTACTCCCCATGCAATGTGTGGGAGTAGTGTTGCCGTCAACAGGGTGAACAGTCTGTGCACAAAGGTGAACATCCAGAACAGGTTCAGGCTTCCTGGGAGTTGCGCTTGGCCATCGGCCTCTCACTTGCCCCTCCTCGGACGACCCCTCTTCTTGGGGGGGCCCTCAAGTACAGGCTGCTGCGGTGCAGGGGACTCTCCGCCAGAGTCATCCTCCCTCCCTGTGGCAGTTGCAGTTTGTTCAGCACCAGATGTTGTTGGCACACAGGGAGGTGTGGACTGGTTGCTGTTCATCTGGCGGAGGCATTGTAAAATGTCCCTGTGCACCGCCGTCATCTCATGCAGTGCATCCCACTTGGACTCCACGCGGGACATGTGTGAGTCCACGCGGGACATGTGTGACTCCACGTGGGACATGTGAGAGTCCAAGCGGGCATGATGGGCAGCCTGCTGCTGTTTCATGTCTCTGAGGAGCCCCACTACCTGGCTGAGATCTCCGGTGCTGGACTGGTACGCATCAGCTATGCGTACCAGTTGTGGGTCATCATGCACACCAGCAACCTCTGCAAGCAGCGACCTCTGTCTCCCACCCCTCCCACCACCCCTGCTGACATGTGCAGTGCGTGCAGTGGCACGCACAGATGACCCTGGTCCACCTTGGGGGTTGGTGGTGGTGGTGGTGTCCATGGCCCCAGGTTGGTCCAGGGTCCCTGTGCTGGTGTTGCTCCTTGTTCTGTCCATGTCGGCAGGGATGGTATTTGTGGTGACAGTCGTTGGAGGGGTGGGTGCAGGGGGTGCAGCTGGTGGTCCTGCTGGTGCTGCAGCTGGTGGTCCTGCTGGTGCTGCATGTAGACTTGCACCGGATGTGCCAGGTTGGTCTTCTTCGTCCGAGGAGGGCAGAGGCTGTACGACACCAGTGAGCTCCGCATCCTCTTGAGCCTGGGACTGGGACTCCTCAGCGTCTGCTGCTGTGTCCCCATCATCACCTGTTTTTGGGAGACACACACAATGTATGTTATGTTTCTGCAGGCATCAATGGTTGACACACCTGACAGTTGTGACTGTGCCTCTGGGTGCGGGCCTGTACATTGCATTGTCCTAAGTCGTCACAGTCAGGGGTTGATTTTGGTGTGGCACATTGTCCTGCATTATTTGGGCATTTCTATGTATTTGTTGGGGTGTGAACATGGTCTGCATTGGTTGTATTTGGTTGACAGCCGGCCCTCCTTCCCACCCAGCCAGTCAGTTATCCCACCATGGACTGTGCTTGCATTGCAGGGAGTGGAAGTTGTCTCTCAGGATGTCAGTCAGTGGTGTCCTGCTGTTTGTTGGTGCACAGTTCCCAGCAGGGCCTTGTGCTCCCCGCAGCAGTAGCCAGTGTCAGCCATCTTGTGAGTCCTTCTCCACTCCCTGTGATGTGAGCATGGTTCAGGGTGGTGTTGATGGGACAGTTGTGGGGGTGACCAATATCTGTGACTGCCACTCCCATCATGCTATTGCCTCCACCCCACTTCCCAGCATTCCCATACTTACTTGGTTTTGTGGGGAGTTCAGTGTGTGTGGGTGTGAGAGCAATGGCAAGATGGCTGACAGTGGTGTCCTGCTGTTGGTTGGTGTGCAGTTCCCAGCATGCCCTTGTGCTCCCCACGACAGCAGCAACAGTGTCAGACATCTTTGATGGGTCCTTCTCCACTCTCTGTGGGATGTGAGCATGCGTGCAGTGTGGTGCTTGATGGGCCAGTGGTGGGGCTGATGCAATAGCTGTGACTACGACTCCCATCATGCTATTGCCTCCAACCCCCTTCCCAGCATGCCCATGCTTCCTTCCTTTTGACTCTGCTTCCCTGTGGGGTGGGCTGGCTGTGCTGACAGGATGGCTGGGAGTGTTGTCCTGGCAGTTGTTTGGCTAAAAGTCCCAAGAGTGTCCCTGTGCTTCACACAACATAACCCAGGGTGGTGGTTCTTTGTGGGATCTTGAGTTAGGATGGGAGGCATTGCATTCTACCAGGTGGGTTCTGTGGAGTTTGTGTTGAGGGGGTGTGAGGGGAGGTGCTTGTGACTATGGTCAGTGCTGCAAGTCCTCCTTCCCACCCAGCCAGCCAGATATCCCACCATGGTACGTGCTTGCATTGCAGGGAGTGGAAGTTGTCTCTCAGGATGTCAGTCAGTGGTGTCCTGCTGTTTGTTGGTGCACAGTTCCCAGCAGGGCCTTGTGCTCCCCACAGCAGTAGCCAGTGTCAGCCATCTTGTGAGTCCTTCTCCACTCCCTGTGATGTGAGCATGGTTCAGGGTGGTGTTGATGGGACAGTTGTGGGGGTGAGCTATGTCTGTGACTGTGACTCCCATCATGCTATTGCCTCCACCCCACTTGCCAGCATTCCCATACTTACTTGCTTTTGTGGGGAGTTCAGTGTGTGTGGGTGTGAGGGCAATGGCAAGATGGCTGACAGTGGTGTCCTGCTGTTGGTTGGTGTGCAGTTCCCAGCATGCCCTTGTGCTCCCCACAGCAGTAGCCAGTGTCAGCCATCTTGTGTGTCCTTCTCCACTCCCTGTGATGTGAGCATGGTTCAGGGTGGTGTTGATGGGCCAGTTGTGAGGCTGAGCAATATCTGTGACTACCACTCCCATCATGCTATTGCCTCCACCCCCTTCCCAGCATGCCCATGCTTCCTTCCTTTTGACTCTGCTTCCCTGTGGGGTGGGCTGGCTGTGCTGACAGGATGGCTGGGAGTGTTGTCCTGGCAGTTGTTTGGCTAAAAGTCCCAAGAGTGTCCCTGTGCTTCACACAACATAACCCAGGGTGGTGGTTCTTTGTGGGATCTTGAGTTAGGATGGGAGGCATTGCATTCTACCAGGTGGGTTCTGTGGAGTTTGTGTTGAGGGGGTGTGAGGGGAGGTGCTTGTGACTATGGTCAGTGCTGCAAGTCCTCCTTCCCACCCAGCCAGCCAGATATCCCACCATGGTACGTGCTTGCATTGCAGGGAGTGGAAGTTGTCTCTCAGGATGTCAGTCAGTGGTGTCCTGCTGTTTGTTGGTGCACAGTTCCCAGCAGGGCCTTGTGCTCCCCACAGCAGTAGCCAGTGTCAGCCATCTTGTGAGTCCTTCTCCACTCCCTGTGATGTGAGCATGGTTCAGGGTGGTGTTGATGGGACAGTTGTGGGGGTGAGCTATGTCTGTGACTGTGACTCCCATCATGCTATTGCCTCCACCCCACTTGCCAGCATTCCCATACTTACTTGCTTTTGTGGGGAGTTCAGTGTGTGTGGGTGTGAGGGCAATGGCAAGATGGCTGACAGTGGTGTCCTGCTGTTGGTTGGTGTGCAGTTCCCAGCATGCCCTTGTGCTCCCCACGACACAGCAACAGTGTCAGACATCTTTGATGGGCCTTTCCACTCTCTGTGGGATGTGCATGCGTGAGTGTGAGCTTGCTGGGCCATGTGGTGGGGGATGTAGAGCTGTGACTACGACTCCCATCATGCTATTGCCTCCAACCCCCTTCCCAGCATGCCCATGCTTCCTTCCTTTTGACTCTGCTTCCCTGTGGGGTGGGCTGCCTGTGCTGACAGGATGGCTGGGAGTGTTGTCCTGGCAGTTGTTTGGCTAAAAGTCCCAAGAGTGTCCCTGTGCTTCACACAACATAACCCAGGGTGGTGGTTCTTTGTGGGATCTTGAGTTAGGATGGGAGGCATTGCATTCTACCAGGTGGGTTCTGTGGAGTTTGTGTTGAGGGGGTGTGAGGGGAGGTGCTTGTGACTATGGTCAGTGCTGCAAGTCCTCCTTCCCACCCAGCCAGCCAGATATCCCACCATGGAACGTGCTTGCATTGCAGGGAGTGGAAGTTGTCTCTCAGGATGTCAGTCAGTGGTGTCCTGCTGTTTGTTGGTGCACAGTTGCCAGCAGGGCCTTGTGCTCCCCACAGCAGTTGCCAGTGTCAGCCATCTTGTGAGTCCTTCTCCACTCCCTGTGATGTGCGCATGGTTCATGGTGGTGTTGATGGGACAGTTGTGGGGGGCAATATGTGTGACTACGACTCCCATGATGCTATTGGCTACACTGACTTGGCCAGCATACACAGAATTCCTTCCTTTCAGTGGTCTTCACTGTGTGTTGGTGTTGTTGTGGTGGCTACATGTCTGGATGTGTTTGTTAGTTCTATTTGTGCCACTGCCTAGCTGTAGTTGTAGTTGTGTTTGTACATGTGATGGCACGGTTGAATGTAACTTTTTTGATGGCATGTGTTGTGTTTATCTGACTGACATACACATTTTGGGATGATTCTGTTCTGGTTGCTGTGTAATTGCTATGAGTGCATGGTTTGACTCTCCCCTTGACAGTGATGTGTGTGTGTATTGTGGCAGAATATTGTGTACATTTGTTGTGTACTCACCAGGCTCTGGGATGTTCTCTAGTCCATAGACGCTCACTGGCGGAAGGATGGCCCGCACCTTCTCCTCCCAGGGCCTGAGGTATACTGGCTTGGCAGGAGGGCCACTGCCGGTGTATTGGCTCAGGAGGTAGTCTTTCTTGAGCAGCTCCCGGACCCTCCTGCGCACGTCATACCACCTGTTCTGGATGTCGGTCTTTGTGCGCAGACATGGTGATTGTGCGTTCACCCTGTTGATGATCCTCTCCCACATCTTGGTTTTCTGGGAGATGGGGGTCTGTTGGACCAGTGTGCCAAACAGCTGTGGCTCTACCCTGAGGATCTCGTCTACCAGGACTTCCAATTCACAATCTAGGAACTTGTGATTCTTCTTGGGGGGCATGGTGATGGGTGGTGATGGTGAGTGATGTGTGTGTTGGTGTGCAGGTGAGGGTGTGTGAGTGTGTGTTTTGCTGGGTGTATGTGAGGTAGGTATTTGTTGGTGTGCTGATGGTGTGTGGCTTGTGTGAGGGATGAGCTGTGGGTGTGTGGTTGCTGTCTCTTGGGTGCTGGCAGTGGAATGGCATTTGCAAAGGATCATGGTTGTGATTTGTGTCCTTTATATGGGTGGAGTTGTGGGTGTGTCTTTGTTCTCTGTCCCCACCCCCCAGTATTTATTGGCTTTGTAATTGCTTGTTTGGCCTTTTTTGTGTGATTTTTCCTTTGTACTGTCTGTGCATGTTGGAAACGTTCTTGTGACCGAGTCGGACCCTGCATTTGTCTCGTACGGTGTTCTCCGTTTCGATCACGCTGTGTTTGTGCAGTTTTCTATGCTGCGTACGCGTCGGTCGCGGTGTTTTGTGTTACTCGGCTCGGTTTTGTATGCGTGTCGGTCGTACGGCTTGTCCTCCGTCCGACTCGGTCGTGGTTTTCGCGCCTTGCATCGTACTTTGCGGTTTGGAGTTCGCGTGTACGTTTCGGTCGGATTTGTTCCGGGTGCGTGTCGGTCGGTTCGATTCGCGTGTTTTTCCGGCCGGATTGCTGTTTTCCGTGCGGCTCGGTCGTTCGGCTTGGGTTCTGTACGTGTCGGTCGTATTTTGCACGCTTTGCATCGTACTTGGCGTGTCGGGCGCCACAGGTACGTGTCGGTCGGTATAAATTCCGGCTCCGAGTCGGTCGGTGCTTTTTCCGGCCCGAATCGGAATCGACCCCTTAGTATTTAAGCTCAGATTTTAAGATGTTCCTTCACCAAATCCCTCTCTGTCTTTCTCTCTGCTCTCCTCTACCTCTTCTCTCTCCTCCACCCTCGGGGCACTATCCCTAATACAAATCCCAATACAATAGAACACGCCTTTTGTTACGCCTCTTTGGCCAGGTCTTCTTCCTTGTACTTTTCCATCGAAACGGTTACTTCATCCTGGACGGTTGTGATGACCTTGAGTCCCAGACACCCTTTCCGCTGAAGGTATCATCCCTAAATTCCATTGCACTCCCAGTTCCATGCCTCCCATCGCTCTAACTTGTGAAACAAAGAGCCAGTCTTTTACTAACGAGGCATATGTCCTTGCACCTGCAACAGAAGATACGTTCAACAGAAACTCTCTACTGTGTTAATTAAATCTACTTTCGGTGCCCAGAGAGCCTTTCCAAGAGAACCTTTTCTGTCTGCAAAATAAGCTAACATAAGAACAAACAGGCCTTTCCCTGTCATATATGCAGTCAGGCCTTTACTCAATTTAAACACACAAATCTTAATCACGTTTATAAGCATTGATGCATTATATTTCATATGCAAAAGTGAACTACACGTACAACTTATATGGTACTCGTTTAAACTACTGCAGCTCGATTACACATGGGCTGATTCATTTTATGCGTTGGGTTATACATGATCAATTAAGCGTTTCATTTGCATGATCAAAATAGCACAACTACATTTCTTATTCGTTCTGATAACTGGGTTATAACTTCATTTTGCTAGCACTTCATGGATATATATCTGGATATATGCGGGTGCGAACTATCAGTGATTATGATGCACCCCTACAAATTTCACAAGAACATGGCGCTCTATCAGTTCCCCCTTTGATGACACCTGTCATCACATTTTATTCAACTTCCTTGGAGAAAGAACCGACCTAAACAGAACTCGTTGCCATTTTTCCTGATCTGTGATTCTCCATTCTCTTGAGTCTCTGATATTGACTGTCCCGCAGTCTAGCCATTCTCGTCTCATTTTCTCTCAGAGCTCTTTCAACTCGGCCTGCTCGATACCACTTGAAGGCTTTAATCAGACCCCACAGGCAAACCACACAAACCACCACGATCAGAAGAGGTCTCAGAACATAGCCAAGGAATCCCTTTCCCAAATTCGCAAACCAGCTTCCCACTTGACCAAACCCTTTTCCAACTTTTTCCCAAGCTCCCTCTTCAGTCAAGTCCGCTATCTTCGTGTGAATAGTAGTGATGTTACTTATATATTTCTCCAGATCCTTGCTGTGGTCTGGTATATAAGTACAGCACTCTTGAACCTTCAATAATTTACAGACTCCGCCCTCTTTTGCCAATAAGACATCCAAAGCAAGGCGATTCTGTAAAACCATTGTCCTTATCGACAACATCTCTCCTTCCACCAATACCAACGATTTTGCTGTATTCATTGATAGCTCATCGATCACAGTCGCCAATCTCCGAATTTTCACATCATTCAAGATCACTCCCAAACTCGGTATCATGGCTCCAAAGATATCTCCCACTACGACCCCTGCACTCGTACCTCTCCTCACTCTCGAATGCTTTCCACCTTCCAGAAGTTCCAAATCCTCTGTATGGTAAATCTTTGGAAATATGATTCCCAAGTAACATGTACCATACCAATTCGCAGGTAACCTCACATAAGCATTCCTTCCACACACAAAATACACCGTAGGTATCACTTGTACAGGGCCCTGGAGAAAATTCTTAGCCACATCTGCCATAGTGAAAACATGATCACACGTACTCTGTCCCACAGGAACCTTTTCATAGTAGGTCTGATATCGTCGCACACACAGCTTTCCCCTCTGCTCTTTGTCCAAGGCTATAGGGCCATAACTTCCCTTTGTCCGGTGTAGCTTTTCCTCATCTGTCCAATCCACCCTACTATGCCCAGTGTCCCTTGTCTGTGTCAGCTTTCTATACCTGTCTTCTACCTGATCCACAAACTTTTTCTCTACACCTGATAATGAGCATGTCAAATTATGTCGGTGGGCATATGCTGTATCCAATTCCAAAGATGGAATGAAGAACTTCCTAAGTCTATCCTCTGACTTATAGTAGTCGTACTTATTCAGATGCTTGTAAGCTGGGACTTCAGGAAGCACTGCATCGTAATTGGAAAAGAAATACTCAAACTGATCCCTTTCATAAAATATACTAAGCAAAAGACTACATGAGATTCCATATGTCAGTGGAAGATGGTGGTACCTAATACCCTCATCCACTGAAGCAGGCAACTGCATACACACATAACAATCCTTCGCATCCATCGCATCCACGTACTCATATAGCAGCTTGGCATATGCATTAAGCTTGAAATCACTTCTAGACAAATCTACATGCAACCTACGACTTTCTTCTATCAGCAAAGCTCTGTTAGCTCCTATGTTTGCCTCTTTTTGGCTAGGTGTAGTAGGTGTAGGTGTCCCTGGCACCCCCTGCACTGCTAGCTCGTGTGGAACGGTATATGAGACTATGATTACTACGATTATAGAAACTATTACACTACCTATAAGTATGCCTACAATCAACTTAGATCTACGATTGGGATCTCCAGCCTCCATGATTTCGATCCTTCTCAAAAGTTCTTGGTTTCAACAATGAACACTCAAAAGTCTTTGTTCTTCCACTCGTGTCTTGTTTAACCAGTTCAAACAACACTTGAAACCTCTTGAAATCCCCTTTCAACAACAGTCTCTTATTTACATAGTCCAGAAAAAGACTTCCCTAGGTTTTCGTTCCTCTTCTGGGGAAAGTCCCTAAGTTTATTCTTCTTCCTCTCGGATCTAGGTTATCTTCTTTCTTTAGACTTTTATTTACAACAGGTTAGATTTCATCCATGATAAGATCATTAGTAAGCACTTCCAGAACGTGATACAAAAGTTCAAGACGCAAGATTATCATTTCATGTGAAGACGGCTCAAATCCAAAAGACGGAAATTCGAGTCGGTGCAAAACCAGTTGTCGGACTTTACTCAGAAGCGGGGGATTCGGAACGGTGAGGGTCAGTATTCCTTCGACTTAGAGCCCTGGCAACAACAACACCACCTTCACCACCACATTCGGGCTCTTGCTGACCACCTGCACAGACCTCAGTCTCCCCGTACTCACTATCCCCTGCATCGAACACCGTGTAAGTCCACTCAGGGGTAGAGTATCTCCAGCAGGGTACTTTTGTTCTTTTCGACCTTCGCCGACCCTCTTGAGTCTGATCTTCGTCGTTTGCTTCCGTTTCAGACGTCTCAGACACCGGAGCAAGATCTCTTTCGGGTGCCAACCTCAGATTCAGCCGCCTCTGTCTTTCAGGCCAACCTTCTTCAGTTCTGGTCGTTCTTCTGCCTTCCCCTGCTATACCCAGTGCACCTCTTCCTCTTTCTGCTGAATCTGACTCTTCTCCGCCCACTGCACCATCTCTGTCTTCTGTGTCAGAGTCGATGTTCGAGCTGTTGAAACCCCCTTCAGCTTGTTCTAGTGCACCACCAGCTGTGTCAGCGACCCTCACAGCTTGACTTGTCCTCTCATGTGGCCCTGCCACATCAGCTGGATTTTCGTTTACGAGAGGAGCTGTTTCTTCCAAGGGTGCTGAAACTCTGCGGGTATGGGAGGCATGCACCCAGTTCGGCAATCCTCCACACTTCACTGCTGTGTTCGTGATCAGTATCACCTGGTACGGGCCTCGCCACCGAACATCCAAACAGCTCTTCCTCACGTGCTTTCGAACAAGCACCCAGTCGCCCGGACACAGGTCGTGGCACAGATCACTCGAGGCCGGGACAGCTGCAGCTTGCACCTGCTGGGACACAGAACGGACCACATCAGATAGTCCTTTACAGTAATCGAGAATCAAATCATCTGTGATGTTTATCAACGCTGTAGCTGGTACTGCCGGCACCCGCATTGCCCTTCCCATTAGAATTTCATGGGGGGACAATCCGGTCCTCCTATCTGGGACACTTCGCATGCTCATTAGTACGAGCGGCAAAGCGTCAGGCCACTTCAGGGACGTTGATGAACACATTTTTGCCATCCGAGCTTTCAAAGTTCCATTAACCTGTTCCACCATCCCAGAAGCCTCTGGTCGGTAACTACAATGGAGTTTCTGATCGACATTCAATGCAGCACAAAGTAACTTCATGATTTCACTGTGGAAGTGCCTTCCTCTATCAGATTCCAAAGAGGTTGGGATCCCGAATCTAGGGATGAGCTCCCTCAACAATAATTTAGCCACTGTGAGAGTGTCACACCTGCGTGTTGGGTAAGCCTCCACCCACCGTGAGAATACACATACCAACACTAAAATGTACCTCAACCCATTGCATTTAGGCATTTCCACGAAGTCTAGCTGGATCCTGTTGAAGGGCCCGCCTGATCTCCCAATGTGACTCAAAGTGACTACAGTTTTCTTTCCAGCATTCATCTGCTGACACGTAACACACCTCTGACATACTGTTTCAGCCATTGCACGAAATCGTGGGTTATACCACGTCTGTCTAAACACACGCATCATTGCATCTCTACCAAGGTGTGCCGGTCCATGTATCAATCTCGCCATCGGGCTCAACAAATCTTCTGGCAATACGGCTCTCCCATCACTGGAGACCCAAACATCCACTTCTCCTCTTTCACACCCTGCTTTGATCCATCCCTCCCGTTCCTGATCTGGGACTTCATCCTGCAGTCGCTTGAGCTCTTCCCAAGTGTCTGCCATGGCTAACATCATGTTGAGTTCGGTTCTTTCTTGGCTCTCTCCTGTGTAACCTTCTGTAAATATACATCCCTGTTCTGCACAGAAACGAGCAACTTCATCAGCATAGTTGTTTCCCAATGACACAAAATCCTCCCCCTTTCCATGTGCAGTACACTTCACGACAGCAATTTCCTTCGGACATTGCAATGCATCTAACAGTTGTCTTACATGTTCCCCATTCCTAATAGGTGAGCCAGATGATGTCAAAAATCCCCTCTGGGACCACAACTGTCCGAAGTCATGAACTACACCAAACCCGTATTGACTGTCAGTATAAATCGTGATTCGAATTTGATCAGCGGCCAAACAGGCACGAGTCAAAGCAATGATTTCAGCTACCTGCGCGGAGCGTACTCCCTCTAGGCAGGCCGCCTCAACCACTCCTGAAATGGTACATACAGCAAACGCTGCTCTTAGTTGGCCAACACTGTCTCTTAGGCATGAACCATCGACGAAGAAAATTTCATCTGAGTCGGTCAATGGTTCATCGACAATGTCAGGTCTTGGTTTGGTGCAAAGTTCAGTCACGTCAAGACAATCATGGTCCGCACAATCTTCATCATCCGCCTTCGGTATGGGCATTAATGTCGCAGGGTTTAAGACAGAGCACCTTTTCAGCGTCACATTCTCTGCGGCGAGTATGACTTGCTCATACCTTGTTAACCTGTTATTCGTTAGGTGCTGCGTCTTAGTCCTGGTCATCAACAATTCAACCGAGTGTGGTACATATACAGTCAAAGGATGACCCATTACAATGCTTTCACATCTTTCGATGCTGACACCTGTTGCAGCAACGGATCTTAGACATCCGGGCAACGCAGAAGCTACTGGATCTAGAGTAGCTGAAAAGTAGGCAACTGGTCTACGGACACCTCCATGGTTCTGAGCTAAGACTGCTAATGCACATCCTTCTCTTTCACAACAGAACAGTGAAAAGGCCTTGTTGTAATCAGGCATTCCCAGAGCTGGGGCACTACACAACTCCTCTCTCAGTTTTAGGAATGACATCAAGCACTCCTCGTCCCATGGTACCGGATCACTCACATCCTTGTGCGTAAGCCTCTGTAAAGGCTTTGCTCTCAAGGAAAAACTAGGTATCCATTGCCGACAGTAGCCGACCATTCCCAAAAACATCCTGACTTCTCTCTGTGTGGTAGGTATTGCCATGTTCATTATTGCCTCAATTCGGTCTGGTGACACCTTCCTCTTGCCTTTTTCTAATCTGTGTCCCAAGTACTGTACCTCATTCAAACAGTACTGCAACTTATTTGGGGACACCTTGTGCCCGTTCTCTGCTAAGTGGTTCAACAGGGCTACCGTGTCTATCCTGCAAGCGTCTTCCGTTTCCGAGGCGACAAGGAGATCGTCTATGTATTGCACCAGAACTGAGTTCTGCGGCAATACAAGACTCTCAAGATTCTTTTTCAGGATCTGGTTAAAAATCGACGGACTTTCTGTATACCCTTGAGGGATACGACACCATGTTAACACACGATTTTCCAGCCGGAATGCAAAAAGAAATTGGCTTTCCTCATGGAGCGGTATCGAGAAAAATGCTTGACACAAATCAATGACAGTAAACCACTCGGCTTCACATGGGATCTGAAACAGTATCACTGATGGATTCGGTACCACTGGACAACAAGGGACAACTATCGTGTTGACCTTTCGCAGGTCTTGCACGATCCTGAATTTCCCGCTCGGTTTCTGTAGTCCCATAATAGGTGAATTACAGGGGCTACCTCTAATCTCTTTCAGAATGCCTTGTTCTATGAAAGCCTCTATTACAGGCTTGATTCCTGCTATCGTTTCAGGCGTCAGATTGTATTGAGGCGTTCTAGGGAAATCGGCATTTTGCTTAACCTGAATCTGCACAGGTTCAACCCCTTTATCAATCCTATCTCTTTTCCTGTAAAATCCCACACCTCTGGTGACACCGCGTCCCTCAAGTCTGGTGGAAGTTCTTCCACAGTCACCACTGGATACAAGTCCACACACAGATGCTGATTTGCGACTTTAAAGGTAGCATCATCATCCCTTGTCTGAACCTCCACTCCCCTCGGTGTGCAATAAATCGTACAGTTTAATTTACATAACAGGTCTCTTCCCAGCAGACAAACTGGACTCGTATCGCACACCACAAACTGATGTCTAGTTTGGAAAGCTCCTATCTTTACCGGGATCGGTTCGGTCAGGGGACTGTTTATTCTTTTGTTCGCTACTCCAACAACTTGGATCGATTGTCCCGAGAGGGGTAGGTTGGGGACTACTGCTGATCTTACAGTAGATCGGGTAGCACCAGTGTCGACCAAAAGTGTGGTAGGATGACCATCAATGTCTGCCTCCACAAAAGGTCCTCTCTGGTCTACCTCCAAGACTGCTCCAAGGGTGCAGTCTTCCTCCCCCTCAGGCACCGTCAGGATAACGGGTCTGGGCTGTACTCATCATACCCTTCAAACAGGGGCATCTGCTGGTAAGTCTGCGCTCCTTGCGGAATTCTCGGTGGCTGGGGGACCTGTATTTGTTGGTTATACGTTCCCCCTTTCATTGATCTGGGCCTTATCACAGTATTGGCTACCTCAGGCGCAGGTGCCTGAACCACTCCTACCTCCTGCTGCACCTGGTTGGCTGGGTTAAAGGGACACTCGCGCTTCCAGTGTCCAATCTGGTGACAAAGATGACACGCAGTGGTCTTCTTCAATGTCGCCACATCCATCCCTGTCTTGGGATCGATAGGTTTCCCTTTTCCCTGACCTTGGCCATTCTGGTTTCCTTGGTAATTCCCTTGTCTTCTTCCTAAGGTCCCCCCACTGGGCTGGACCTGTGCTGTCTGCATCTGGACGAGCATCAATTTGTCCTTCAGCTTACGATGCTTCGAGTCCACTTCATCACTACAGTACCTCGCATACCGCAAGATTTCATCCACCGGCTTGTTCTGCCAACAGATCAAATGGTGCTGTATCATGAGGCTGACTTCTGGTCTCAAACCTAACACAAACTTTGAAACAAACTGTCCCATGTCCTTGGGATCTAATGCATCTAACCCGCTATACTGTTTAAAAGCTTGTAAGAGTCTCTCATAATATTCATGCACTGTTTCTTTAGGTTCCTGCACAGTTCTGTCTATCTTGACCCAATCTATATCTTGAGGCGAAATCTTCAGTTTCAACCATGTAATCACTTGCTCGAACTTTTTCATAACCAGGGGTGACGGACCATTCGTGACAGCATCCCTTTCAGGTTCAACAGTCGGCCACTCAACGGCGATTTTACAAGCTGTCCACAAATCTCCCGGCACCACTATGTCAAACAAGGTGTTCAAATCAGTCCATAGCACCTTTGAGATTTTAACAAACCGCTCAACCTGTTTGTACCACTCTACGGGTTTCTCCCTCAGCCGAGGAAAGTCATTTGTAAACGCAGCCAAGTCACCTCTGCTCCACGGCACATATACGTACCCTCCGTTCTGTACTTCCCGTAAAGGAAAGTTTCCAACGCCCGTCGCCCCACCCCCGGAGGCGGCGTTTCTCCCTCTATTTTCTTTGCTATTTTCTTCTTTGACCACCTCTCCTCCCATTTATCCAACAAGTTCCATATGCGCATCCCTACAATCAGATCTTTGGTGTGCGTCCTTAATCCTGTGATCCTTTTCTCTTCTAATTCCTGATCACTATATTGCAACCTATGTGGTCCTTGCAATGTTTTTGTTTTATTCAAGTCTACCTCATATCTCCTGGCCAATGCCGTCAATTTCTCATGCGCTATCCTTGCTTTCCGAGTTACATCTTTTGCTATAAAAAGCAGTTCATCTGACCCATAAATTTCAATTCTTTCCAAAGGTAGACTTCCGCTAATCATTTCATCTACCTCTGCTTTTAATCTTACTACATCCAGCAACCTTGCCTGGACTGCACTCCTTAGTATTTCTCGACAAGCTGCGCCATTCTGCTCGTCATAGTTACCACTTTGTTCTTGTGACTTACTCTCTTCCATCGTATTCCTAAAACTTGTTCTGGATTCTGGAATTTCTCGTTCCCTGTCACCTGGCATTCTATCACTTTGATTCCTTACTGTCGGTGTCCACATCCTCACAGCTGACTGAGATTCATGCAAAGACCTTGGTCTGACTGGTCTCTCATCCTCCTGTCTAAAAGAGGAGTCTGCAGTGGCTGGTAATGGCGTACTTGTGTCTAGTGGCCTTGGGAAGTGAATCACTTGTACTCCTAACCCATTCCCACTAGCACTAGTTCCTTCTTCTCCTCTCGTCTGTACTGAACTTCCTTCTCTTACTCGGTCTGGATCATATACCGGTACTATAGGGCCAATGGTAACCGGTACCGTCAGGGAATCTGGTAATCGGGTATTCCCTATGGGAGGCTGTGTTGCCGCTCCCTCTGTTCCTGTGGAAATTCTCCCCACGACTCTCATGTTATTCTGATTCTGCATTTCACCCCGTTCCGCTGCTGAAGTTGATTTTCCCTCTTCTAAATCTGGATTAAATGGAGGTGGTCTCTCTGCCAGCAACCTATCTAACAGACTGTCATCAGTATCACTGTCTTCTTCTTCAATCCTTGTTATCTTCCCACCTTTTATTAACAGTGGGTACAACCTATCTCCTTCGATCGTTTCCACTCTCCACCTTTTCTCCAGTGCATCCCACCTCGCATCCTGAAAGGCCCTGATCGATTTCTTCACCCTTTCCTGGCTCTTATCTCTTTTCCTGTCATACGCTGCCCTAATCCATGCATGTATCGCCTCAAACTGTGTCGGTCTAGGCAGTGGTCGTAAAGAAGCCATTATAGTCTTTAGCTGGTACAACGCCTCTAACCTGAAAGTGCCATAGCGTGGGAAAGTCAATTCTCCTTCCCCTTCTGTTATTTTATGCCAGTTCTCAAGCCAAATTATGGTATGCAGTCCTACATTCGTAGCCATATAATGTGCCGGCGTATCCTCGGGAGGGGCTTCCTCTCCCCCGAGTAACCACATGTCTGTCGCCTCTGCACAGTTCTCGTAAAACTTTAAAACATTTCATGGTAAAGCAGATTTCTTTTCGCGCACAAGATTTCGTTTTACTTCCTGATTTCAATCCACCAATGCCAGCGCGGCTCACACCAACCGGCCTATCGCAGCGCGGCACCGACTGACGTCACTCTTCCTCCGCTCGCAGCAGTTCCCCTCCTTCCTACTTCACTCGTTCTCGCTCGCATGCGTCCCAATCACACTCTGAAGTAACTGTCTGTACAATCACCTCTCTGACTATCGGTCCAACAATGACCGATCAGCCTCTCGAAATTGTTGACCTTAATCTGGCGACCGTCTGTCCGCGAACGACCGGACGCTCACCTCTGACACAATCGATAGGATCCAAGCACTCAATGTTCTGCACCCAACAACCTACGACCAGCGTCGGTTATTCACACACTCACACATATGCTCCCTATCTTCAGTGGTTCGATCAATGACGTCTCGTGATCCCCACCATCTCTGGTCAACAATCTCTATTCTGGGTGTCTTCTACACCGCAATATCTCTCGGTCCCGCGCGCGCTCACGGTCCGATCCTCAATCACACAACTCTTATTCCAACTCCGCAAAACATTACACAACGAGCAAACACCGCAATCTAACAACCATCACTCTTTTCATACTCACTCTACCACGAACTGCTACTTCCGCCGCACCGTCACTCTCCGTCAGTTTTCAGCGACCGCCGACGTCCTCCTTTTGCGATCCACTGGATCACCATCACTGGGGTTCTATGGGGCAACTAATCTCTTATCCTAATCTAGTTCTCCCCTTACTATCAGAGATAACCATCCTACTCTGCTACCAACTGATAAAGCTGATTCTTATCTTATCTCCTTTTAAGAATCTTCAGGTCGCCAGGATCTTTTTACCTGCTGAATAGTGTGAAGGGAAGAAAATCCTTTTCAGACATACGACAATTTAGAATCCAGTTTACCTTAAAAGACCACTGACTCCGAATTTACTTTTGTGGATTTATTACAGCCAAGAATAATTGCACATGCAAGCACCTCAACACGAGGTTAAAGAAATAGATGGGCACTAATACAAATAACATCCTACGCAAGAGTCTCATCCGACTCAGGACAAGAAGAATCGTTAGCTCCAGAAGTATTAGACAAGCGATAATTGCTCCAATCTCTATATTATTCTTCATTACCTAAATAAAGAAAACCTATTAACTGTCCCTACTCTATTGCTAAGGTGGCATATCTACTTAACGAATATCCCCAGGCAAGAGTAAAAGAAAAGGTGTCAGCTGTGAAGACTTCCTAAGAAGTACACTCACTTAGTATTTAAGCTCAGATTTTAAGATGTTCCTTCACCAAATCCCTCTCTGTCTTTCTCTCTGCTCTCCTCTACCTCTTCTCTCTCCTCCACCCTCGGGGCACTATCCCTAATACAAATCCCAATACAATAGAACACGCCTTTTGTTACGCCTCTTTGGCCAGGTCTTCTTCCTTGTACTTTTCCATCGAAACGGTTACTTCATCCTGGACGGTTGTGATGACCTTGAGTCCCAGACACCCTTTCCGCTGAAGGTATCATCCCTAAATTCCATTGCACTCCCAGTTCCATGCCTCCCATCGCTCTAACTTGTGAAACAAAGAGCCAGTCTTTTACTAACGAGGCATATGTCCTTGCACCTGCAACAGAAGATACGTTCAACAGAAACTCTCTACTGTGTTAATTAAATCTACTTTCGGTGCCCAGAGAGCCTTTCCAAGAGAACCTTTTCTGTCTGCAAAATAAGCTAACATAAGAACAAACAGGCCTTTCCCTGTCATATATGCAGTCAGGCCTTTACTCAATTTAAACACACAAATCTTAATCACGTTTATAAGCATTGATGCATTATATTTCATATGCAAAAGTGAACTACACGTACAACTTATATGGTACTCGTTTAAACTACTGCAGCTCGATTACACATGGGCTGATTCATTTTATGCGTTGGGTTATACATGATCAATTAAGCGTTTCATTTGCATGATTAAAATAGCACAACTACATTTCTTATTCGTTCTGATAACTGGGTTATAACTTCATTTTGCTAGCACTTCATGGATATATATCTGGATATATGCGGGTGCGAACTATCAGTGATTATGATGCACCCCTACAAATTTCACAAGAACATGGCACTCTATCAACACCATAAGTGGTGACACAGAGGAGTTCAGAATTACCTTTTTCCGAGAATACTGATACACTACTCTTGTAGGGCCGTATTTTCTATCATATGTCACAGTGGAAGCCAAAGAATACAGCTACCAGAAAATAAGTGGGTTTCTCAGACTAGTGTTTAATGGTCCTATTTCTGAGTAACACCGGAGCGTCTCAGGAAATATTGGCAATGCACCCACCACCAATGACCTGTATGTACTGCTTTGCTTTGAATGGGGTTTGAGGGAGCACTGTCTCCTGCCTCACACACCATGGTGGCCAGGTGACTCATAGTGCAGGCATAACTGTGATGAAGATCTGAGATGTTGGAAGAGCACCATATTTCGATGCTTCTAGCCGCGGAGTAGGTAGTCAAAGTCTAGTTCCAATAGTACCTCTTCCATCCTCTGCATAATAGGAACATTTATTAAAATGAATTTATTTTCTTCTTCCTATATTCCCACTTTCCTCTCTGGACAAGTGTTAATAGGTCTTCTATGGCCCAGAGTATGACTCAAAAGAAGTACAGGAACATCTTTTAATAATTGTTGCGGTCCAGCGTGCTTATTGCTTAGGCACTCATTATGAGAATAATACAACACTTGAAATTATTGATGCTGAAGAGTTTGGTAGAAAACAGATTCAGTATTACAAGATTTCCCACATGCAACTGCAGGAGTTGATCTATGTGCACGGATTTCAATGACATCTCAAAATTCAGATTTAGGCGGAATTCATTGCTCCTCTGCCTTTTGGCTAAGATCAAGTGTAGTATCAGGAAACTTGTAATTAGGGCATTAATGTAACACTGGTCAGTACATCTCATATTGCAGCAGAGGTTAGCATGGGGAAATACTAACACTTCACTCTCACTACTGATACTAAAACAATTAACAGAAAATTGATGTTGTTCACTGAATGGCAGTCTCAAGCTTGTGTACGGCGCTTTTTCTGGCTTCCCTAGTTGTAAGTACAACTTTAATACCTTTGGGGTTTCAAAAACCTCAACCTTCTATAAACATGAAATCAAACTCAAGAAAGCAGATGTAATGGGGCTATTGGAATGAGAATGTCCCCTACATGGTAAACAAGCTTGCACCCCTGCCCTGCATGCCTGACTGAACGTGAAACCGGTATCCTGAATTTTTGTTTGAATTTTTGTTTGTCCCAGGCTAGCGTTGGGCTAATATAGCATGTGTGCAAAGCCTAGGCCTGTTTTTGGTAATGTTAGTTCCACATAGAGTGGGAATATGTCTTCTGTCTAAGCGCAGGGTGAGACACATAAAGCAGCAGTGACAGCATACTGTGTTTTCTCAATCTTTAATGTGACCAGACATTTTTCCGTATGTCAGTAAAAGTGAGGTCTACGGACCCCTATCTTGAAAAGGTCTGCTCTATGTGAAACCCAAAACCCTTCACTGACATCCTGTGTAGCACATATATGGTAGTAAGACTCTGTATGTGGTATCCGTCTGAGTACTGGGACCAGTGGGATCCTTTTTAGATGCCCCTGGTTTAGTATGGCACACAATGGAGGGTGAGGATTACGTTCCCAGATAGTGGAAAGCATTCAATGCATTCCTGTGGCTGTAGAGGTGTGCTCCAGACAAAGAAATAAGGAGGATGAAGACTGGGCTTCCTGTAGAAATCAATGAGAGCCTTTTTAACCGCTAATTCGTTTTTCCTGAGGCCTGTTATTTGGTTGATGTTATTGGTAACAGGAGAGTCTGCAGCTTCTGTTGTTCAAGGTGAGGACATTTCTAGGGAAAGCCTGCTCTTTTGTCTGTCTTGGGTTCCTGCTTCAGGAAGAGTGATGTCAGCCAGATGCTAGGATCTCACTCTTCATTGTGCCCATGTTTCGGATGCTTCTGCTTGGAGAACGCTCATTGCTTCCTGCAGTGAGAGCCATCACATTGCACAAAAGCTGTGCCACAAAATGTCATCTGAAAGAGAACCTGCTCAATCCAGGTCTGAAGCCATAGGACATAGTCAACACCCCATGTCAGGAAAATATGTATGAAAGTGGGATCCAAACCAACCCACTTTGTTCTAGTCCTATGTCCCTCTTGAACAAGGCTGTGCTGTGTAACCAGGGCTGGTATCTGCCTGATAGTTAGTCTTGAAGTGGTGAACGGACATCATCTGAAATGTGCACTTTCTTGAAGAAGCACAGGGTTTGTCAAAAGTGCCAAGAAGCCTGCCTGCTAAGAGAAGGAAGGAGTGAGCCTGGCCCGCAGTAGAAATTATCTAGGAACAAAGGCCCAGCAAGTTACTGGTGTGCAGAGCACCCTGGGAAAGATGACTACCACAGAGGATTAAGCCAGGGATGACTAGTGTCGTGAGGAGGTTCCCTGGTCTCTCTGAATGTTTCCTGTGTGAACTGCCCCAAGACAAAGTACTATTGTGTTGACTGAAAATCCTATGTGAGCCTGAAGGACTGGTGCTGCTACAGCCGGCAACAGGAAGAGGAGCAGAGCCGTCGCTCAAGTGGAGAGCCCTGATCTGCTCAGAGGTTGCAACTGACAAAGACACAGACATCGCAGATGAGTCTGCCCAAAGGCTGCAACTGCTGAACCTGGGTACTGGCCTGCAGATGGCCAGGTAGGCTGCAACTGCCGAAAATGAATGCAGCTGTGCAGGGCTGCCATGCCAATTTCAGTTAGGTGTCCTGATTCCAACACAAGGTGATCACCATGATGCTAGCCTGCAACTGGAACAAGAGACAAGTACTCACAGAAGAGTCTGCTGCGTGTACTTTGCAGTGGCGGCTCGCAGAGGGAGTGCTGCGGGGTGGTGGAGCGGGGGAGGGGCTGGGTGGGGGGATCAGTGGAGTCGGACATACGACGGGCAGGAGTAAAGTAAGTAAATAAATAAATAAAACTATTTACCTTGCGCTCGCTACATCGCCGAGTTGGCGATGCAGCGAGCGCAAGGTAAATAGTTTTATGTATTTATTTACTTACTTTACTCCTGCCCGTCGTATGTCCGACTCCACTACCCGCCCACCCAACCCCTCCCCCGCCCCACTGCCCCGCAGCACTCCCTCTGCGAGCCGCCACTGGTACTTTCTTTGCCTGAGTGACTGTAAAGGGTTAGAGACTTTGAACTGAGTCACTCAGTTGATCAGTGGGGATATGTGAAATAATCTGCACAGGGGCAACTGATGTCTTTGTACACAGTATACTGAGGACTGTGGTCATGAGATTTCTCCTTTAGGGAGAGAGAATACTGATGGTGGGGTGTAATGCCTCATTGATAACCATAACTTAGAATACATTCTTGTAATTGCATTCCGATTTAACTGTATATTTAGTTTGTCCTGTGAAATTAAAAGATAAACACTGGGCAGGGCATTACGTTATTGTACCTTTTAGTTGACGTTTGAGTTCTGAGTTCATCCCCCCTACACTACCTCCACGAGAAGCCCTGGACTGCTCACCCTTGACACCCCAAAAGTCAAGAGCGGACATGGTTGTACTTGGCCCAGCTTGCAGAGCCTTAGTAGGATGGATTCCTAGCACTTCAGTGGCTCACGACCTCAACCAGCATAGTTGGGATCCAGTAGACCCTGTCTGCCCTGAATCTCCCTAACAGGGACTTACAAGGGGAAGCACATTGACAATGCAAATGATTGTGTTCATCACAATACATGCGCCCTGAAGTGACTTGGCTTCTGACCCGTTGGTATATGATGTGGAGTGAGTCCGTCTGCAACACTGTCTGCTGCTGTTATTTCATAGAATAAATGTAAATTGCATGTAGTAAAGAACCAGCCCGCAATGTAGGTTCTCCATGTACACTTTAATTTTATATAATTATGTGCTGCGCTGACAATTCAATGGTAAGTTTAAATTAGTCCTTATTATAGCTTTCGACGTGTGATATAACTTTATACCTTTAGTGTGAATTTTGTATTTGTAGATCTGTCTTCTATCCCTACATATAGATTGAAAGGTGTTTTACATTTGGAAAAGTATTTCTATAAGATCCTTCAGAGCCAGGATGTCCTCTTCGTGCACTATAAATGTCATCAGCATGATATTTAAGTAGGACTTCAAAAGCTTTTGAAGCAGAAAATAGCAACCCACCACTGCAGAACATGCCCAATAAGCCTTAATAAGCTGTAAGCCTATGTGAAAATGATAGCTTATTGTGCTTCCAACTAATAGCTGTAACATGATAGGCAGAACAAATGGATGACACCTGAATCAGTCTAATGTAAAATTACACATTCCTTTGAAACTAGCTTATCCAATCCAATCTTCATCCACTCTTGTCATCTCCTTAGATTTTGTCTCCTGTCATTCCACTGAAATCTCTCCCACACTGCCTTTCAATGACTCTTTTCTGAGTAACCCTTTCTTTTCTCTCCATTCTCTTTCACGCCATTGCTACTTTTATCACTACTGGAACCTTCCTTCTTGCCAAAGTTCTCTTACAATGTACATTAAGAAAGAGCGCATTTTTTTCCAATCGCACAGAAAAATAATGTTGTACTGCTTATCTCTGGCAAACCTTGTATTCTTTCAACACTTCACAATTCTATGCATTATAAGTTTTGAGAAACGTTACTTTGATAACATTCATCACTGCCATGTTATATTTAAGGTTGTTTGAAGTTGCAAACATTAGTACTTTACTCTAAATATTTTTTATACTTCACTAGCCTCGTGAAGTGAGAAGCTGGTAATTAAAACAAGCACTGACAAAAGCAATATGTTTGGCTTTCATCTAGTAAAGCATGCAAATACAGGAATGCATAAATGCTAAGGGGCATATTATCAAGGGCTGGCGATATAATTATCGCCGCTTTAGCGTCCGTTTTCGGGCGAAAAGCGGCGATAATTATATCGCAATATCATCAAGGACACGCTAGCGCGTGTTTCCTTGATGTAGAGCTCGCTTTTCTCACAGCCTCGCCTTGCATCGCTAATGAGATGCAAAGAAGGCGTGGCTGTGAAAACAACACAAGTTAATATCGCGAAGGCAGCTTCGCGATATTAACAAGGAGGTGCAGCGATAAAAGAAATCGCGCTACCTCAGCTTTAACTCAGGAATTTAACGTCTGTTAAATTCCTGACTTAAGCATACTTTACATGGGAGATGGATTCTGCTGATACGACCACAGGGTCGGTATCAGCAAGAGTCATCGCCGTTTCCATGGAACATCGCTGGAAAACCAGCGATGTTCCATGGAAAACAAGCTATCGCAGGAATAATTATCGCCATTGCGCTATGCGTTGTTAATACAGCGCTAGCATGGCGATAATTATCTGCGGTAGCCGGCGATAACTATTCTCACGCTGTGAACGGCCAGCGATAATTATCGCTGGCCGTTGATAATATGCCCCTTAGGTTGTTATGATGGTGGTAATGATGGTAGGAGTAAAGGCCCTGGTGGTAGTCGTTGATTTTCTTCTCCATAGACATTTAAAAAAAAAAAAATAATTAAAAAGCCTACCGCAGTAAAACATTATTCAAAAAAGGATTGCTATCTAATACAATAAATGCATGAGATACAGATTCAGATGAGTGATGATTAGGTGCATTTTCTTATAATTAAAAAGACCCTCATTCATTGTAATGTAGGTACTCTACAGGAGACAATGATAAATGTAAACATCCTATAGCATGTGGTGGAGAGAGTTGCTGTAGGTGGAGTCGAAGCACACTCTTATAAAATGTAAAGAATTTGTAATAATACATCTTGCAAACAATTTCGTTGTCAAACCAGACCTGAAAAGCAGGTGTAAGAAAGGGTATCTGTGCTGCAGCTGGTTTATTTCCACAACTGTGAAGGGCAGGGGACATGTGGTTCTGCAGCCATAGCTTATTTGTCCCAAATGAGTCATAACATCCGCATCCGTCTGTTTTAAATTATCATTTATAAGGAAAATATCATTCCTTAAAATAATGTAAATGTAAATTTGGTCAAGTTTAATTTATTAGTAAAAATGGTAATTCATTATCAGAGCTATAGAGCAGACACACAAACAATTCAGTAAAAAAGGTACAAAACTGTAGCAGAGTCAAAACATTGATAAGTTACTTTTTAGGAACTGCAAATATTTCGAAATTATTGCCCCCTGCTCAGAGAGTTAATAGTGGTTAGCTGCTGTTATGCTGTGCACATACCTGTTATTGGTGGCGCAGGAAAGAAAGGGTAATTAACAGCAGGTAATGTCTGCGCAATTTGGATTTTAGCACCCATCTCCCTAATCCCATCCTGTTTAGTCAGAAAAATAAGTCATCTATCCATTTCTGTTTCATATATCCGTTTCACACTCTCACTGAGCTTAGAATGGAGGCAATACAACAGTACCTCATGTGAGTCAGCATTCTAACCATTCTGATTATCTGACCAATCTCTGCATTCTACAAAGGTGTCCTATTAAATGGCACCTTGGAAGTTGACAGATAGTAGCACCAGCCATGCAGAAGTTGAAAAATCATCAGAAAACTGCTTGCCTTTATGCAGTGAATGCTTGCTATGGCTTCACAAAGAGACAACTCATAATAACAATGTTATGCAACTTTGTACATTTTGCCTCTATTGAACCATTTGTCTTTACAGTCAATTTTCCTCTACTGCTGAATTTGCCTATATAGAACATACCAGTTCATTAATTGGTGGTATTGATCTGTATGTGAATATTAGCTGTTTTATTGGTGATTAAATGAATTTTTGGGAACTTTATTTTGTTATTTACATGTTATAAGATGTGCGGTTTGTGTTGCCAAATTGGCATGATATCAAACTAATAAAATACACAAAAGATTAAATTTACTCATAAAAATGAACTTCATATTTATGATATGATACGATATGATATCCATTTGTAGAGCGCAACGAATCACATCCAAAGGTATATCTCAGCGCTAGCCTCTTCCGATCCCATCCCCAAACTTCTAGAGTAGCCAGGTTTTCAACAATTTCTTAAATTGACCCACATCTACACAGCTGCGAAGAAAGACAGGAAGCTCATTCCATGCCCTCGGAGCAGTGTGAGAGAAGGATCTGCCCCCATGTCCGGAAAGCCTGACCCGTGGAATAGAGAAAAACGCTTTATCACTAGATCTCAGTGGACATGCCAGGCAGTAAAATCGAAGTTTGTTTTTCAGATATAGTGGGGATCTACCAAAAAGGGCTTTGTGAACAAGACAGCTGATCTTAAAAATTATACGTTTCCTCACCTGAGGATAGGTGTGGTATGTCACTGGTGGACCATGCAAAAGCTTCACATCCTTGTCTAAGCATTCAATTTCAGCATTCCAATGTCCCAACTGGAGCTGGTCATACAGTCAATATTTGTGGCACAGCAATGCATGAATCCTGGTCTCATGTAATAACCCATACTGTTCCTCCTATAAACCTCACATTTTTGCACAACACAGGTCCCAATTCAAATGTTGATTTATATAGTATGTTACGGTCTCCACTTTTTTTTTTTTAACAACTTTATTTTGAATCTTGGGGGAAATAAGACACACAATACATCTTTACCTTGGCCAGGAGCTAATTCCACAGAATGGGTGACAGAACTGATGCACATTCTTAAATTCGAACTAACAGCTGCAGCAACAACATGCCCCCACAACGCAGTCCCATATTGAGCCCTCAACACATGTCCCATGAGGCACATAGCAAACATTGACATTCAGCAGAATGTGCAGATCATGGTGAGTCTCCCTCTACATCCGAGGAAGATATTGCACATATCTCTGAAGCTCACAAAGTATTGGACATTGTCAAATATAACCCCCTGTACTCTGCTGTCTCTGCATGTAGGTGGTAAAGGGTCGCCAGGCAGTGTTGAATTTTGCAACACTATCTGGAACAATTGGGGTGAGTTTTTCATGGCAAAGATTGACCATACCTTCCCCCACCACATGTTGAGCAAGGGTGCTTGTGGCTGCATTCACATCTGGGCCATGCTCAAGCGTGCAGCTAACGGGCAATGAAAAACTAACTTCCCTTATGGAGTCGTCATGGGGTAGAATCTATCCGCCTCTGGGTCTCCCACGAGGACCAAAATTGAATTATAAGGCAATGAGATACTGGTAATAGAGTGTATTGTATGAAAGAACTCATCCCGAAAATGCTTTAATCACCGAGCAAGTCAAACATGTGTGTAGAACGGTGCCTCTATCCCCACACCCCTTCCAGTACAGATCTGAACTGCCAAACATTTTGTAAAGTCGTACTGGTGTGAAGTACCAGGGTGTTAGTATTTTATAGATGTTCTGTTTGTAGCGGAGGACTTAGAAGCCCTCCGCCAGATAGCTCCCCATGTCTCGTCTGAGATGTCTGTGGCCAAATCACTCTCCAATTGCGTCACATATGCATGTTTTTTTAGGGGGTGATATGCCTTTAAGACGAATGTTTTTGAAGTATAAGTCTTTGACTGGTGTTTCATACCTTTGCATGGCTCTGTGAGATGGAGTCCTTCCGGCCCAATGTAATGCCTGGCTAAGCCTATAGGTGTCCCATCAGGTCAATGTATATTTCTCAAAAAGATCTACCCTTGTCCCAAGGTCCCTATGGCTATAAAAGTGGTGGATCGACCCGATCCCAACTAAAGGAACCTGGGTTTTACGCACCTGGGGGGAAAGTCTTGGTTGCAGGCCAGTAAAGTTAATGGAAAAAGCTATGTCGAGAATGCCTGTTTCCCCTGCATGCTTCACCAGTGGCCCAGGAGTGTGTCCGTCAATGGAAGAGGAGATAGAGAGCCCACCCGGGCCACCGGCGGCAGCTGCGAAAGCCCACCAAGGGGGACTGGTGAGAAAGCTTGTTCTACTTGTACCCAAGGCTTGCTGTTGAGGTCATGGTTTCCTTAACATTTTAAGAAGCGAGAAGTAAATTCCTGATAGCTTCCTGGATTGACAGTCCAAAGTAAGTGTTTCCTCCAGCCAGACTCCCAAGTTTTTTATAGCTGGTTTGGGGGTAGGTGGGTCTCCCATACAGTTAGGCCACTGTGTCAGGGGTGCATGGATGTCCAGGTTTCCCAGTAGCATAAGCTCTGTTTTCCCACCATTCAGCTTCAAACAGCTGTTAGAAATCCAGTTTACCACTTTCTCCAGACAATGGACAGCTAGTAATTGCTTGGGTTGGAGCCGTTTGTAAAAGACGCTGCCAGCTGGGTGTCGTCAGCATATGACACCACTGATATGCCAAATTCCTGTACTACCTCAGCAAGCTGTCGATATTAAATATAGTGGGGCTAAGGGATGAGCCCTGAGGGACACCACATGTGATTGGGAGGTGGTCTGAAACGCAGTCCCTTTCCATCACTTGGAAGGTTCTGTTCTCCAGGAAGGAGGCAAGCCAACCCCTGGCTTTGCCCTGAACTCCAACTTCCCCTAGTCTCCTTATTCGGATAGTGTGATCTACGGTGTCAAATGCAGCACTGAGGTCCAATAGGAGGATAGCAGCTGATCCACCCTCATCTAGTATCTCCTTTAACTCCTCTGTGACCGTCAGTAATGCTGACTCAGTACTATGTGCGGCTCGGAAGCCCATTTGGGTGGGATGAAGGATATCATTGGTCTGTAAGAAATTGGTCAGTGTATGATTTAACATGCTTCTCCAAAAGTTTACCAAGATACGGTAGAAGGGAGATAGGACGCTAATATTATATATGGTGGGGTCGAGATTGACTTTTTTTTGTAGTGGCCTAATGATCGCGTGCTTCCAAGATTTGGGGACCAGAGCCATGTCTAGAGATAAGTTAAGTAATTCCGTTACAGATGGTAAAAGGATCTCCAGTGCCTCCACTAAGATATGCGGGGGTGCTGGGTCAATGGGAGAGCCGGATTTGGTTGTTTTAATTACGTTTCGGATATTTTCTTCCTCCAGTCTAGGAAATTGAGCTAATGTTAACACTATTTTGCGTCGATTTAGTTTGAGTCCCATCGCACAGCGAGTCAAAAATATCTTTGAAGGCGCTCAGGGGGGAGTGTGTTGCTGTGAGGCCTGTGTGATTGAGTCCAGAAGGTAGACAAAGGTTAGATGGTCTTTCCATGGAACTTATTTATCTCTTAACAGCTGTGTTGCATCGCTTCGCCATCCCAATGAACATTTAAATGCCGCCCCTAGTCTCCCAATAAAGCGATACAAAAGGGGATGATGGACGGAACGTTTGAGCCAATCAAACACTCACCCCCAGTCAACTGATCTGGGTTTAATCCATCATCATTCTTTGATCCCAATGGCACAAAGAGTTCTCTGAATTGAGACTGTAGACTGACATAGAATCGCTCTTTGCTGAATCTCAGGAAAGCACACCTGCTTTGTATACTAGTGAAAGTGTGCTCGTCATGAGGGCTGTGAAGTAATGATTAACAACATAGAAAGAAATCTTTCAGGAGGATCCGATAATATTTTCAGTGAACTGTCTTGGGATGTCATTCACGTTGTGCCTATGATAGTGCACTCCGAAATATCACCCATTACAATTTCTCTGCCCAAGTGTGATTGCATAGAGGGAGGTGTGGACAGAATACGCTTTCGAGGTTAATATCAGAGGCCATCACACTCCGCATAGAGTTCGATATGAGAAGCGCCCTGCGTGTGTTTCCCCGGAAAAGATAAATTGAACACATTCAGGGCCCGTTGCTTAAAATAGACGATCAGCTTAACATGCGTCACTTGCTGATGCAAGAGAGCAAGCAGAACAATGCGCCACGTCCTGTTTGTCAACCTTCGTGACACATTTAAATCAAGTAATGACATTTTCACGGATCAATGGGGCCAGTCGCCACTTCCCTTGCGAATGAATATATTCTAATGTTAGGTGCAGATTCTAGAAAACGCCAATTTAGTGTTGTTCAACTTGTGTACAGTGCAATGTATTATTTTTCAGGTTTTGGCAGTTCTTATATTGATCCCACTAGACCTGATGTTTTGAATATGTTTTGTGCATTTTGGGAATGCCTTCCTATGGGGTGAGATAAAATAGTAGCTGACAATATGCATACATGCAAATATTTTAGAAGAGAAAAGTGGGAGATTGTAAAACGAATAATCGCGAGAATGTATTTATCCAATTAACTTCTATTGAGGCCTGAATCGGGTCTATTGGCATGTATGAGACATCAAGCGTGTTGCTGTAAGATCGGATATCAAAAATGCAATGTACTTTTTTCCTTATCTGACATGTCAGGAGCATGGAGAAAGCACTCTGGCAGGCAGAGAGATCGTGGCAAACATGTTGGGGCATATTTACAAGGGGATATCGCCATCAGAACGTCACTTCTAGCGACGTTCTGGTGGCGATATGCCCTTCTTCATATTTACAAAGCGGCGTTAAGCCACTTTTTGTGGCTTAACGTCTCCTTGTAAATAAGGCCCCTTTGCATGCATCACTTAGCGTAAAAGGGGCATGCAGTGGGTGTTGCTGTGGCCGTTCCACCGCAACACCATTGCTTTTGACGCTGCCGCAGATTTACAAGGAGGTGTAAATCTGAGGCAGCGCCAAAAACTAACGCCATGCAACAGCTGGCTTTAGAATGGCGAAACAAGGAGAAATTCTTGTATTTCTCCTCGTTTTTGCTTTTTCTATGTGTGCTCCATTCTGCAGCTCACATAGAAAGAGCAAAATGTCATTAATGATTGTTTTTGTGCAGGAAGGTGTCCCTTCCTGCACATGAACAATCATTAAATATTTACGATTTCCTACTGCACACATAGAAGTAACACATCGCCATTAGTGATTGTTTATGTGAGGGAAAGGACACCTTCCTGCACATAAACAATCATTCCCTGCAACACAGATACCTTTACACTATGGTGCAACAGTCCTGCGTTGGCCCTAGGCAGCTAAATGTTTCGCCAGCACTAGGAAAAAGACAGGGTGCACCATATTCTTGTGAATATGTCACATTCCTGCGTTTTGAAAATGTCAGAGCGCAGCGCTGCCAAATTTGGTGCAGCTCTGTACTCCAAAATGTTCTCTAAAATAGGCCGCGTTGTGCACTGGCCTGCAGGAGCAGGCTACTGGCAGTGCATACTCCATGTCACACAAGACCAATCCCTGTCAGCTGAAGCCCGCAGAGAAATACGGAGGAATGCTTCAATTACTTACTGGCAATTGCCTTACTTTGAACCCTCTTCCCTTGCTTCTATTAATTGCTATATTGAGGCAATCCTGACTCGCTAGACATCCATACCATGTGATTTTCCCAAATAAAAGACACTAGACCCTCCATTCCTCCTGTATGTACAACGTAACCCGACACAACCACCAAATGTTGGTTGGCCTGGACTACCTGGGAAGGAGGGCGGGATGGAGGGAGGGATGTAATGAATAGAAGCGAGGGAAAGGAACTCTGAGTAATGCAATTACTGGTTAGTAATTGAAACATTATCTCATCGTCCCTCACTCGCTGCCTTTCATTGCTATATTGAGATGTACAAAGCCAAACAGGATAACCAAAAAGTTAATGCACAAAATCATGTCTATTAAATACAAAAGCAAAGTAATGAACCGCTATTTAGACGTCATAGTGGCCAACACCTTAGAACCAAACACATCAGACAGTTCAATCTTCTGAACAATCCTGTAATGAGAGGCAAAAGTCAACGGAGATGACCAGGTGGCTGCCCTGCAGATCTCAGCAATGGAAGCCCCCTGTACCTCAGCCCATGAAGTAGACATCGATCTTTTAGATCAACCCTGAACACCCAAAGGAGAGACCTGACATGAAGCCTTGTAGGCCAGAGAAATCAAAGATCAAACCCACTGACTCAAAGAGGAAGTGGAAGGTTTCAACCCTTTATACACTGGGCCAAAATTAATGAACAGTGAATTGGAAATATGGATAGGAGCTATCCTATACAAATATATCAGAAGAGCCCTTCTGGCACCCAGACAATAAAGTTGTATTTCATCCTCAGAGGAAGGTGACTCAAAAAGGAGGGTAAAATCAACTCCTGTTGTAATGAAATTGGAACTCAACCTTGGAACGAAAGGAGAAAAGACATTTCAAAATCACTCTGTCATCAAAAATCAGACAAAAGGGATGCTTGAAAGACAAAGCGCCCAGCTCACCCAAATGCCTAGGTGAAGAAACTGCCAGTAAAAAGAACGTTTTAAGTGACAACATCCTGATAGCAATGTATTCCAGGTGTTCAAACGGAGGACCCATCAAAGCCTCCAAAACCAAAGATAGATACCAAGAAGGGAAATGCTTCCTAGGAGAAGGAAGAACATTCTTCAAACCCTTGAGCAAATGACCCACCAAACATTCTGCATCTGACAGATTGTTCCAGGAACTTTTAAAAGCCTTAATAGCTGCCCATTGAAGCCTACGGGTGGTACCCTCAACCCCAATGAAGCACTGTCTTGCAGAAACACTATCACATCAAATAAATGAGAAGAAGTATGCTCCAAACCTTTACCCTGACACTCACTTACCGAAGGAACGCCAGTGCTGTAAGTAAGATTTATTAGTAGACGAGTGCCTGATTGCAGAGTCTGAGTCAAACTAGCCGGCACCCCCTTATGCAGCAAGCCTAGCCTTTCAACCTCCAGGCAACTAACCTCATCCTGGACAGAACATCCTGCTGCAATACTGGGAATAGCAGTGGGAAGGGATTCATAGGTAACATCCACTCCTCCGCTTGTCTCATCTCCACTAGAAGAGGATACCAAGAGAAGCGAGGCCAAGCTGGAGCAATCAGAATAGCCAACTCTCTCTCCTTCTGTACCCTGAGAAGGAACCTGAGAATTAGCGGAAAGGGATCTAAGGCATAAAGAAGACCTCAAGGCAAACTGCATGAGAGAGCATCCTCCTCCCAAGCCAGAAACTCCTTTGACCTTGAACAAAACCTCAGCACTTTGGCATTGAGAGAGCTCGTAAAAAGTTCAATCACCGAGACTACCCACTGCTCTGTAATTTCTAGAAACATCTCCTGTGGAGACAAAAATCCACTGATGATGAAATCTCACTGCTGAGATTATCTGCTAGAGTATTGGATACCCCCTGGATGTTGATTACAGACACCGCCAATAGTCTGGACTCCCACCAATGAAGCAGCTTGCACGCAATCTTTGCTAAGGAAAGAGACCTGGTACCCCCCGCCTGTTCACATAAACCTTCGCTGTAACATTGTCTGTTCTTATCAGAACAACTGCCCCTTTCAGATACTGAGGGAATGCCCTCAGAGATAATCGGAGTGCTTCAAGTCCCCTCCAATTCAATGACCTCCTGCTCTGAGGAGGGACCAAGAACCCCTGATCTGACAGACCCCCATCCATGCCCCCCAACCCGACTGACTGGCCTCTGTTGTGATAATTTGGGGAGCGGGTAGGGAGAGAGGGATTCCTTTCAGGGTATGCTCCTTTTCCAGCCACCAACCCAGGTCCCTCCTGACCTGAGGAGAGAGAGGAATCTGAAAAGACAGAGGTTTACAAATGGGAGACCAATGAGCCATCTGCTCATGTAGATGATAGTGAGTCCAGGGAACCAGAAACACTGTCACTGCCAAATCCCCTTGATCCTGTAGCCAAATAGCTGCCTCCTGAATGGACTGGGCCAAAAGACTGAAAATGTGGGCTCAAATTTAGGTTACTCTTACGTCTGACAGGGTGACCAACCCCAAATCTGTACTAAACCTTGCCACAAGCTAGGGACTGCAAGCCCAAATGTACTGAAAGTAAGCAGGGTGTGGTCCAAGATAGAGGGAGATGCCTGGAAAGGGGAAGCCCCAATGTCCACTGCAGCTCCAGACAAAGGTAGGACACTGGATGCGCTCACCCATGTATCAAGCATAGGGACTAACAAATGCTCCAAACCTTGCATGCACCATCCAAGGAAAGCAGTCGGCCCGACCTTGGAAACCACAAGGAAGCATAGATAGGGCTAAAGGGGATCCATGGAGTAGCCTCCTGCCCCCTCCCACACATGAAAAATGAGGCAGTAGATCACCTGAGACTTAGGGAAACGCCCATAACTAAAGAAAAACAGCCCAAAGTTAGCCCAAAAAGAGGTTTCTAGATAAGAGGTGGGGTCAAAATACCTGGCACCGCAAAGGAGGGTCACTTGGCACACCTCATGCTGGGAATTGAGAGATACATACACATGTGAACTCAGGGCAGGTGGCAACCATCAGCGGCAGTAAATAGCGACACGCCCCATCGCATATTCCCACACACATGTAGGCAGTAAAGACACAACTCACACCAACAGCGCTTCCATGCACACACCAGGCGAGACAACTGGAAAACTAGTGATGTCCACGGAATTCCTGCTAAAGCATGAGGATATCCATCCCTATGCTCAAGAGACCACCCCACAAGTATATTTTGCACTAATCTAGACATTCAGTTAGGAAGGGAGGAGGGGGGCTCAATGGGTCATAAAAGAGATTAATCTGTCTATCACCCTTATTTCCCCAAAAGTATCAAAAGATACCCGACAGGGACAACCTTCCGGAGTCTCACTAAAATCATGACTAGTGGAGTGTGGAGGACACGCCGCTAGGGGAAAATACAGGAACTCCGAAAACCATTGATTACGGCACACATGTAATGTTTCTGAGTTAACAAATGAACCGATTTCTTATCCAAACAGGTCATCTACAGAACCTTCAAGTGCACCACCACCCAACTGCCATATCAAACAGCCCAACAGGGACAAGAAGTGTATAGTCAAGACTTTTGAACTAACACTGTGAACTTTTTTTTTAACTGATAAGGGAAACCATAGTCACCGAAGGACCACAGACGCCTACCTGGGGACCCATACCAAGACCTGCAATGTCAAATGAATAGTTATGTATGATTGCATTGTTATGTACCCTCTGTCTACAATGGGTGATAACACACTTACTCACTGCTGAGGAACTGCAGAGTAAAAAGGAGTCAATCAGAGTCACCATGGCACTTGCGTAGGGATGTCTTCCATGTTACCTACAATTACTCTAAGCTTAACACCAGCATCCCACATGTATTACACAGAACCCTTTAGCACAACACATGGTACCAACACATGACTGCAGTTGGCTCCCAAACATCGGACAGGTCATGTTACATTTGTTAGTTGATTCTGCATGCAGTATGGGCAGACAGACTTTACTTATTCCCAAGAGGTAACCTCTGAAAAAGCGAAACGCCTTCTTCACCTATAGCTATGCAGAATTAGGGCCAAGATCCAACCCAACAAGGTAGAACCACACAGGGTAGTAGTAAGTTCGACCCGATACGAAATCAACAATGTTGATTTATTTGCATTATACCTCTTCACTGAACCTAATGATATTCAAACCAAGCTTGACAGGGTGCGTAGAAAGGGCCCCTAGCAGAGGATACTGTTTGGCCTGAGACTTCCCAGAGAAGAGATTCTTGGAGGTAGCAAAACCCCCAACTCAGTGCACAAACACGTCTGCTCCTGCATCTGAAGGTGGACTGAGGGTGGCTCTTAGCCTGTCTGGGGTGGTCTTCTTTAACAACAAGTGGTCACGGACATGGAGTTCCTGTGTAGGGCTGTCCAGCTCTAGGATAAAAACGGGAATGAATCACATGGGGGAGGGTTGAATGAGAGCATGACCACTCCCTGTCAGGAAATCGTGGACACCGAGGTGGGTAGATACACTTGGCTAGAAGTGAAGGGGCAACCCCAAATTCTTTGGTGCCTTACACTGTATTTTTTATGTTTCAGAGGTAAAGGAACACTTCCACTGGGCAGAAATACTAACTGTAGAGCGATTATGCACATTCCAGATATACAATGGGGCACCTCCAGGCTGACTGATTACTATTGGCAGTGCTGCAAGTTTGCCTATACTCAGCTCATCCCTGGATGGCGTGGTCTCTGTTCCCTGGTCACCATACAAACCCGACCCTGATCATTCCTGGAGAAGAACTATTAGACTTATACTAGCACCCGTTAAGGAAGAAGACAACCTTGCTGCATCAGGCTTGCGAGAAGAGAGCTGTAGACTATTTTGGCTGTGCTCAGTACAAGGATATTACAGAAGATTTCAGACTGTTTACTGATGCACAAGTGTCTGCAGGAGGGTCAATACCCCTCTTCACCCTGCAGACAAAAGCCAATGCCCACTGGTTACAAATAACCAAGTGGGAAATGCTCAAAATAATGAACAGCACCAAGCTCGGCTTCAATTCGATCAAGGAAGAACTGCGAGCAATCCATCTCATGGTAATGCAACACCAATATGTATTAGACTTAATGACCGTGATGGAGGGAGGGGTGTGTACCAAGATCGGTGAGGTCTGCTTCACCTTTCTTCCAGGGAATGATATGGATAACAAAACTCTGACACTTGCCATCCAAGCACTGCATCATTTACAAAGAGACATGTGTGAGGAGGGAGGTGCCCCTGAGCAGGAGTGGTTTTCGAATCGGTTCTCCTGACTCCGCCCGTGGATCCCCGGTTTGTGCAAATCACTGTTGACAGTTTTCATTGTGTTGCTATTTGTGTGCGGGTCTGTACAATTGGGAATTACCTGCTGTAAAAATGCAGTCCTCAAACTGGGAAAAATGCAAGTAATTACGAAGGCAGTGGTTGTCGAAAATGAGCATAAAGTGCAACAGGTCCAAATAAAGTAATTGTCAAAAGCTAAGAGGTAGATAGTGTGGTTGAAAAATCAACTAGAGGGAGAATGTTATTATGGAAAAAGTCGATGCTAATATGAACAACTATGCATACATTTATTAGAACAAAATCGCGTCTTTATTAACAAATTGGCCCGTTTTGAACTCTACATCAACCCTGACTTACAAATACGTAGTCAGGCAAGCACTGAGACTTAGGCCAGGGGTTTTTGATTGATGGGTCGCACGTGGGATGGCACTTAGCTGGCAGACAAATGCACGAACAGGAAACCTTACATCAATCCCACAGCTAGGTGCAGTGACACTACAATGGTCAAGGGAGTTTGGCCCCAATAAAGCACACATGGTTATTGGGGGTATGTGCGCTCCTAAAACAAGATAAAGTCAGATGCCACATGAGTTAGAATAATATTGCCAATCAGGACACAGCACATGCAGTGATCACGCACTCCCCATGCCGGACATCTAGGGGCGTAACCCACTGGCCACATGGTGTCTAGGCAAGGTCAAGGTCCACCTGTATTTTCCATCAGACAATTAATTTATGATTCCAAAGGCAGCAACTTACATTACTCATAATACAAGGATCACCGGAAACCTTTTTTACCCATGATGTACTGTACAAAAGGAGGCCACAAACCGATTGTAAATTGAGACAGTCCTCAGGCCCTGTGCCTGTAACTGTTCTCCCGGCCGCTGTTCAATTAAACAAACTGTTTCTGTTTTGCCAGATGCCTCTTGTCTCTTATTGTTTTCAACGTATTCCATGTTCAAGTAAAAAGTGGATACAACTTCCCTCCTGTCATTGATGGAACTCCAAGTTTGCTATTTATCCAATGTATCTTCCGACAAGATATGTGTGGCATCAGCAGCCTCAGGTGCCTCTATTGTTGCACGTTACCGTATTTGGATGCTTGCTTGGAAAGCAGATGTTTCTCTAAAGTCAATTCTAATGAAGTTGCCTTTTGAGGGGTCAAAGGTTTTTAGACATCAACTAGAGGAGATGGTAAAACAGTAGGCAGAAAACAGGAAGCTGGTTGCTCCCATTCACCCTTCCACTAAGGGGAGAGGCTTAGAGTATCACCGAACCTTTGCTCCTGATCAAGCTAAGGGTACTGACCAGCCCTTTGAGGCAGGGGTCTTGGCCGGGGGGCCCTTGGAGAAGACAAATCCAGGTCTCAGTCATCTGTTGCCTCAACCACTCCTCCTCCAAAGCAGTGGCTATCCGTTCCTACTGGTGGGAGGTCAGATTCACTGCTTCCATCACCAGTGATATGCAATCTTGCATGCCTGGGCAATTCAGACAGTCTCTTCAGGTTACCAGATAGAATTTTCATCTCACCCGGCTCAATATGACTTGTCTGCCAGGGGACCCAATGAAGTAAGTGGCTTTGCTAGGAGGAGTTCAGCTTATTTTGGAGATGGCAGCCATAGTCTAGGTACCACCCCTGGAGAGTGATCAAGACTGTCACTCCATTCTTTTTCTCGTTCAGCAATCCACAGGAGACTACCGTCCAGTATTGTATCTGAAAGGGGTGAATTTGCACATTCCCGACAAACCATTCAAAATAGTCACATTGAAATCCATCTTTCAATTGATTCATCAAGGTAGCTACCTCCCATCCTTAGATCTAATGGATGCATACTTTACACATTCCCAGCCATCTGGCAGATCAGAAGCTTCTTTGCTTTGCAGTGGGCATAAAACACTACCAATTTCAGGTACTGCCTTTCGACCTTTCATGGGCATCAAGAGTTTTAACTAAGCCCTTAGCCCCCTGGTAGGTGTAGTGTCGTGACACCGGAACAAACGACACTGACTCAAGGTACGTGGTATTAGTGGAGCTTTATTCCACATGCGTCTGCTTCCTTCATTTCCCTCTTTCTTACTGCCCCTCCTAGCTCCGCCTGTTCCGCTTCCTTTCTCCCCTCCCACCTTTACTTGGTGCGCCGGTCCTAGTGTCCCTGCATATATTCTACAACATTACATCTCCCCCCTTCTTAAACAACTTGAGTTACCTGAGATGTGTCTTTTTATAACAGGATACACAAAAACAAATAAACAACATAGTTACAGTTCTTCAATGAGTCGGATGGGTCTTCGATGGAGACGTTGCGGCCGGTGATCTACCTCTTGAGTCGACTGCTCCCTCTCGCCAGGAGAGATGGGGGGGCCTGTGCTCACTTCCCATCACAGGTGCGTCTTCCTTCAATGCACTGTCAGGCACACCCAATGCTTCTCTGACGGTGGGTGTGCATCTCTGAAAATGCGCCACATTCCTTGTGATTCTCTTATCCTCTGAAGCAGCTGTGACCATAGTCCCCTTTTGTTTTGTCACCAACAGTGGGCGAGCATGATATCGACTGTCTGATTTTCTTTGTTGTTCTTGCCGTACCAGTACCCAGTCTCCTTCCTGAATGGATGATGGTTTAGCTTTCCACAGACTGTCCGCGTATTCTTTCATCTTATCCTTTTTTAGTCTGTCCCTTGCTGCTAATTCTTCATGATCAGAGACTTGACGAGTACAACTAGTTATTTCTTCCCAGGCCGGTATTCTTGTGCGCACCGTGCGACCCAACATCAAGGTTGCGGGGCATCTGTCTGTGGTATTGTGTGGTGTGGTTCGATATGCTCGTAACACCTCGTTTAATGCCACTTGAACATCACACTTTGACAGTTCAGCTTGCTGGGTGGTCTTTTTCAGAGTGGTCATAAATCTTTCTACCATCCCATTGGCCTGTGGCCACAGGGGAGTGATCTTCCTGTGTCTGAAATTGAGGTGATTGGCAAATGCAGCAAACTCTTGCCCATTGAATGGCGGGCCATTGTCTGTTTTCACCACCTTCGGTATACCCCACGCTGCAAAGACTTCATCCAACACGGGTATGGTGGTGGCAGCTTTGGTTGATGATATGAGGTGCGCAATTGGAAAATGTGAGCATTCATCCATTACGACCAGAATGTATTTGCCAGATTGTAACGGGCCAAAGAAGTCTACTGCGACATGTTGCCAGACGCCTTCCGGCAGGTCTGACATTTGTAGGGGTGCAGGTGGCTCCTCTCGACTTACTATCTGACACTGCGGGCAGTCTTTCAGTGTGAGTTCAACCATCTGATCAAGGGAGGGGAACCAGACCCGCTCACGCAGTGCTCTCTTCGTGGCTACGATACCTCTGTGCCCTTGATGTGCTAAGTTGATAACTCCTTGGCGCAGCTGTTTTGGAATGATGAATCTTTTATCTCTTAGCAGAAGACCATCTGAGGTAATGGACAATTCATCCTTCACATGTCGAAAAGAGGTCAGTTCATGACTGTCAACTTGTTTACTCTGTCCGGCCTCTTCCAGATGTCTCCAGCTGTTTGTCTGAATGCGGTGTTTCACATTTGGAAGGTGACATCCTCATTGGTGGCTTCAAGGATGGCCTCCAGAGGAACTGCTGGTGGTTTTGCTTGAGCCACCACAAAGTGTATATATTCCTCCACTAATGACGGATTTGATTTGGAGGTTGACTTAGGATGTCGCGACATATAATCAGCTGGATTTGCAGCTTTTCCAGGTTTGTGGACAATAGTATAGGTATACTCTTGAAGACGGATACCCCCAGCGCTCTATTCTGGGTGGCATTTTGGCTCAGGGGTTTCCAAAAATGGTTAGCAGGGCCTGATGGTCCGTGATGAGCGTAAAGTGTTTTCCATAGATGAAAATGTGGAAATGCTCACAGGCCCAGACTACCACCAAGCTTTCCTTTTCGGGCTGGGAGTATGCTCTCTCTAACAGATCATCTGTTCAAATTGGCATATTTTGAATGCCGATAAAGAACCTAAAGAGAGAATCCCGAAGCCCTTGTTCGCCTACCGTAAGAACCGAAATCTGAAGGACCTAATTGTGAGATCACGGTTACCCCAAGCAAAACAGCCAGTACAGAGAAGTATGATAGGGGTATCACCGGTAGTAGGAAACTTTAAGTTTCGCACTTGTATAATATGCCCAATGGCAGTAGAACAAGACAGAATAGAATTGAATGGTCAAATTGTTAAAACCAAGAACATGACTAATTGCAAAACGAAAAATGTCATCTATCTTTTACTCTGCCCATGTGGATTAGGATATATTGGCGAAACATCACGCAGCTTCAATATACGCCTTGGCGAACATCGTTCAGCGATTCGCACCAAAAAAATGTCAGCTCCCATGGTAGAACATTATGTCAATGCATGTCATTCTGAGGATGACATTAGATGGTTTATTCTTGAAACCATTCTTCCAAAAAATCACCAGAGTAGTGAACCCATAAGGAAAAAACGTGAGGTATACTGGATATTTATGCTAGATACATTTAAGAAGGGACTTAACCAAGATCTACCATGGGCTCAAGTTATTGAATATAACCAGTAACATAATTCCCAAACTTGCATATCCAGTATAAAACTGCTTACTATACCCTTATTTGTTGAGAAATACTACATTCTTTCTGAATTTTGAATCAAATTTATTTACATGAGCCTCTAAGATTATGTGACTTTACAGTTCTATAGAGGAACTGTAGTCTCAAGCATTCATTATGAAGCTGAATTCTGCAAGGAGTATTAATTTGGATATACTATTGAGTTGAAATAAAATATGATCTATAGCAAAACTTAAAAATCGGGCATAATAACAACTAATGATCTTATATGGTGACATAGCCTCGATCATGAGTGTACCCAGAGTCAGAATCAAATATATTAAGCCAGTTATAATATTGGTTTGTACCAACACGTTTTCGCTGTCTTTGGATAAAAGGTTTGTACATTTTCTGATAAATATGCCCGATAAGGTACTCACTAACGTGCAAATATGCGAGCATGACATAATATGAACACAGGTCTTCCTCTATAAGATGGATGCCGTCTATGTATCATCACCAAAGTCCCTCTTCTGTATTCATGAATAGATCGGAATAAGCTACAGCCAGGTTTAAGATTGACGCACCGAATATGACGTCAGACGCCGTCCCAAAACAGCAAACCAGCACCATAAAAAGATTCAATCGAATGCACACTCGTTCCTTGCTGTCTACACAGAGGACGAGTGATTGCACGGATAATTACAGCTCCCTGAGCGGTAAGTGAGATAGCGGCCCTTTAAAAGATACGAGAGGCGGTTTAGAAGGGTTAGGCTAATAACCGGCAATGCGATACATGTATCCCAGTTAGAGAAAGAAAACTGTAAAACTCTTGTTATTTTCCGGCTTCAATTTATACTGATGGTAAATACGTAGGTTCGGTCTTTGCTCACAGTTAAATTCAGATGTATTTTAAAACAGTATACTGAAGCTATATCTGGCAAAGTTATAAAGTCCGTCTTTAGGGAATAAGATCCAAATATGTGAATAAGTATTAATACTAACTGCTCACACAACAGCATAATGTTAAGTGAGATCTTTGTGCATTTATATTTTTAGATACTAATTAAAATAAAGGAAGCAATGACCTGTTGAAATACCTATAAAACTACTCTTCGTGGTGTATCCACCTGCACAAAATACAAAGTAAGTATAAATAACAATGACTGACTTCAAGGAAGGCACCAGATTAGGGTAAATGTAATTCTAAATGAGTATTCCCCTTTCTAATTTTTCTACAGCAATATAAATCAGTCATCATTGTTATGTGACCAAGTATCTACATATTATCGCACCTTTCAGTAAAAGCGGCACCCCTTTGATGAAGAGTGAGTATTAGTGACCATCAGGCCAGTAGAAATAGGGCAAACACCACTAAATATTTCAATTAAAATAAGCACTACCTGTTTTGCTGAATTATCTTTTTCGTCGTAGAATGAATTGCCCATGAGAGGCTTAAATCTAACTAGCAACATATCCTGTGAGAACTAAGCAACAGCTTAAGTATTGAGGTAAATTTGATGAAGTCACCCTTCATTTTTAATGAAAGTGACTACATAGGGTATAATATAATTGTTACCTTCTATCTACTTTTTGTTCTAACATTTTAGAAATTGCAGAACCTATAAGACGCTCCTCTTGATAGAAAAATAAGAATTCTGGATGGTCTTGAAATATAGACTATAGGTACACTATATTAATCTGTTTTGTTACCCTATGAAATACTTGGTCCCATCTGTCTTGCTTTGGGTGATCACAGCACAATTCTTTGTATCTCCACTACTGTACACAGGTGATTCAATTCCTTTCATTTAAAGGTTTATAAGGTTATGTTTTCTTCTAGTGTGTCAATATTCTGGGTGGAAATGTCACGGTGTCAAGTATGCGCGTTATAAATGATGTCACCATAATAGTTCTCTGACTGATAACGGCACAGAACTCAAAACAATAGAAGCATGTTGTGCTCATATATATACCAGTATCAGAATGTCAGGCCGAAAGTAATTTTTCATGTCGTTTATGATGTTTATTGTATTTTCATTTTTAGATAAATGTGAGACGGTCTTTCCTGACGAAGGCTTAAACGCCGAAACGCGCGTTGTGTTCTTTATCGACTGCCAGCCTTTGAATTGCTTGATAATACAAAGATAATTTCTCTTGGTTTTTAATTGTCACAAAATATTTTTATATGTATAGCACTGTTTTGTATTGTCTGTGAAGAATAACTTTGTGCACTTTTGTACATATATGTCTAGTACTTAAGAAATTCAAATAACATATCATTTGGTTATATTAAAAACAAAAAGTAAAAAAACAATAATCAATACAAAAAGATAATAAAGAAATATATCGTTTAGATCAAAAGGAATTGTTTCGGGTCATATGTACAAATGTATTTGCTGAGCACTGTTTTCGTACGAATTTAGGCCTGATGTTGCATATTAAGTACATATCATAGATCTTGTGAGTAGCTTTTCTTTACCCCAGTTGTTAATGTTCAATACAGCTAGCAAGATGCATTGTTTCCAGTAGGGGTCCCCAACTTTCTAAAACGTATGCTCTCTCTGTGTCTGTTAGGCTCCAACTGGCGTAAGCTACGATATATCGTTGATCACCATCTCTGTCATACTGAGCCAATATAGCTCCAAGTCCCATGGGACTGGCATCCACAGTGATTTCAGTTTTCCGCTGAGGGTTGAAATAAGCTAGATTATTGGCTGACTCAACTGAAGCTTTAATCGAGTGGCAAGCTTGATCACATCTAGTAGTCCATTGGAATGGGTGGCCTTGTTTGGTCAATTTTCTCAGAGGGTAACTGAGAGTGGCATAATCCTTGATGTAACGTGCACAGTAGCTTGCCATGCCTAGAAACGAATGCACATCCCCAGCGTTTCGGGGTCGAGGGGTATCATTCAACGCTGCGATCTTTTCAGGATCAGGTCTCATGCCGGCGCCCGAGAAGATGTGTCCAAAGAACTTCAATGTGGATTTGTGAAATTCGCATTTGTCTTTATTTAATGTTAGGTTGGCGTCCAAGAGAGCATGACATACCCGGTCCCGCCCCTTGTCATGTTCTTGTATCATCGCTCCATACACGAGAATGTCATCACTGTAGTTGAGAGTGTTGGGAATGTGGTGAATGACCCTTCTGATTGCTTCTTGAAAGATCTCAGCTGCAGACGAAACCCCAAAGCTTAGCCGTTTGTATCTGAACAGGCCTTGGTGAGTCGAGAACGTGGTGATATATCTCGATTTTTCGTGAAGTTCAAGCTGGTGATAGCCCGTATTGAGATCTAGTTTGGAAAAGATTTGCGCCCCATTTAGCGACGTGATCATATCACTGATATGAGGTCCCGGGTGTCTCTCCCTTTCAATGGCGGTATTGGGTGCTCTCATATCGACATAGAGACGTACTTTGCCATGTGATCCCTTTTTCGGTACTATGACCACTTGAGAGACCCAAGGAGTGGGTCCTGACGTTCTCTCAATGATGTCAGCCCGGAGAAGATCTTGCAGTTCCTCCTCCACGGACTGCTGAAGATGAAATGGAATTTTCCTGTGATGTTGTGCTATGGGTGTCACACGTTCATTTATGTGCAATCGAACTTGAAAATGAGCCATCTTCCCGAGCCCGGTGAATAATTTTGGAAACTTGTGAACTATGTCAGGTTAGTCATCAACTCAATACAATATTTCCACTAGTTGAAGTCGTTCCGCTGTGGGCAAGCTAAGAAGACAATCTGCTTCAGGACCTTCAATGACATGAATGCGAGCTGGAATGGTCCTATCTTTGTATGTGAGATCAGTCTGAAATTGTCCTAGACAAGGGAGAGGTTCCTTCGACATCCATGTATATACTCGCACAGGTGTGGTTGTGGATTCATTTTATTGTATTCCGCAACTGAAATGTAGTTGAGAGATGCCCCACTGTCCAGTACAAACTTGGCCATGTGTTTGCCCATTTGAAGATGGAGTCGCAGATATTTCTTCAGCCTGTCGGGATCCGCGACCATGCAGACATATTCGTCACTGTCTTGTGATACTGGTGAAAGCGACCTCGACTCTCAAGATTCTGATCGTCGCGATTTGTACGTGTCGTGAGAGCGAAGGCTGGACCCTGATGAGCCGGTGGAAGGGTCTCTGCGGTCCCACACTGCCTTGGCATGATGTCGAGTATTGGGTTGTCTTGATTGTCTGTGAGTGTCTTTGCGGGATGCTCTGCAAATGTTCTCAAAGTGATTGTCCCTGCCACACTTCCTACATCTTTGACCTAATGCAGGGCATGTCTCAGTGTGAGGGAAATCATACCCACAGCAATAACATTTAAGTTGGCGCTCTTGTCTTTTATCGGTCCGACTGGGACTGCGACGACGACTTGGACGGTGAGAATGAACCTTGGACCTCGATGATCGTTGATTTGCAGAAGAATGTCCGTCTGTGTTATGAGATTGGAGCCGGAATGCTTGTTCTCGTTTTTCACCTCTTCCAGCTTCCATTCGTTTTGTGTGTTCTTCTGCCTGATCATTGACTCGCTACATTTCTTCAATTTCATCAAGGGAGTAACATTTCTTTAAAAGGCGTCTACGTAAAGACTCAGACTGACATCCTTCGATGATTCACAAGCGAAGAGCGTCTTCCATCGTGAAAGAGTCGAACGTGCAGTAACGAGCCAAACGTTTGAGGCGCGTGATGAATTCTCCCATAGACTCATCTTTTTCTTGTGATGCCAGATTGAAGGTGTAACGTTCATAATCAATGTTTTTTTGTGAAGAAATTTTCTGTTCAGTGCTTCACGCACATCCGCATAGGATGATGCAGCATCAGCCGGAAGTTCCTTTATAATCTGCCCAACATCTTTCCCAATTAAATTGCGTAGTGCAATAAGTTGTTGATCCTCATTAGTCACATGCAAACCTTTCATGAAGTCCTCAAAATCTTCTATCCATTCCTGCCAGCGAAGGCCCATCCCTCCCCCAGATATGAGAACCAGGGGTTCCGGCGGGCGTAGAAAAGGGACTCCCAACATGGCAAGTCTGTGGCCTCCTGTCTGGGACGATGATGTAGGGGACTCCGGCCTGGTGCTAGTGCCAGGGGAGGCATGGCGCTGTCTCGATGTTGGAGAACCAGACATGGTGGAGTGTTATGCAAATGAGCGGCAGGTAGGTATCTGATCACAGGAAGACACACAGCGTCTGTCACCTGGCGCAGATGCAACAAAGTAGATAATGACAGCATGTGTAGCAGGGTGCAGGAGCAGCAACGAGGGACCCAGGAATGCAACGGGCGCAACAGCTAGCATACGAACGCCCAACTACCACTATTAGTGATAGTCTCCATGAATACGATGGATGAAAAACGTGTGTTCCACTCTGTCTTGTATGTGGTGTTGTTTTTTTTAAAGTTTATTTGCAGTTTGAATGAACTTCCATGCAAGTGCTTGACTTACAAATGGCCGCCTTAGAATGCCGACAGTGGATTGGATGAGGCGCCTGACCTCAAGATGGCCGCCGGGTCAGTCTCACTCCTCGCGAGAGTTCAGGCCAGAAACGAAGGCAGAAGTCATCAGCAGTGTGGGAGCTGCCCAGCGAGCACACACAGCAGGCGGAACAGGCACACAGGACCTACTGGTAGGCAGATGCAGCCATCGGGGCCTGGACAGACACCAACACGCCCAGATGGATGCCGGAGGACTGGACAGCAAATGGGAGAGCAGACTGGACAGCAAACGGGAGAGCAGCACAGCAGGGACCCTGCGCGACCGGGGTGGGCTCCCGGGTCGCGTCTGAACTTGCAGCAATCAGCACACACGGACGCCTGCACAGGATGATGGTGTGGCGCCACAGCAGGAGGACCACGCGACCGGGGTGGGCTCCTGGGTGGCGGCACAGCAAGGCAGCTCCAAAGCAACGGAGCGCTCGACGTGGCACCACGGTTGACACGAAGGTGTGCAGCCAGGTTCAACGACCACCTTCGTCGCCAGCTGTAGTGTCGTGACACCGGAACAAACGACACTGACTCAAGGTACGTGGTATTAGTGGAGCTTTATTCCACATGCGTCTGCTTCCTTCATTTCCCTCTTTCTTACTGCCCCTCCTAGCTCCTCCTGTTCCGCTTCCTTTCTCCCCTCCCACCTTTACTTGGTGCACCGGTCCTAGTGTCCCTGCATATATTCTACAACATTACATCAGGTATTCTTCATTCTTGAGGAATTCAAGTCTACCCATACCTGAAAGATGGCTAATTTTTTCTCCTTCTTTTTCTAAGGCAGTGGAGGAGGTGCAACAAGTCTGCTGTATTCTGAGAGATTTTGGGTTCCTGATCAATCTCAAGAAGTTTTCTCTTTAACTCACCCAGTCACTTAGGTTCATCGGAGCCCCCTTAAGGTTGGATCTGGGGATGTTATTACTTACTCAAGAGAGACAGTTATCCCCATCCAACACCTCTCCTGTGTTCTGTCCCAGACTCAATGGGGGAGATTTACAAAGATTTTGCACTGTGTTTGCATCTCAAAAGGGACGCAAATTAGTGCAAAGTCTTTATTTCCCAATTTACTTTCCAGCGTTAAACTTGTTTAGCGCTTGAATTAACGGAAAAGTAATGCAAAGCAGCGCATAGCGCTGCTTTGCATTACTTTGCGCCATGTGGGTGCACCAAGGGTGGTGCATGGGCATTCCCATGCAACCAGCCAAGGTTTCTCACGCTAACCCCAATTTAATAAATAAAGTATATTGGGTTTAGCGTGAGAAAACTGCGCCCTTTTCAAGTAGGCGCAGGGAAGGATTAATGTTTTGATTACTTACTGGTAATCTTCATTACTCCAAGTCCTGGTTTGCCAGTTTCATTCCTGAACCCATCCCTCTCTCCTGTGTCATGTTTCTGTTGATTGTTTCATCTCTTTTTTGTAGCTATGGTATTCTCAGGATGTCCACATGACGTACTTCCTCCTTTATGCATATCAGGTAGTTCGGTGTCATATTGGGGGAAGTTTTTAGACCTCAGCTAGGTAATAAGTTTCAGTGGAGAAGGAAAACTGCTCATGTGTTAAGGTATGGAACGGGAAGACCTGGACTCTGAATAATGAAGATTACCAGTAAGTAACCGGGCATTGACCTATTGAGAGCTATTGGCTCTGCCAATGTCTTTTAGCCATGTTGTACAGCGGCATGGCTGCTGTTCAGGGTGGCCTAAAGTTAGTGGCATAGGGCCACATGTAAGACCATTTCATTTTGCGAGTTTTAGCGACTCACAATTTGCGAGTCGCAAAATGAAATGTACAACAATATCTTAGACTCTGTTTGTGATTCCCAAATGGGTATCAAGGGACCTGCCTCATTAATTAATTTTCAAGAGGCAGGTCGCAATTTGCGACCCATTGGGAATGGCCAGCACTCACAAGGAAGGTGGCCTGCTGGGGTCAGCAGACCATCATGTCTGTGACTGCTTTTTAAATAAAGCAGTTTTTTATTTTAAAAAATCCACCCCGTTTTCTTTAAAGGAAATTGGAATGCATTTAAAAAAGAAAAATTAAACGTTTCTGTTTCATTTTTTAAGAGTAAGCAGTGGTCTGTGGGACCACTGCCTGCTCTTAAAAAACATTTTCATTGCCAGTCACAAGAGGAAAGGGTCCCCTGGGGACCCCTTCCCGTTAGTGACTGGCTTACGATCTATTTGACGTAGGTGGTAAACTGTGACTGTTTTGCGTCCGCATTCTGGTTGCAAAACAATCGCACATGGCCTTGCGACTCACTATTAGGAAGGGACGCCCTTGTCATGCCCCTTCCTAATAGCGACTCGCAAACTGAATTTTGCGAGTCAGTAAAAGGTTACCGACTCGCAAAATAGGGTTAATACATGCTACAACCCTATTTAGCGGTCGCAAACGGCCCAAATCTCCATTTGCGACCACTAAAAACAGACGTACATGTGGCCCATAGAGTGGAGTGGCATAGACTGGAGTGGCATTGCATAGAGTGCTGTAGAGTGGAATGGAGATTTGTAGCATTGTGGAAACTGAAAAGATCTGTAGAACCCAAAATCATAACTCCGTCACAACAACCTGAGTAAAATAGAGAGAATTTATTTAACGTGCACGGGAGCCTCAGATGGGTGCTGAGTGCTCGAATAGCAGAAGTAAAACACAAGCATTTATAGTCACAAACCAGAACATTTCATTATAACTTGTATGCGTAACAGGTCTTGTCTAGGCCCTCATGTCCGGTGGTGAAGAAAAATGTTGTGCTCGGAAACTTACATTACATCGTTACACAAGAATACGTTGGAAATCACCCTATGTGCACATGAAAAGTCCACTGTATCTAAAGCCAGACAGTTAACTATTACATTTACGCCCAAATGCAGTCACAATGGTCTACATTAGCTGATGTGGCTGAATACACTTTTGAGGCCTACAGGGCCTGTTGCTAATGCAAGCAGGCAGAAATGTAATAACATGGAAATGTACTCTTTGTGCAAACCTTGCAATGTGTCGCATTACAGGCAGCTTACTAAAAGCAAAGTTCTAACTCTTATTTAAGGCTGTCACATGATATCAAGCAATTATTATATTTGTATATAATTCCCATCATCTTTGAATTATCACAATGTCAAATTATACAAAATGGATGCCAACATTGTTATCTAAAGTTAGCTTCCACAGCATAGAGTAGTGTGGAGTGGCACAGACTGGCATTTTGTGGAGTGGCATAGAGTGGCGTAATGTAGAGTGGCACAGCGTAGATAGGTTTAGAGTAAAGTGGGGTGGCATGGAGTAGAGTGGCATAGAGTAGGGTGGAGTAGAGTGGCGTGGAATAGAGTGGCGTAGAATACAGTGGAGTGAAGTAGAGTTGAGCGGCATAACGTTGGATTGTGTGGAATGAAATGACGTAGAATAGAGTGGCATGGAGTGGAGTTGATCAGTGTGAAGTGGCGTAGAGAGGAGTGGTGTGGCAAAGAGTAGGTTGGCATACAGTAAAGTGGCATTCTGTAGAGTGGAGTGGCATAGAGTGGCATACAGTGAAGTGGCATAGAGTGGAATGTAGTGACGTAAAGTATAGTAGCATTGTGTGTAGTGGCATATAGTGGGGTGACATAGAGTGGAGTAGCATAGAGTAGTGTAGGGTGGTGTAGAGTGGAGTGGATTAGAGTAGAGTGACATGTTGTGGCATAGAGTGGAGTAACATAGAGTAGTCCAGTTGTGGGTGTAAGTATCAAGACTGCAGATAGGGTGAAGGCAACATAAACAAGAAGCTGTATGCCTGTGTTTAAAGTAGGACTGCACATTACATGGCCAGGAATAATACTGAAACTCGTATAAAATAAAAAAAAAGTGCATTGCAAAAAGATGAAGAAGAGAAAAAATGAGGAAGAACACATGTACTTGGTCCATGCTCCAGGGAGGAACTAACACAACAAAGGAAGGGAAGCCTATGAGAGCTAAGCAATCTAAAGATTGCAAATGAGAGTGACAGTGAAAACAACTAATGGTATGCTTTTAGCAGGTTGTAAGCCCCCTGAATTGTAAACAATATGACTTGCAGCATATAGCATCTGCTGTGTAAGCGATACCTAAAAACTGTCTCACTGTATCTGCAGCGGGATGTCTGAAGCATGCAGGTGAAAATGTTTTCTCGGTCGGATAATCCAGAAGTCCATAAAATGACTTCTATCAGTTAAAATGAGTATCGGCTACTCACAGCTCTAGTAAGTTGCAAGCCAGTCGTAGCCATGGTCAAACAAAACAAGTATTGGCAAAGCTAATAGGTCCAACCTTTGCTGCAGCATACCAACTTATTGGCTTTGCCAGTGGTTTTTTTTCTGTTTTTTTTTTACCCCAGGGAATCCTCCAAGCACAGCAGACATCTTGTAATGGAACTACAATTTGAAATACACGTAAGATAAATAGCGCCATTACAAGACAACTACCATGCATGGACATGCATTTTGGGGAGTCATCTTGGGAGGGAGTTTCTTATGTGTATTTGAAACTCCATTACAACATGGCCACTATGCATGTAAGTGCATGCACTGTGGCCATCTTGTAATGGAGTTTCTTACATGTATTTGAAACTCCATTACAGGGTAATCACCATGCATCAACGCGCATACACAGTGGTCATCTTGTAATGGAGTTTAAAAAAATGTAATCATTGCATTAAAGATGACCCACATGCATGGCTATCTTTTAATGGATTGGTATAGTCACCAGTACAACTATTACATAAACAAAACAAGCACTCTTGAGAAACCAGCTGCTAGACAAAAGTAGTAAACAACTCAAGATCTATTTGAAAGGTTTGGTAGGAGATTTCTTCCAGTTGCCTATCTGCTATTCTTCAGTCCTGTAGACCAAGATTTTAATCACACCATCATGGCATTCTTGGAAAATGACTTTATCTCTCTGTACCCCAAATTCTTGACCAGTCTCACAACCAATCAGCCTGGCTCCCTTCCCCCTTTCTTTCTATCCATTCTCTACCCCACCTTTCATTCACTCCCTCTCTCTCTATCGTTCTCATTCTCTCTCTCGCTTTCTTTCTTTATCACTCTCCCCTTCCTCTCTGTCTGTTTATGCTCCTACAGTGCCTGCTGGAATATATCCTGGGGGGCTTATTTACAAGCCACCCGTACGTCACTTTTCCCATGTTAAAAATGATGCAAAAGTGGCGCAAGGGGCTTGTAAATAAGCCCCTGGGTACCTGGAATGAGTGACAGAGGAGACAGTGGCAGCCCTTGGCTTTGAAAATCTGGCCTTCAATGGCTCCAGCCCAAAGCCCCCCACCACCTACTGATAGTATAAATGGCCATTTCATCCCTGCTCAAATTGTACATACAAATGAAGACATTCAAATGTATACTGTCTCAGTTTTGAAATATTCTTGCTGCAATAATACTGTGTTCTTTTTAAAGAACTATTCTGCTAGAGGCAAGCCTTGGCCAATACTGATATGAACGCCTTCTGTTGAGACTCCATGCAAGCCAGCCATTTAATGGAGCTTACAAAATTAGCTGGAGGTCTGTCTACCTCTAAATCATGACCCCTGGGTGAGCGTGCCTCCGGGGTGCACTCTGTGCAGATCAAGCTGGCAGACATCCAACCAATGATCACTTTTGGCTGGAAAGAGTGCCGCCACCCCATTGGCTGATGTGACCTCTTTTGGCTGTCCTTTGCAGGGTGTGTGGTGACCAGAAGTGCATTGGAGTGTGGTGTACTACTGTAAATGTCCTATGGGGAATTCCTAAAATGCTGGACTGGCTTTGTAGTTTCTGTCCCCTACAACCTAGATCTGACCTTCATGTGCTGTGTGTGGATCATTCCATCGGCTGCAGGGCCCCCCATTTTGTCCTTTAGTGGTGGTCATCTTTGTCTTAGACAGGTTAAGTCCCTGCTGAGTTTTTTGGTGTTTGGTGGCCATCTTGGCTTGGGACCATTTCATCTTGACCAGACTCAGCTGAGTGGAACTGATTCCTGGGTTTCCGCTGTCACTTTCAGGTGCACAGGCTAACTTCTCTGAGGTGCACTTGCAGCTCACTGTCTCTTCTTATGAACTAGTGGTGCTCTTTCTCACAGCATACTGAAATAACTCTTTTTTAAAGTTTTTACATTCTTGGGGTTGATCTGATTTCCCCCTTCAAACCACTTGATAACATGTAAGCCGGCTGATTAGCTGTACCTCGAGTATTAGCTGTAACTACATCTCACCAGATGATGCTTCTGCTGGCACTCTTGATAGCTTTTCGAGCCTTAGACACCCATGATAGTGGGGTGGATTGTGAATATCAAATACAGACTATGGTACTCTAATTTCATAGACTGGATATCAGAGAATAAATACTGAAAAATATGTTTGTATGGATTTTCTCTACTACTCCACATATGTACTTTGACTCGGTATAGATATATATTCACTAAAAAAAGGCAGCATTGACACATTTCGGCTGGAAACCAGTCTTGGTCACAGTGCAAAATGCCACACAGCTACTCACACACCCACTTATACACCCATACAGCCACTCACATGCCCATACACGCAAGGATACATATAGTCACACCGACTCTCACATAATATATGTTAGAAGTAGAATCACACAGTAGTAGTGAACCTAGTTTACTAATTTAACTTTTGTAGTAGGTTAATATATACGTTTAACACCCATTTACTCTTAGAAACTTCAAAACTGATGTCATCAGTGATGTCCTGTGAGAAGTCATCAGTGATGTCACTGACCATGTCATGAGTGATGTAATATGTGAGGTCATAAGCAGGGCATTGTGGGGGTGTAAGTTATAGTTAGCTCAGGTAATTATACCTGCTGAATTTCACTGGTTTTGTTCGGTGAAATCTGAGCCTCACTATAACGTCCTTGTAACCTTTGGTTTTTCAGTGAATTTCTAAGGTTTTTTTAAATTCTATTTCCTAACTATAACGACCCTGTAACTTCTGTTTTTTTAAGTGAATTTCTAAGGCTTTTAAGTTCTATTTACTAACTGTAACTTCTCTGTAACCTTTGTTTTTTTAAAGTGAATGTCTATGGTTTTTTACCTAGCATTCACGTTTGCAGAGTGGTGGGGAAAGGGGGCAGGACCTCTGACCAGCTCTTAGGAATCCTGCTGCATCGGACGTACTGAAGGTAACAGGAGGGCTTCTGGGCCCCCAAGTACCCTCATCATCCAAGAGGACTTCATCCCTCAACCAACAGTGTGCCAGGAGGCGCGTTTGCAGAGTGGTGGAGAAAAGGGGCGTGACCTTCAAAGTCCTCTCAGCAATCGCACTCTGTGGGACTTACTGGAGATAACAGGAGGGCTTGTTGGCCCCCAAGAACCCTCAACATACATGGGAACGTCATCCCCAACCAGCAGTGCACCAGGAGGTGTGTTTTCAGAGTGGTGGAGAAAGGGGGCGTGGCCCCCGAAGTCCTCTCAGCAATCCCGCTGTGTAGGACTTACTGGACATAACAGGAGGGCTTGTTGGCCCCTGCAAGGACCCTCTGGAGCCAAGGGGACTTCACCCCCAACTAGCAGTGCACCAGGAGGAGCGTTTGCAGAGTGGTGGTAAAAGGGGACAGGGCTTCCAGCAATTAGCCAGTCATTTTTTTTGTTTTGTTACATTTATTAGGGGAGGGGGCAGCGTGGCCCCCCCTTCCATGGGTCATTTTGCAGCCCTGGGGACCCCCTTCCCCGGGGCCAGGCCTTTTGTCAGTCAGGGGCCGTGTGACTCTCCTCCCTAGGATTATTTCAGCCCCAGGGACCCCATGTCACTGGGCCTGGCTTTTGTTTAAAAAATGAGGGGAAGGGGGCCACACGGCCCCCCTCCTGGGCCGATTTCAGCCCGAGGACCCTCTCCCCAGGTCCTGGCCTCTATTGTGGGTGCCCTAGTAGAACCCAGGTCACCCACTCACCACTGATGGGGACCATGGGGGGAGCCTGAAGGTCCCCGCAGTTCCTTCCATCTCCCCGCATCCTACAGGAGCTGGCATTACTTTAAAACATAGGGAGCTGCTAAACATGCAGCTCCCTCTGTGTAAAAGCAAAGCCGCTCCTTAGTTTTAATTTGCCCCCGGCCCGCATTGCTTTTGGCTAATGTCCTGGGGAGGTGGCGGTCCCCAGGGCTGAAGGGGGGTCCACGTGGCCTCGGCATTATTTAAATTGAAAGCCCCGGGGAGGTAGTGGCCCCCAGGGCAGCGGGGGGCTTCGTGCAGCCCCCTGTTTTGTTTATAGATGAAGCCCCGGGGAGGTGGCAGTCCGCAGGGCTTGGGGGGTCCAAGAGGCCCCCCATTCAAACAAGCATTTGCAATGCAATAGGTCTCACATTTACGCGAGTTTGAGTTTTGGCATTGTAAATGACAATGCCCTTTATTTATGTTTTGGTTTTTAAAACATAAATAAAACGCATTGTCATTTACAATGCCAATAGCTTAAACTCGCGGAAATGCGAGACCTATTGCATTGCAAATGCTTGTTTTTCTGTGTCACCGCCAAACAAATATAGCAGCTGTGGTGATGGGGTACAAGGAGGCCGGGATAAAAAAAAAGCTGGGGCACGAGCACATCTGCTCATCCCAGCACCCCAGAGATGCCACTGCAAAAAAATCTTGATGGATAAGTAACAAGAATTGCTTACCTAATTCTGTCCTCAGTCCTTTTGCTCCCTTCAGCTGCAAAACGTTGGTCATTTATACAGCACTGGCCCAGTTAGAATTGTGTTGGTTGTGGCCCGCTCCAGTAGTGAAAAAACATCCTGACTGCACATTAACCAGACTTCATATAGTTTAGGTACAATTTCCGACTCTGTCCACAAGGTGGCACTGTTCCCTATGTATTAGGGTGGAATGCACTTTACTAGAAGAATATTACTGTCGCTCTGAAGGGCCTGAGTCCAAAGAAGAGTTTAAGGAATGTGTTCAGTTGGGGAGTGTATAGAGGTTGCTGACAAAGACGAGTCAGATTTGACAGAGCAATACTGTTTAGCTCTGCAGGAGAAAGAAGTTTAATGAGTTTCATGTTATAGGCAACTCCCAAGAATATTAAGGATGTGACGGGGCGATCCTACTTCACATGTAGCACCTTATCCCAAAATATGCATACCCACCGCCAGGAGGATATCCAAAGAAACGACTGACCACATTCGTTAACAAGCATCGATCTCTTAGCTTTATAGGGCCATGTGTTTCCACGCTAATTAGAAACACATGGCCCCATAAAGATAAGAAAGTGCTTTGTGACAGCAGCAAAGCAGGCGACCCAGTCCGGATGGGAAGCCAAAGGGAGGCAACCCAAACCACTAATTTCCAATGGCAGCCCACTGTTTACCATAAACGGTAACGCCAGCCAATGGAAATAAGGGGCGGGGCTTCAAGCCCTCTTCTCAAACTCCTCGTTAACAATAAATCTCACCGAGCGAGCAGCGCATGCGCTGCAACGCTAGGCGAGACCTAAAAACTATAAGCCCTGGGGAGGTGGTGGTCCCCGGGCAGTGAGGGAGGCCGTATGGACCTTCAGGACTTTCATTTTTTTAAAAGAAGGCCTGTGGAGGTGGTAGTCCCTGGGGCAATAGCGAGCCCCAGGATGGGGGCCCAGGCGCCCCCCTCCATTATTAAAACAATGCCCCCGAGACCTGGCCCACCCAGGGGCCGATAATAAACAAAGCGCAAGAGACACACTTTGGTTTTTTTCAGCTGGATCCGTGGATCTTGCTGACATTTTAAAAAAAAAGCTTTTTTTGGCCCTGGGGGTCCCAGTTGGACCCCCCAAGAGGCCTGGGGGGTCAGGGTGTTTCTACCCTGCCCCTTTTTCTTATTTATTTTAATTTTTTGTGGGATTCGGTTCAACCAAGTCCCAAGATGGCTGCCAACACCTCGTTGAAGTGTTGGCAGCCGATCAAATTTCAGTAGGATCTCAGTAAGTTGTTCGGCTCCGAGATATCTATATTTATTAAACTTTAAATATGTCTGAAACTACTGAACAGATTCACACTAAATCTCAAAAGCATGCTTTATGGACCAATATCTAGTTTTCTGGCAAATTTGGTGTAATTCCGTTCAGCGGTTCGGGCTGTAGTTGTGTTAAAAAAATGAAAAATCCCCATAAGATGGGGAAAACACGTTTTGGGACCCCCACTTTTTTCTCGGACCCCACTTGACGGATCACCCCGGAAGTTTCAACACAGCCGCTGAACCAAAAAGGGGAAGTTTTGTGAAAATTTCGTGAAGATTCATCAAGCGGCGCCAAACGTTTTGGCAAAACAAAAAACGCTTTTCCTATGGAAACTTTGGTCATAACTATAACTATTTACTGGTGACCTTTGTTTTTTTCAGTGAATTTCTAAGGATTTTTTAATTCTATTTCCTAACTATAATGTCCCTGTCACCTTTGTTTTTTTCACTGAATTTCTATATTTTTTTATGCTCTGTCCTACCTATAATGTACCTGTATCCTTTGTTTTTTTACAGTGAATTTCGAAGTTTTTTTTCATTCTATCTACTACCAATAATGTCCCTGTAACCTCTGAGAGTGGGTGTGTGAATGGCAGTAGAGGTAGGTGAGTGGGTGTGTGAGTGGCAGTATGGGTCATTGAGTGGGTATGTGAGTGGTTTTGTGGGTGTGTGTGAGTGGCTGTATGGGTCTGTGAGTGGGTATTTGAATGACTGTATGAGTGTGTACATGGCTGTGTGAGTGGCTGTTTGAATCTGTGAGTGGGTGTGTGAGTGTTAGAATGGGTCTGTGAGTGGGTGCATAAGTGACTGAGTAGGTCTGTGACTGGCTGCATGACTGAGTGGGTCTGTGACTGGGTGCGTGAGTGTCTGAGTGGATCTGTAAATAGGTGTGAGTGTAAGTCCTACTCTGCATGATTTCTGAGAGGTCTTGGTGGCCCTGCCTCTTCCTCTACCACCCTGCAAATATGCCTCCTGGTTCACTACTAGTTGGGGAATAAAGTCCCCTTGGCTGTTGGGGCTCCTTGAGGGTGAACAACCCTTCCTTTTACCTCCAGTCTGTCCCACACAGCAGAATTGCTAAGAGGTCTTTGGAGGCCATACCCCTTTCTCTACCACCCTGCACACGTGTCTCCTGGCACACTACTGGCTGGGGAATGATGTCCTCTTGGATGATGAGAGACCTTGGGGGCCAAGAAGCCCTCCTGGTACTTTCTGTAAGTCCTACACAGTGGAATTCCTGAGAGCTGGTCAGAGGCCTGCCCCCTTTCTCCACCACTCTGCAAATGCCATTACTACATGAAAAACGATAGAAATTCGCTGAAAAAAACCAACGGTTACAGGGATGTTATAGTTAGGAAATGGAATTTAAAAAACCTTAAAAATTCACTGAAAAAATCAAAGGTTATAGGGATGTTATAGTTAGGCTCAGGTTTCACTTGTATAAAACCAGCGAAATTCAGCAGTTACTATAACTTGCGCCCGCAATGCACTGCTTATGATGTCACATATTACATCATTCATGACATAGTCAGTGACATCACTGATGTCATCACTGATGCCATCTCAAATGACATCAGTGGGTGACAATGTATGACATTGTTCTGCATTCTGTCCATCAATTGTTCTTTTTGCATTTTTTAGAATACTGTAATGTCTGTGCAGATATGTGTTTTCACTTTATAGGAAAGGCGCGATCATCGCGGTTAACTACGTCATCGCGATGTGCTGAAAAACCGCGAAAACAAGAAATAGGTCAGAAAGATGGTTTTTAAAGAAACTTAGTACAAAAATATGAGTTTAAACATGATTTGAAAGAAGTATGTATATAGTAATGTGTGTAGGGCAATGTTCAGAACGTTTTTTTTTACATATTATTTTTGGATGTGTTGGTGGCCATTGAAAGCCTGCTTTTGTGTTCCATTTTGGCGACGTGTCCGCGGGGATCGCGACGTCATCGTGAAGCTCCCCAAAAACTAAAGAGAAAAAAAAACCTTTACAGAAACACCACAATATTTTGGGTAATAGTGTGGCTCTGACAAGAGCTGTTGTGCTGGTTGTATGTATATTGCTGCTACACATAAGACCAGATGCAGAGTTTCAGGTTACTTAGAAACATCCTGTCGCCTTCATCTGTAAAGTGCACTCAATCATTTCAATAAATTCCATGCATGTCAAAACGCAGGTTGATGTTATATATACAGCCCATATGATGATCTCTGAAGAATGCAGAAACAGTTTTATTAACATGTATCCTGGCTTTGTCAATCTGTGGACAGAATTGATTTGACCACTTCCATTTCTGTCTTTGGCATATATTAGAGTACACCATGACAGTGTGAGTGAAAAGTAACATCAGTTCTGCAAAGGTTTCTTTCATTAGGATTTCCAGCCCTACCCCAGTCAATGTGCCTAGGTCTTTTCCACCACAGTGCACAATCATGAGATGAGGGGCTTGGGATTCCACAATGAATTTAACCAAAGCCAGCTGATGAAACTTTAACCCTCTCTGGCCAAACCAAGTAATCTGCACATTTGGCAAACCCAGGACTTTGTCAATACCTCTCTTTTTTGCTGCCCATTCAGCCCAATAAATTTAGCTGTGGCCAACAATCCATACTGTAAGCATTTTGAAGTGAAGGAGCAAATGTAGTCAGGAGAAAGCTGGAGCTGAATGAGGTGTTAGTATTTGTATGGGAAGGAAAAGCAGTTAAAATGGAGGTGTTTTTTTTTTTACAAAAAATATATATGCATATGTCATTGGATGCTGTCAGAATGAAAGTGAATAAAGTTAGGTAGAATGTTGGATGGCTGAGAAAAAGTATTATTATTGGCTGTTGCTTAAAAAAGAAATGTAATAGAGACATGGAAATGCTTTTGAATCTGTGGAGTAAACCGCACCTGCTGTATCTTATTTGAGAGCAGAATGTTCTTTCTAGAATGTGCTGTGAGCTTTTGACCTACTCGTTCCACTGGGTTGCTAGCTACATTGAGCTAAGACTATAGTGGGGGGGGGGGTGTTAACCCCTTCGGTACGCGGCCGATTTTCGCCCTGTGCGGGGCGTTTCATTGAGTGGGCGGGTTCATGACGAGCTCAGCTCGTCATGCGCACACGAGCACTGCGCAGCATGACGAGCTGAGCTCGTCATGAGCACGGATGGGGCTAAAGAAACATTTTGTGATGAGTGATGACACAGTGTAAGTAATGGCAGGTTTTAATTTCCAACTCAGGACTATGTAATAAACTGTTGTGTAGTATTTAAATTTCAGAAAAATGAAGCTAGATATCGGTTTGAACTCCTGGTTTATTTCGCGAATATTCTGCGATGATCACGAAAACGTGCCGGCAGGAACCTCGTTTCGAGTGAGAGGGAAAGGGTTAACAGATGCTAACCATTCACAAGTGGAGATGCAGAAGTCTACAATTAAAGACATGATTTCATTTGCTGCCTTACTCATGATGATAGAGTGGAAAGTTGAAGAGGTTGCCATTTTAGACTTGCTTTGCATGAGAGTGGTGTACCATTCTTGTGCTTAGTTTTTACACATCATAAGTATCCAAACTATGCAGAAAGAGCTAAAACAACAATATAATCTACAAACTGAATTCAGTGGTATGTATATAACTTTGTAATTATTTTAAAAATGTAGATTAGAAATGAAGATGTATATGGGAGTTCGATTAAAAGGAGTATCACAGTGATGAGAAAAAAATGTATGATTTGAACTGTATCTATTAGAGGGTATACGTTTAAGAGGTTAGTGGTGAATGTTTTGGGAAGTAAGAGAAAAATGAATTAGTGCCTGTTTATTACATTGTGTATTTTATTGAAAAATTTCAGTGTAGTTTTGTGGAAAGTTGCAATGAAGAACTAAGAATGTTTTAAATTGTAAACATCGTGTGCAGAATAGATACATCTGTCATTTGCATTCTGGGAGTTGTAGTACTTTTAGAAACATTATTAAACAGGAAATATGTCGTTAGAAATAAAAGATTAGAACATGTTGTCTGCATGTATATGAATTAGAAAGAAGTAATACTTGTTAGGTATAAATTGGGAAGTGTTTGTCAATGTGGTTTTTAACTTATATGAGCACTTTGCATATGCTTAGATGGTGAGATATCGTTTTTTGTGCTTGCACATAGCTATATATACGGTGTGACTTTTGAGTTTGCTTAATGATGCAGAGAGGTTTATATTTTGGGAAAGATGGCTTGAAGGTGCACATCTATTAAGAAATCGCATATATGTTTACATGGTGATCTATGTTTAGTAAGGCTGATAAAAATGTCATGTATATGGTGAGGGTTGTGTTTTTCTTTAAGCATGCTTTGTTTAAAATTGAGAAGAATTAACAGTGCAGAATGCCGCGAGAGTTCTTGTACTAGCTTCATTTCAAGTGTAACTTTTGTTTGAGATATGCTGAATATATGTTTTAGAAGCAGAAGACTAATTTGAGAAATGATGTAGGTATGCCATTCAAAAAAGGTTTTGTGCTTTGAAAAATTTCAAAATGTTGTTTTCTGTTTTAGAAACTTACTGGTGCATGTGCACACTCAGTAGCAAAGCAATGTATGTTTCTAGAGGACCATGTATGCAATATATCAAGTTAGATACCCAGATTTCACTCACACATAGCTCAGAAGAAAAGCATGTATACAGTAAAACTGGTAGTTTGATACTGACAGAAGGATATACCCAATGATTTAGAGATATAGTTACAATTGTTATGTATCTAACAGGATGAAGGTACTTTCTCAGACACTCAGGCAGTATTCAGGCAGTAGTGGAATCACCCAGCCACTACTCAGGCTGTCATCAAATCAGTGATTCACTATCCATGGAGTTATTCAATTATCCAGAAACTATACAGTACTCTTGCAATCAGGCAGGTAGAAATTATGTAGTTATTGAAGTATGCAGGCAATCACCTAGGTACTATCTATTGACTTATACAATTAACAAGGCTGAAACTATGCACTTATTATATCATTTGCACAGAACAGAACCTATGCAGGAAACAAAAAGCACACACTTACAACCCATGCAGTCATTGAAATTCTGATGCATACGTGTGCACTGATGAAACACTCAGGGTCTACTCATGTAATTACGTTGCGAGTACCATTGTAGTAAACCTATCACCCATCTAGTACCTATGCAGTCATTTAATTACTGAGCCAATAGTCTTGCACAAATACAATCACCCCAGCAGTATACTTACTTTCATCCTGTCTCTCAAGCTTTAACAAGGGAATTATGCAGTCACTCAGACACTAGTCATGCACTCATCTAATTAGGTAGGCACTACTGATGCACTTATTCAATTCTGCGGGCACTACCCATGTTGTTATGTAAGCATCCAGACACTACCTGTTCACTCAACCAAAAAGACATGGGTTGCATCCAATGGCTGAAACACTATTCATCCACTCATCCAATAGGCTAGGTGCTATGCATGGGCATAAACAATGATATATGCACTATCCATGCACTGCATAAATCACCTATATACTATGTATGTACTCTTGCAATCATCCAGGCACAAGAGTTGCACTAATTTAATCATCCTACCAGTATCTATGCATGTATTGAATTATTGAAGAATTAGTCACGCACTTTTCGAATCATTCAGGCTCTACTCATGCATTTATCCAAACACCCAGATACCAGTGGTATACTCATGCAAACACGCAGGCAGTAAGTATGCTGATATGGAATGACCCATGGAGTTGTGATATAGTCAGGGAATCATCTAGGCACTACTTGTATCCTCAAGGAATCACCTAGACACTACCTATGCACTCATTCAATCATTCAGGGAGTATTGATGTATTTAACCACAAATCCATTTATTTACAAGTTTTACTGAGGAATATGGGTGATAGGTTTACTACAAGGGTACTCTCTACCTCATTACATAAGTGCATGAGTAGAGCCAGAGTTTTTTCATTAGTGCATGTGTGTGCCTCAGTATTTCAATGCATGCATGGGTTGTAAGTGGGTGTTTAGATGGCTGCATTAGTTCTGCGCAAATGATATAATGATTGCATAGTTACAGCCTTGTAAATTTAGTGTTAAATTTGAAAAAGTGTAGAAGAAGGCGAGATTCAGTAAAACAGAAAGAATGAGTTGTGAGAGTAGTTGATAAGGCCTTTGCTTTGAAGGGGAAGCTATTCATTTGGATTCTAAACAGAATGAAAACTCTTGACAAAATAGTGGTTTGTATGAGTTGACAAAACCAGAAGAAAAGATTAGTGAATAGAAGCAACTGTTGTACAGTTTTTAGTGGACAATGGATACATACTTCTTGTACAGAGGCTTTCTTTAATGAAGAAAGCTATCTCCAGGAAAACAAATTAGTTCATGCTATTGATTAATATGGACAATGTTATCAAATAAAGAATGGTAGTCCAATAGCAAAAGAGGTGAGGGTACTGTATACAAATGAAATTGTAGTGATGTTTCTAGTATTAGACAGGAATCCATTGATATATTAAGAAAATTCCTATGTATCTTTCCAAGGCGAAGTTTAAACGACAAAATAAGCTATACCACTCAACAATGCGAACTTTAGGTAGGAGACTGTATTATGGGAAAACTGCTGCTTTATGTTTAGGAGAAATAAGTAGAGCATTTTTGCATGGTAGTGTGGCAGACGTAGAAAAAGTTTCTGGTGATGTGCAGTTTTGTTTCTTTGGTCCTGAGTAGGATTCCAGGGAAAATAAAGAGTTGTTAAGAGGAGGCGTTGCAGAACAAGACACATATATTACAGTTGATAGTTTTAAAAAGAGATTACAAAATTTAATAGAGTGTAGATGCCCATTTTGTCAGATAATAAAATGCCTGCTAATGTAGAAAAACTATGAATGTCAAAAATAAAAAAGCAAATCAACATTTTTCATTCTTTCCAGCATTGCAAATGGCCATTATGGACTGCTCTCCAGCACTAACTTCAACTCCACAATCCATGCAGTATGATGCCATCGGGGAAAACTGTAGAGCCAAATCTTGAAGTCGAGATTGGAGTTTTGAATGGACTCTCTCCTTTGGTGTTGTACTGCTATTGAAGTCGAGGGTCCTTTAGCTTTGCATTGCCTTCTTGCTGCTCACTTGAACTCCTCTTATGAAATGTGCAAAAAAGATAAAAGGGGGAAAAAACGCCATATATGATTTTGGGCAGCATTTTGAATACCTGTAACACACTGCTCACCAGCACTAATAACAACACTACAGTCCATGCAGTACATGACCATTCTTGATAACACTGGAGCCATATCTGTTGCAGTAGTCTGCACCACAGACGGGAGTTTCTGACCAGGAATTGTTGCTGCTGCCACTGTAGTAGATGATCCTCCAGCTTCACTATTCTTTAGATGGCAGAACATGGATGTTGTCCCACATGAATATTTTGTGTTTGTCCCTATAGAGAGGGTCTTGTCAAACATTGTGCATTGCACCAGTTTTGCAGCAGTTCTTGATTCCCCATAAGTTTGGGTAACAATGGATAGTTTAAGATTTGTCTGGAAGTTATGTTGTGTTCGTGTGTTTAGATGTTGAAATTAATTTTTTTAGACTCTTGTCTTTTTAAAAATATGTTGTTAAAATAAAGTTAAACCAATATGTTACTAAACACCTAGACTCAAACATTGTGTAAAATATGTCTAAATATCAGACTCAAACATTGTGTAAAATATGTCTAAATATCAATTTTACACTTTTCCATTTGTATTTGTGACTACTAATGTCATTGTGACCTCCGGTGTTGCTGTGAAGAAAGAAAATACATTTTTGATGTAGTTATTTCGACAAATGAATACAAAGTGGAAAGTTATATTAGTATCTTACTAAATAGCTACACTAAAACTTTATCTCAAATCAAAAACACCGGTATTCACAGTCCGTCATTGGCAATGGCAGTCATAGAATCATACAGGCACTACCTGTGCAATCATCAAGGACATCTTTTCTGCATCACTCTGCAAACGTGCCTCCTGGCATAGTTCTAGTTGTTGGATGAAGTCCCCTTGGCTATTGAGGGTATTTGGGGGCCAAGTATCCTTCTTGTTACCTCCAGCAGTTTCTACACAGTTAGTTTGCTAAGAGGTGTTCTGAGGCCACACACCCTTTCTGCACCACTTTGCAAACATGTCTCCCGGCACACTTCTGGTTGGGGAATAAAGTTGTCTTGGATGCTAAAGGACCTTGGGGACCAAGAAGCCCTCCTGGTACTTTCTATAAGTCCTACTCAGCGGGCTTTCTGAGAGCTGGTCAGATGCCCTGCCCCCTTTCCACAGCTTCTGCAAAGACCATTGTCACTTAAAAAACCATGGGAATTCACTGAAAAATCAAAGTTACAGGTATATTATAGGGAGGAATTAGCATTTAAAAAACCTTAGAAATTGACTGAAAAAAACAAAGGTTACAGGGCTGTTATAGTTAGGAAATAGAATTAAAAACTCCCTTAGATAGTCACTGAAAAAACCAAAGGTTACAGGCACGTTATAGTTAGGCTGACATTGCACTCATATAAAACCAGAGATATTCAGCAGTTACAGTTAGCTGAGCTAACTATAACTCGCGCCCCTGCAACGCACTGCTTATGACTCCACATATTACATCACTCATGGCATGGTCACTGACATCACTGATGACATCACTGATGACATCATCCACAGAATCTCTGATGCATCCACTCATACCCCCATGTAACCTTTCATACACCCACTGCAACTTCCACATTACCATTCTCGAAACCATTGACACACCCATATCAGTATTTACATACCCACTCACTGATTAATAGGTCTACACACACATCCACTCAGTCACCCATACAGCCACTCATACACCAAGTCACTCACTAATACAGCCACTGATATATCCACTCGCACAGCCATTCGCACACTGTCAGTCACTCATAGAGCTACTCACACACCTACTCACTCACCTATAGAGTCAATCAGACAGCCATTTACCCACCTATAAAGTTATACACACACCCATTCACCTACGCATACAGATGCTAACATATAATCACTGACCCATAGAGACCCTCACACACGCACTCACTAACCCATACAGCCACAATCACAATCCGTCACTCACACATACAGTCACTGATATACTCCAACACTTACCTATAATGCCTTTCACATATTAACTTACTCACCCATATACCACTGACACATCCATTCACTCACCAACACAGCCATACACACTCAGTCACTTATACAACCCTTCTCTTACACTCACTAACCCATACAACAACTGACTCACACAATCACTCATCCATGCAGGCAGTCACACACCTTCTCACTGACCCACACAGACACTCATACACCCATACAGGTACTCAGACAACCTATCAATCACCCATATACCCACACATATACCCACTCACCAACCCATACAGCCACTTCGATACCAACTGACAGACTGACACAGACATTCAGGCAACATAGTCAGTGACCCATACATTCACTGAGACACCTAATCACTCACTTATACAGGCAGTCATGCACCTACTGAAGCATCGATACATGCACTCACACACCCACTGATTCATTAATACACCTTGGTGTATATATATTTAACACTCATAAACATTTTAAAAACACTCACAGTCACTGGATGATGTCATCAGTGATGTCACTGACCATGTCATGAGTGATGTAATATGTGAGGTCATAAGCAGTGCATTGCGGGGGCGCGAGTTATAGTTAGCTCAGCTAACTATAACTGCTGAATTTCTCTGGTTTTGTATGAGTGAGATGTCAGCCTAACTATAACGTCCCTGTAACCTTTGGATTTTTCAGTGAGCATATATATATATATGTATATGTATATTGCCTACTGGCAATTGCCATTAGGTAGTTATAGTTAGGACCTAGTTTCCATAGGAAGAACGTTTGTTTATTTGCCAATATCTTTGGTGTCGTTTGACGAATCTTCATGAAATTTTCAAAACTAAAACGCCGCTCACTTCAACTGCTGTGTTAAAAGTTTCGGGGTGATCCTTCAAGCGGGGGCAGAGAAAAAGAGGGGGTCCCAAAATGCCTTTTCTCCATGTTAATTTCCACAGGAAACTTTAGACACGGCTACACCCCGAACTGCTGAACGGAATTAAACCAAATTTGGCAAAAAGGCAGCTCGTGGTCCAGAAAGCACTCTTTTTGTTGAATGGTGTGAATCCGTTCAGAAGTTCCTGAGAAATTTAAAGATTTCTCAGATATACAAATGTGGCCGCAGTAGAACCGCCAACCCTCCCGATCTCATGTCTGAGATCTGATTGGCTACCAACACTTTAAACCAGGAAGTGTTGGCAGCCATCTTGTGACTCGGGTTGAACCGTCACAAGAAAAAAATGTAAAAAGAAAAGGGGGCAGGGTAGAAACACCCTGACCCCCTAGGCCTGTTCAGCCAAAAAAGCATTTTTTTAAAAAAGATTTCGGTGGGAGTCATGATGGATCCGCGAATTCTGCCAAAAAGTTTTGAAAAACGAAGCGTGACTTACCGCTCTTTGTTTAATTAAGCCTCTGGGTGGGCCAGGTTCCGGGGCAATAAATAATAATGATGGGGGGCCCCATGTTGGCCCCCCGCAGCCCCGGAGACCGCCACCTCCACGGGGCTACATTACAACATAATTCACGGGGTCTCCAGCCCCCCCGCAGCCCCGGGGACCGCCCCCTCCTTGGGGCTATATTTAAAATAATGTGTAGGGGGCACCAGCCCCCAGGCAGCCCTGAGGACCACCACCTCAATGGGGAACAGGTCAAGTAAAGCCCCAGGGACCGCCACCTTCCCGGGGCTATACAGAAGATCAGAGGGGGGCCACCGGAGGGAGGCCACACAGCCCCCCTCCATTATGAAAAATGAAATTTAAATACAGGGTAGGCCCCAGGGGATGGGGTACCCAGAGCCAAAATTGACATAGGAAAGTGGGCCATGCAGACCCCCTTCCTTTATTTTAATTTGTTTAAAAAAAAGGAAAAGGCCTTTCTCCAGGGAATGGGGTCCCCGGGGCCAAAATAAGCCTGGGCAGGGGGACTGCACGGCCCCACCTCCCTTTTTAAAAAAAATATATATATATGAGGCCTGGCCCTGGGGAAAGGAGTTTCCGGGGCCGAAATCGGCCTCGGGAGGGGGATCACACAGCTCCCCTCCCTTTTTGTTGAGCATTATTAAAAATGTGCTAGGCATTGGGGGATGGGATCCCAAATCCCAAAATGGTCCAGGGAAGGGGGGCCACACAGCCCTTGCTAAAAAGGATATGAAAGAAAAACAGCCGGCAAATTGCGGAGGCCCTGCCCCCTTTCTCCATTACTCTGCAAATGCACCTTCTGGGGCCAACAAGACCTCCTGTTACCTCCAGATTGTCCCTTAAGAGTTGGATTGCTGAGAGGTGGACAGAGGCCATGCCCCTTTCTCTACCACTCTGTAAACAAGCCTCTCGGCACACTGCTGGTGGGGGGATGGGGTCCCCTTGCCTCCTGAGGGCCTCAGGAGTAAAGTGGACTTCATCCCCCAAGCAGCAGTGCGCCAGGAGGCACGATTGCAGAGTGGTGGAGAATGGGGGCATGACCTCTGACCACCTCTCAGCAATCCAGTTGTGTAAGCCTTACTGGAGGTAACAGGAAGACTAGTTGGCCCCAAGGACCCTCAAGAGCCAAGGGGACTTCATCTCCCAAATAGTAGTGCACCTGGAGGCGTGTTTGCAGAGTGGCGGAGAAAGAGGGCGGCCTGCTATCAGATCTCAGCAATTCTGCTGTATGGGACTTACTGGAGGTAATAGGAGGGGTAGTTGGCTCACAAAAATGTCCTTGTGGGCCAACTATCCCTTCTGTTACCTCCAGTAAGTCCCACACAGCAGGATTGCTGGGAAGTTGTCAGAGGATATGCCCCTTTCTCCACCACTCTGCAAACTTGCCTCCCGGCGCACTACTAGTTGGGGATAAAGTCTCCTTGGCTCCAGAGGGTCCTCCTGTAAGTACTATGCAGTGGAATTCGTGAGAGCTGGTCAGAGGCCCCGCCCCCTTTCTCTCTGCAAACGTGACTGCTAGTTAAAAAAACCTTAGAAATTCTGTGAAAAAAACAAAGGTTGCAAGGACGTTATAGTTAGCAAATAGAATTTAAAAAACTTAGAAATTCACTAAAAAAAACAAAGGTTACAGGGACGTGATAGTTAGGGTCAGGTTTTACTCATACAAAACCATAGAAATTCAGCCATTATAGTTAGCTGAGTTAACTCTACTTCGCGCCCCTGCAATGCACTGCTTATAACCTCACATATTACAACACTCATTACATGGTCAGTGACATCACTGATGATATCTCAAATGACATCCCTGATGACATCATCCAGTTACTGTGAGTGTTAAATATATATACCAAGGTGTATTGGTGAGTTAGTGGGTGTATGAGTGCATGTATGGATGATGCAGTGAGCATATGAGTGCCTGTATGGGTGATTCAGTTGGTGCGTGACTGACTGTATAAGTGAGTTATTAGGTGTTTCAGTGAATGTGTGGGTGAGTGACTAGATTCTGTGAATGTCTCTATCAGTCTGTCAGTTGGTGTCTAAGTGCCTGTATCGTTTGGTGAATGGGTATGTGAGTGGTTGTATGGGAGATTGATTGGTTTTCTAAGTACCTGTATGGGTGTATGAGTGTCTGTGTGGGTGGGTGAGGGGGTGTGTGACTGTCTGCATGGATGAGTGAGTGGGTAAGTCAGTGCCTGTATGGGTTAGTGAGTGCATCTGTGAGATACTGTATAGGTGACCGAGTGTGTGTATGGCTCTGTCTGTGAGTGAATGGATATGTCAGTGGTATATAGGTGAGTAACTGCATCTGTGAAAGGTAGTATAGGTGAGTGTTGGAGTATATGAGTGACTCTATGTGTAAGTGAGTTATTGTGAGAGTGGCTGTATGGGTGAATGTGTGCTTGTGTCAGTGACTGTATCGTGAGTTAGTATGTATTAGTATCTATTTGAATAAGTGAGTGGGTGTGTTTATAAGTATAGGTGAGTAAGTGACTGTGTGATAGACTCTATGGGTGAGTGGGTAGGTGTGTGAGTGGCTCAAAGCGTGACTGACAGTGTGTGAGTGGCTGTATGGGAGTATGAGTGGATATATAAGTAGCTGTATTAGTGAGTGTGTTGGTGTATGAGTAGTTTTATGTGTGTATGAGTGAAGGTATGTGTAGACCTTTGAATCAGTGAGTGGGTATGTAAGTACTGGTATGGGTGTGTTAATAGTTTTGAGGATGGTAATGTGGAAGTTGGAGAGGGTGTATAAAAGGGTATATTGGGATGTGAGTGGGTACATCAGAGATTCTGTGGATGATGTCATCAGTGATGTCATTTGAGATGTCATCAGTGATGTCACTGACCATGTCATGAGTGATGTAATATTGGAGGTGATAAGCAGTGCATTGCGGGAGTTACAGTTAGCTCAGCTAACTATAACTGCTGAATGTCTCTGGTTTTGTACAAGTAAAATGTCAGCCTAACTATAAGTCCCTGTAACCTTTGGTTTTTTTCAGTGAACTTCTAAGAATTTTTTTATTCTATTTCCTAACTATAACGGCCCTGTACCCTTTGTTTTTTTCAGTGAATTTCTAAGATTTTTTAAATGCTAATTCCAACTATAACGTCTATTTTTTTTAAGTGAGCTTCTAAGATTTTCGTATTTTCTTTCTATAGTTGGATATTACACATTATAAATATATTATATACCACTCATTTTTTTATTTGGTATGTGTTTATCAGAAAGTACATTAATAACTATTTTTTTGGTTAGGAATTTTTTGAGTCGGCACAACATTGCCACATTTATTGCAGAGAATGTGTAATCAGCAAATGTATTTCACATACTGAAAAAATACACTTAAAGAATTTTTTTAAAATAGAGTTTAAGTTTAAATATTTAGTAAAATATTGTTTTAACTTTAATTCCTGTGATCAATTTAGGAGAAAACCATCCTTCCAAAATGTTTTAATATTCCCGACTACAGACATCATCGCCAGGACGCTGGTAGTCGCGAAGAGCATGTGGTTTGTGTGTGTAAAACATATAGATAGACACATTCTACAGTATATTTAATAGTACAGCTTTATTAGTGTACTTTTCAACCTTATATTTTTGTAGTGAGTTTCCCCAAAAATTGCCTTCAAAGGCTATTTTCCATTTTTGCGGTGAGACCAGGTGTCGCGATAACGTTGGTAGTCGCGAAGAGCGCGTGTTTTGTACAAAGTGTAAAACATATATATAGACACATTCTACAGTACGTTTAACAGTAGAGGAATATTTCTATATTGTTTAAACTTATGTTGTAGTAGTTATTTAGCTTAAAACTAATGTTGAAATCTATCTTTTTAATTTTGCGGTGACGCTGGTCTTCGCAAACATTTTAATAATCGCAACAATGGCGGGTTTTTGAAAAGTTATAAAATGTATATACACATATTTTAGAGTAAATGTGACTGTAGGTGCTTATATACCAGAGCTTTAAAGTTATGCTTTTATATTTACATTATCAAAACCTCGCTTTATATTCCATTTCCGGTGTTCAAAATTATGTACGTTGTCGCGAAGATCATGTCACCTGAAAAGAAAGTGATATGATTGGATAAAACAGTTTTCAACTATATTAATAGGAAGTCCCCACACATATTTATTTTCTAGAATGTTCCATTCATTGTGGAATCATTCTGGGCAGGTGTGTGTGCAGTGGAGAACTCATTGTGGAGGTTGGCTGCCTTTTCATTTTTTATGAGAAAATGTCAGCAGGAGTTGCAGAGGAGAACCAGCTCCAGCAGGAGGCAGAACAGGATATTGAGGAGGTGGAAAGAGAGGAAAAGAAGATGAAGAGCCCCAGCTGAAGAAGAGCAGTATAGCTTGGTAATTTTTCACTATCCCATCTGCGGAGTCTAAGGCAGTTGCAAAATGTGTAAAATGTTCCCTTTGCAACAAGTCATTGTCTAGAGGCTCCGACAAAAATGTACTCATGTGGTCCTACATCTATGCTATATCATCTTAAAACATTCCATAATAATGATTTAAATAGAGCAAAGAAAGCCAGAGAAGCTGTGGCAAAATCAACATCATCTAGTGCTCCATCTGTTCCTGGAGTAAAAGTGTCAGCTGAAGTACAAATCCATCATGTGGAGTTGGTCCCAGAATTTAGAAGGATGGCTATGTATTGCATCGACTGTTCAACTATAGTTACTGCTGGAGAGCAGTCATTTACAGCTGTGAAAAAAGGAGCACAGATGTTAATTTTTTGGGATGCAATCCTTACTTTGTGAAGCTTGTTTCTGCTACTTGTTTTAGCTTTTTATACCATGTTCACCATTTCTTTTAAAAGAAAATGGCAAAAAAATATAAACTCTAAAAAAAAAATGGTTCTTTTTACAATCGCCTATCATGGTTACAAAAAGATAAGCTGAATGAATTTATAACTGCAAGGGTACTGTCTTAGTGATTGGATAACTGCATGTTGAGTGCCAGGGTGATTGAATGAGTACATATGTAGTCCCTGCGTGATTGGGTGAGTACAAATATAATGCCTGGGAGATTGGATGAGTGGAAATGCAGTGTCTGGGTGATTGTATGAGTGCAAATGTACTGCCTAGATGATTGGATGAGTGCACCTGCAGTGCCTGGGTGAAAGGATAAGTGCAAGTGTAGTGTTTGGGTGAATAGATGAGTTCAAGTGTGGTGCCTGGGTCAATATGTGAGTGCAAGGACAGTGCCTGGGTGATTGCATGAATGCATGGGTAGTGCCTGAGTGAATGGATGAGTGCATGGGTAGGGCCTGAGTGAATGGATGAGTGCAAGGGTAATGCGTGGGTGATTGCATGTGTGTATGGGTAGTGAGTGGTTGATTGCATGAGTGCATGGGTAGTGCCTGAGTGAATGGATGAGTGCAAGGGTAGTGCCTGGGTGATTGCATGACTGCATGGGTAGTGCCTTAGTGAATGGATGAGTACATGGGTAGTGCCTGAGTGAGTAGATTAGTGCAAGGATAGTGCCTGAGTGAATGGATGAGTACATGAGTAATGCCTGAGTGAATGGATGAGTGCAAGGATAGTGCCTCGGTGATTGGATAAGTGCATGGATACTGCCTGAGTGAATGTATGAGATTATGGGTACTGCCTGATTAAATGTATGAGCGCACTAGTAGTGTCTGTGTTTGTGGATGAGTACAACAGTACTGCCTGGGTTACTGGATAAGTGCATGGGTAGTGCCTGAGTGAATGGAATACTGCATGAGTAGTGCCTGAGTGAATGGATGAGTACATGAGTACTGCCTGAGTGAATGCATGAGTGCAAGGATAGTGCCTGGGTGATTGGATAAGTGCATGGATACTGATGAGTGAATGGATGAGATTATGGGTACTGCCTGAGTAAATGTATGAGTGCATGAGTAGTGCCTGAGTGAGTGGATGAGTACAACGGTACTGCCTGGGTTATTGGATGAGTGCCTAGGTAGTGCCTGAGTGAATGGATCACTGCATGAGTGAATGGATAAGTGTATGGGTAGTGGCTGGGGGATTGGATGAGTGTATGGATAGTGGCTGTGGGATTGGATGAGTGCATGAGTAGTGCCTGAGTGAATGGATTAGTGCATGAGTATTGCCTGGGAGATTGGATGAGGGCATGGGTAGTGTATCAGTGAATGGATGAGTGCAAGGGTACTGCCTGGGTCATTGGATAAGTGCATGGGTAGTTCCTAAGTGAATGGATCACTGCTTGAGTGGTGCCTGAGTGCATGGATGACTGTATGGGTGGTGGCTGGGTGATTTCATGAGTAGTGCCTGAGTGAATGAATGAGTGCATGGGTAGTGCCTGAGTGAATGGATTAGTGCACGGGTAATGCCTGGATGAATGGATGAGTGCATGGGTAGTGTATCAGTGAATTGATGAGTACAAGGGTACTGCCTGGGTCATTGGATAAGTGCATGGGTAGTGCCTGAGTAAATGGATCACTACATGAGAAGTGCCTGAGAACGCAGCGGGTCAGACTCCCCCCTTTCCTCTCGGACCCTACACCAACCACCTGCGGTGTCCCCCAGGGATCATCCCTCGCCCTACGCTCTTCAACGTCTACATGGCTCCGCTCGCCCCCATCATCAAAACCTACGGACTCAACATTGTGTCATACGCAGACGACACCCAACTCATCCTCTCCCTATCCAACAAAGTCAACACCGCCAGACACAATTTTCGAGAAGGCATGGAAGCCGTCGCCAAAGGGATGAAAAACAGCTGCCTTCAACTAAACACCAACAAAACGGAAGTACTCATCATGGGCCCACACCCCGACGCCTGGAACGACACCTGGTGGCCCCCCGCCCGCGGAAGTCCGCCCACCCCCACAGACCACGCACGCAACCTGGGAATCATCCTGGACTCCGAACTCAAAGTGGACTGCCAGATCAACACCGTCTCGTCCTCCTGCTTCCACACCCTCCGCCTCCTACGCAAGACCTTCAAATGGATCCCCCTCAAACACAGAAAGACCGTCACTCACGCCCTGGTCACCAGCAGACTCGACTACGGCAACGCACTCTACGCCGGAATAAACAAAAACCTCACACGCAAGCTACAGAACATCCAGAATGCTGCCGCAAGACTGGTCCTCAACCTGCCAAGACACTTCCAGATCTCCCAGCACCTGCGCACACTCCACTGGCTCCCCATCGAAGCTAGAGTCACCTTCAAGATGCTCACCCACGCTCACAAGGCCCTCCACGACACCGGACCAGCATACCTGAACAGCCGACTCAAATTCCACGCATCCCAAAGGACCCTACGATCAGCCCAGCTCTCCTACGCCGTGGTCCCCCGCACCAGAAAGACCAGATCAGGCGGCCGCTTCTTCTCCTTCCTCGCGGCCAGAGCCTGGAACGCCCTCCCTCTCCACCTCAGACAGACAACATCTCTCCCCATCTTCACAAGAAACCTCAAAACCTGGCTCTTCGACAGACCCCCTCCTTGATGGACTGGAACCTGCAAACCCCCCTCCCCCAGCACCTTGAGACCCTCACGGGAGAGTAGTAGCGCTTAACAAACGCGTGATTGATTGATTGACTGAGTGAATGTATGACTGTATGGGTAGTGGCTAGGTGATTGGATGAGTGCATTATTAGTGCCTGACTGAATGGATGAGTGCATAGGTAGTTCCTTAGTGAATGGATGAGTGCATGTGTAGTGCCTGAGTGAATGAATGAGTACATGAGTAGTGCCTGAGTGAATAGATTAGTGCAAGGATAGTGCCTGGTTCCTTGGATAAGTGCATAGGTAGTGCCTGAGTGAATGTATGAGTGTATGGGTAGTGTGTGAGTGAATTGATGAAAGCATGAGTGGTGTCTGAGTGAATGGGTGACTACATGAGTAGTGCCTGAGATAATGGATGAAGGCATGGGTAGTGCTTGAGTGAATGGATTAGTGCATGAGAAGTGCCTGGGCGATTGGATGACTGCAAGTGTACTGCCTTGGTGAAAGAATGAGTGCAAGTGGAGTGCCTGCATGACAAAAAGACTGTAAGTGTAGTGCCTAATTGATTCCATAACTGTATGAGTAGTGACTGAGTGAATACATGACTCTGTACGTACCACATGGGTGATTGGATGAGTGCCAGAGTAGTGGCTGGGAGATTGGATGAATGCAAGTGCAGTACCTTAGTGATTAGATGACTACCTCAGTAGTTACTGGATGATTGATGAGTGGAACTGTAGTACCTGGGAAATGGGATGAGTATATGAGTAATGACTTGATTCATCTCAAGATTAGTGATTTGACACACATTATATATTCCGACCTCCAATCACTGTGAAAAAATATAAACAGACAAAAATGTATTAGAATTTCATTTTGAACATTAGGAAACCAAACAACATACAATATTTTATCACCATAACTTTAATTCAACATAGACAAATGTTTTACTGTTTGTTACTGTTTTCAGCTTTCATACTTCTTCACTTTCAACAGTGCTCTGTATGAAGCATCATCATCAAATGGTGGGAAAAAATAATCAATTAATTATTAAAACAAACAAATGTGCACAGTACATCATTTCAAATATGTCATACTGTGCACTACACTCACTACAAGTTTTTTAATACTGGCATGCAGATAGCTTACTACCTGAATGAAAGCAACTATATGTTAAAACTGTTTCTGATATTTTTATATCTGATACAAAATGTCCAACAATTATGAAGCAGTCTTCATTTTTAGATATCCTTTTGTAAACATCATCCCTACATCAACCCTGTTAGGCCAAATGGTGTCTAAAATGTTCTTAGTCCATGTACGAAAAACAAAACACATAGTACTACGTAGACGTCGCTGTAGCAGAAACAAAAGGGGATATTTTTTTAGTGGTGAAGAGACTTTTCACATGCAACTGAAGGCTACTGGTATTATATATAGTACCTCCATTTACTTTTTATCTGTAGTAGCACAATGTAGTCCTCAAATGTTTTATAAATTCCTTTCCCGCAGTTAAAAAGAGTCTTTAATTTCTAACAGATTGCTGTAGACAATACCCCTAATAGGCCGAAAAATGACTCAGAAAAACATAATCCATATATATGTCAACACAATACCACATTTTCTTATCCTAAATTCTCCCTAAAACATTCAGTTCTAGAAATAGCAGATATGACTTTCGTAACTTTTTAGGTAGTCTTGATTTGAATGTCACTTGTATGTCATTGCATTCTGTCCATCCTGTTTGACATCTTAAATATATTGGGTAGTGTACAGAGGTTATATTAACTCGTTCATGAAATATGATTGCTATAACTGTTAAAGTTCTTTTTGAGATGGAAATTTGTCCAGTTTTAAATTTAGTAATTTCAGTTCCTAATTTAGTACCATCCTCTCTGCATCGTTGTAGCATGACTATGGCATACTTTCCATACCTTTGTAGAAACAATGTTGACCTAAGTTCTGATCTGCATTTTGGACAGGTCATATCTTGATGGGCATTTGTAGTTAAATTTTCAAAGCACACAGCTTTACAATCTTGTAATGTCAGGTAGAGGAATCGTTCTGAGTTGAGCTGTCTCTCTGTGTCTTTGGCGTATCACAAACGCCAGGGGCTCAATTACAATAGCGAACAGCAGTGGCGATAGAGGGCAGCCCTGGCGGGTACCTCGCTTGATAGGAAAGGACTCGGACGTCAGACCCCCCACTCGAACCCTTGCCGATGGGTCAGCATACAGTATCTTTACCCACCCCAGAAAAAGTAATGGGAATCCCATGCGCTGCAGAATGCGAAACATATAGTCCCATTCTATAGAGTCGAACACTTTGGCCGCGTCAAGCATGACCGCCGCAGCGTGCAAATTGGGGTCAAGAACATGCATCATCGCGAAGATGGTCCGTAGGTTATGAGACGTGGATCGCTCCGGGATAAATCCCGACTGATCCGGTAGAACCAAACACGACATCAACGGCTGGAGTTTCGTGGCCAGGATCTTGGCGAGTATTTTAGCGTCAATATTAATCAGAGATAAGGGCCGATAGGATTCACATGCGTCAGGGGGCTGGTCTTTCTTCAAAAGGGTAATGATGAGAGCCTGTCGAAGGGATGGAGGCAGAGCACCAGCCTCATGCGCCTCAGCATACACCTCTAATAGGTATGGAATGAGGAGATCCGCATAGGCTTTGTAGAATTCTACGGTCAGACCGTCTGGCCCTGGTGCTTTTGCATTCGGTAAGGCATAAATCGCAGCTTTTATGTCCGCCTCATCTATGAGTTGACTCAAGTACTCCCGGTGCCCATCCGCCAGCCACGCACAGGCTATGTCATTCAGATACTCCTCAACCGCGGAGTCTGGGCCCGCCCCGCGAGAAGTATACATATTGGCATAATAATCTCTGAACTGCTCCACTATTTCCAAAGGAGCGTAGTGTTCCCTTCCCTGAGAGTCAATTATTTTATCAATATGATGATGGTCATCGCGTATTTTGATTTTCCCGGCTAGATTACGACCTGGTCTGCCACCCTCTCCGTATTTCCTGGCCGTGTGTCGGCGTGAAATATAGCGAATTTCCGATTCCGCAGCTGTGTCATATTCCTGAACCAATGCATGAATGCGTGATAATGTGTCTGGGGTAGGGTTGTCTGTGTAGGCTCTCTCTAGGGTTTTTAGTGTGGTCTCTATCTTGGTGAGTTGGGTTCTGAGATCTTTCAGAATACCAGCTGTGGTGCCTATACAGACTCCCCGGATCGTCACCTTAAACGCCTCCCAGAGTGTGGCAGTGCTATCCACCATGCCCTTATTATCCGAGAAGTAGTGTTCTATTGCTTCGTGGATTGTGTCATTATATAGGGGGTCGAATAACGCCTCCGAACGGAAACACCAGGTGAATGGGCGATGAGTCATAGTAGGGATATGCAGAACCAGTTGTACTGGATTGTGATCAGATAGAGTGCGTGGGTAATTGGCGACATCTGTCACCCACTCCGCTGCGCCCTCGCTAAGGAGCCAATAATCTAGCCTTGACCAGCTGTTATGCGCGGGCGTGGCATGTGTTCCCTCCTTTGTCATGCTATTACGCAGTCTCCAGATATCCACCAATTCGAATTCCAACCTAGCTTGGTTAATACTCCGGGCCACTTTAGGCGTTCGAGTACTTTGTGGGTTAGATTTATCCAGAGCGGGATCTAGATACATATTGAGATCCCCCCCCCCACACAACGGCTGTCTCAGGCCACTGTCTTAATATGTCATACATACGTTGAAACACTTCTGGCTCATCTGCTATGGGGCCGTACATATTTATGAGGTTGATTAATGAGTTACCTAATTTGCCCTGAACCATTGCGCATCGGCTTTCATCATCTATGTGAGTCTTGTGTGGCGTGAACGGGACACCCTTTTTGATCAATAAGAGAACCCCCCTAGCGTAAGATGAGTATGATGAGGCTAGCTTGAACCCTGCCCATTTAAGCGCAAAGTTCGCTTCAGAGACCTTGGTCAAATGTGTTTCTTGCAAGAGTGCGATCTGGGTACCATGGCGATTCAAATATGCAAAAACATGGTGGATCTTCTTCGGAGAGTTTAGCCCTCTAATGTTCCATGTTAGAAATCTAAAATCCTCACCCATTGGCCCCTCTAGCATGGCAACTCACAGATGGATCGAACAACTGGCAGTCATAGTACACTGGATTAAAAACACAGTTCCCAGTCTTGGTGTCAATACAATCACAATAAACAATCTTCCTTGTTTCCGCATATATACATTGGCTAGTATCAAACGCATGGAACTCCCCTGCCCACCCCCCTCCCACTACAACCTCCCAATCAGGTCGAGAATACAAACCCCCCCCCCATCCCAAAATTTTACCCCAATCCCTGTATAAAACTACAAACAAGTGGGGGATCACCCTCTGGAGGGGGAGGAATGACAGCAAACACCTACCAAGCGGCAGAGTGGCCAGGCTGCAATGTCAATGCAACCACCCAGCTCTCCAACCCTGAGAGAGTAAATATACCAGAAAGACGATCTGTAACGGTTATAGACTAATTCTAGCGGCAGATTTCCCCCAGCACAGCACCGCGACCAGACTGCGGGCTCTCCTTTTGTAATACAGACTATTGTGTACATATGTGCGGTTATGTGATTAAACAACAATAATGTTCATCAACATGGTCAGCTGTTAGTCAGCATCACTGAGAGATGGCAACGTCGTTAAACTCTTTGAAGCGGCCTTAGGAGGTTTGCGAGGACAGATGTGTTTCGTGAATTTCAGAGCCGACTTGGAGTCTGTAAAAAAATGTGCTTGACCATCATGAGTGATCTTCAGTTTAGCAGGGTATAACATTGCATAGGGGACAGAGGCAGACTGTAAAATCCTTTTTACTGGCATGAACTCCCTGCGTGTGGCCTGCACTGTTGGGGTGTAATGCGGATCAAAGGACAAGTTGTTACCCTGATGAGTGATGGGGCTCTTGACCCTCACCTCACGGAGAATAGCGTCCCTGTCGGCATAGTTGAGGAGGCGTGCTATAATCGGGCGCAGGGGCGCACCCGGCACTGGTCGAGGTCCGAGTATCCGGTGAGCCCTCTCCACGATCATGACCGGGGAGAGCACCGGACCAAACAGCTCGTGCAGCAGGTTGTCAATGAAGGGCTCCATTTTCGAGATGGCTGTCGATTCCGGAAGGCCAATTATTCGAAGGTTGTTCCGTCTGGAACGCGCTTCCAAATCTTCGTTTTTCGTCCTTATTACCTCAAGCACCTTCTCCATATTAAGGATCTGTGTCCTAGCTTCAGTATTAGAGTCCTGAGTATCAGACAACCTATTCTCCAGCACATCTAGTCTGGTCTCATATGTGTCCACCTTTTTCTTGACTGCGTCAAGGCTAGATGTGAGAGCATCAATTTTACTATCGATAGTTTTAAGCCTGGTGCGCACCTCCAGTAGTATAGACCTCATGTCCTCCTCCAGGTCGTCCGCTACCTCCGGTGGGCCCTGAGCGACACCCAGTTCCGTCGACGCGTCTACGGCGCGTGTGTGGCGCTTGGTTTCGAATGGGATCTTGGGCTGTTTGGGGTCCGACTTGCCCATGATCGAGAGATAGTAGCGACGCAGTCGGCCGAGCTCGGTTGTACGTTGTGTCTTGTTGTTACAAGCTGCGTCGTTGGTTATAGGCCCACACCTGTCTCAGATTGGTGGGGCCCAGGTCGCCCGGCAAGAGCGAGTGCACCCAAGGCGGAAGGGGGTGCCCACTTCTCTTTTTCACAGTATCAGGTAGCGCAGCACTGGTGCAGCGGGCTATCGTGGGAGAAGAGAGGTCTGAGGCAAGCAGTAGGGAGTAGCGGCAGCGCTGGACCGCACCCCGGGAGCACCCAACAACCAGTCACCATCAGGAGGAAAAAGGCATGCGGCGTCAGAGTAGCTTCAGACCGCCACCCGTAATCCCAGCCGCTGACGTCTGGCTAGTACCCCGACCCGGAGCAGTCTCCAGCCAGTCCGGTCGATGAAGCAGGGGATCCCAGCCGGTCCACAGTGCAGGGGAGGGGAGACCCAGAAGACACGTACACCGCCAAAGCAACCCCCCGCGTTCATTGCTAAGGGAGAGCCAGGCGGTGCCCGCAGCCCTCTTCAGTCGCACCCCCCGTGCGCAGGACGGCAAAGCAGGGATCGCCTTAGGTGGAGGGAGCAGATAAGGCCCAGGGCCCCCGCACGGGCCGAGCAGCACGCAACGCCAGTCCCGAGCCCCGCGAGGCAATAGTGCCAGGTGAGGCCCAGATAGCGCTACGAAGGTCTGCCCAGCCCCGACAAAACCCAAGCCCCACCACTCTCACCTCATGTCCGCTGCACTCTGGGGGGTCATCCGCCGCATCAGCAGTCGCCGCCGTCCTCTCCTCACAGCTGCACGGTGCTTTCCAGCAATCCACCATATCGTGCTGCGCCACGGGCCTCAAGTAGTTGTCGGTCGCCGCTCTCCGGTGGCTCAGCGTTTCGCTGCGCGTGTGTCAACACGTATATGAACGGGCACACCACCGTACACCACTGCCTTTTCAATTTGTCGTGATGGCGCCCGTTCGGCCAGTAGCACCGCAGCCACCGCTCGTCCCCTCAACAGGCTCAGCTCACTCGGCTGCGTCTCAAGCGCTGGCGGCCATTTTCTCACAGTCCCCGTTGCACATCGCCCTCTCACGGTTCGTTAGATTGCCGCGAAGTCCGGGCCCGCAGATCGCAGCCGCTTGCTCTAGGTAGGTCCACCGGGCAGTGTGTGTGTTTTCAGTGAGCTCGGGTGGAGATTCAGGATGGTATTAGCAGGATTGTGGAGCCTGGACTGCGGAGCTCCTTTAGCAGGCAGCATCTCGCAACGCGCCATAGCCACGCCTCACACTTTCCAATATATGCCTAACAAGTAATACTTCTTTCTAATTCATATACAGGTTCATGTTCTCATCTTTTATTTGTGACTACACTACTCCTGTTTAATATTGTTAATAAAAGTACTACAACTCCCAGAATGCAAATGACAGATGAATCTCTTTTGCACATGATATTTAGACATTTAAAACATTCTTAGTTCCTCATTGCAATTTTCCACAATACTATACTATTATTTTTCAATAAAGTACACAATGTTTAAAGCGGCACTTATTAATTTTTCTCTTACTTCCCAAAACATTCACCACTAAGCGCTTAAACACATACCCTCTAATACATACAGTTCATCTGATATATTTTTTCATATCACTGTGATACTCTTTTTTTTTATCAAACTCCCATATGCATCTTCATTTCTAATGTATTTTTTATAAATGATTAAAAAGTTATGTATATACCAGTGAATTCAGTTTGTAGATTATATTGTTGTTTTAGCTCTTTGTGGATAGTTTTGACACTGTTAGGATTTGTAAAAACTAAGCACAAGAATGGTACACCACTCTCATACAAAGCAACCATAAAATGACAACCCTTTCAACTTTTCACTCAGTGATCATGAGAAAGGCAGCAAATAAAATCATGTCTTTCATTTTACACTACCTCCACTTGTGAATGGTTAGTATCTGTTAACCCTTTCCCTCTCTTTCAAAAAGAGATTCCTATCTATGTGTGTTCCGGATGTATTCGTGATGATCGCGGAGAAATCACACACAAAAACGGGTGTTCAAACCTATATCTAGATTCATTTTTATTAAATTTAAATACTGCACAACAGTTTATTACATGGTCCTGAGTTGGAAATTGAAGCTTGCCATTACTCAAATTGTGTCATCACTCCTCAACTGTTTTAAAAATGTTCTGTCTCTTTAACACCCTTCCCCCCAATACAGGGGGAAGGGTGTTAAAGAGGCATCCAATACACTACCTAATTTTATTCACTTTCATGCTGACAACATGGAATGGAAAATATCTTTTTTTTTTTAAACAACTCCATTTTAACTGCTTTTTTTTTGGAAAACTACTTAATTCAGCTCCAGCCTTCTCCTGACTACAATTATTCCTTTACTTCAAAATGCTTAGATTATGGATTGTGGGCCACAGCTATATATATTGGGCTAAAGAGGCTGCAAAAAAGAGAGGTACTTACAGGTACTTGGGTTTGCCAAGTGTGCAGATTACTTGGTTTGGCCAGAGAGGGTTAAAGTTTCATCAGTTGCTGGCTTTGGTTAAATCCATTGTGAATTCCCAAGCTCCTCACCTCATGATTGTGCACTGTGTTGACAATAGGGGTGGGCGGAATTTGCGTAGTCGCGCTACGCAAAGCTCTGCGAAACGGTAAAAAATCTCCGCGATCACGCAAAAGTTCAGCGAACACGCGGAATTGCTTGTTCCGCCCGTTCGCGATGCTTTTTTCCTGTTCGCGAACGCTGTTTGCGTGCTCAGGGAGAAATATCTCGCGAACACGCATTTTGAAAGCGCGAACAAGCAAAAAATTCCGCAAAGCCGCAGATCGCGGAATTTTTGGTAATTCCGCGTTCTCCGCGGAACGCGAAATTACCCAAATTCCGCAAATTCCGCGAGCGGAACGGAATTTACCGCCCAGGCCTAGTTGACAATGACCTAGGCACATTGATTAGGGTAGAGCTGGAAATCCTAATGAAAGAAACCTATGCAGAACTGGTATCGCTTTCCCTCACACTGTCTTGGTGTACTCTAATATATGCCAAAGACAGAAATGGAAGTGGTCAAATCAATTCTATCCACAGATTGACAAAGCCTGGAAACATGTTAATAAAGCTGTTTCTGCATTCCTCAGACACCATCGCATGGGCTGTATCTATAACAACAATCTGCGTTTTGACATGCATGGAATTTATAGAAATGATGGAGTGCACTTTACAGATGAAGGCAACAGGGTGTTTCTAAGTAATTTGAAACTCTGCATCCGGTCCTATGTGTAGCAGCCATATACATACAACCAATGCAACAGCTCTTGTCAGAGCCACCCTAGTACCCAAAATATTGTGAAGTTTTTTTCTATAGTTTTTGACAATCTTTGCGACAACATTGTGATCGACATGAATACATCGCGAAAACGGAAAACAAAAGCAGACATTCAATGACCAAGAATACAACCCAAAATAATATGTAATAAAATCCATCATGAACATTGCACTACACATATTACTATATACATACTTCTTTCAAAGGATGTTTAAACTCATATTTTTGTACCAAGTTTCTTTAAAAACCATCTTTCAGACCTATTTTCTGATTTCGCAATTATTTCGGACGTCACGATGATGTTGTTTACAGCAACGATCACGCCTTTTCCATAAAGTCTAAAACACATATATCCACACATATTGCAATATTTTACATACTAGAGGTTTCTTTCAGTATTCTCTAATAATCATGTTTTTATAGAAAGTTTCTTTAAAAACCATCTTGAAAACCTATTTTCTGTATTCGCGGTGACGCCGGAGATCGCGATGACGTCGGTACCCGCAATCATCCCGAATATGTCGCGAAACTGCAAAGCAAATGCAGGAATTGAATAGCCACCACCAAATTCAACAATTATAATGTTCTTACTAATTCTTACTATCACACTCAATAAATGAATATCTAATTAACTCTATAAAAACATTTATCAATATCTCACTAATGTCTATAACAGTCTGTACTAATGATTCACTTGGTTAAGTGAGCGCATGCATAAGTCTCTGAGTGGGTTTGTCACTGCATATATAAGTCTATGAGTGGATATCAGAGTAGACTCATGAGTCTTTCAGTAAGTGTGTCACTGGCTGAAAATCTCTGAGTGCATCTCTCTATCAGTAAATGTATGAGTGGAAGTATAAGTCTCTCAGTGGCTCCCTGAGTCAGTACGTGATTGTCAGACTGGGGTCTGTGACTGAGTCAATCAATGTCTCATTGGGTGTGTGAGTGGAATTATAAGTCTCTCAGTGGTTCTGAGTCGATGCATGAATGTCTGAGTGAGTCTCTGACTGGGTGTCTGAGTGTGTCTCTGAGTGGGTGCATGAGTGTCTGAATAGGTCTGTGAGTGGGTGTATGAGTCCCTGACTGCATATGTGAATGGGTACATGAGCCTGTGAATGGATCTATGAGTTGGTGCATAAGTGTCTGAGTGAGTCTGTTTATCAGTGAGTGTGTGAGTGGAAGCAAAAGTCTCAAACTGGGTCCGTAAGTGGGTTTATGAGTGTCTGAGTGGGTCTGTACATGGCTGTGTCACTCTCCAAGTGAGTCTGCAAGTGTGTACCTGAATGGGTATGACAGTGGGTACACCAGTATATGAGTGGGTATGTGACTGGATATATAAGTGTGTGAGTGGGTATGTGAATGGGTGTCTGAGTGAATATGTGAGTAGGTACATCAGTGTGTGACAGTCACTTGCTAGTGTGTCCAAATATATATATATATATATATATATATATATATATTTATATCATTTCCACAAATATTCGCGACGACGTCAGTAGTCATGACGTCCCTGCGATGGTACTCGGGGGTCACGCTGGCGGTCGCGGCATCATCGTGAATATTGCACGTGATTAAAAAAATCGATTTTGGACACATAACTTGTGTCACTATCACCCCCATTTCTCAAACATGGGGGCAGAGCACCTCCACTCTGACCCCTTATGATAGGTTTTTCAAAGACTTTCAGCCCCGGGGACCGTTCCCGATCAATAAAAAGGTGGCCACAACTTTCTGTTCTCGTTCCGTCCAGCCAATCAGAGCAAACCCGTTGATGCGTGCAACTGTGAACAATCGCGGAAGCGTCACGAAATATCTGCAGCCAGAGATATCACTATAATTTTCAGCTTACATTTCTCAAAAACTACAGAGCATATTTACACCAAATAGGCAAAAGGCACTTCCTTGAACCAACATGTACCTCCCTGCCAAATTTGGTGTAAGTCCGTTAAGCAGTTCGGGCTGTAGGTTTGGCTAAAGATTCCTACGGGAATTAACATTACAGACGCACCCTTATTTCACACCCCAAATTCTCAGTCCCCACTGTACAGATCACCCCCAATCTTTCCATGACAACAAGATCCTACCTTGATTTTTCATGAAGATTGGTCAAATGACGCCAAAGTTATAGGCAAGTCAAAAAGGCTTTTCCTATTGAAACTAGGTCCTAACTATAACTACCTACTGGTGACCGCCAGTAGGATATATATATATATATATATATATATATATATATATATATATATATATATATATATATATATATATTGATCACCAAAGCTTCTGAGGGCGCATTCACAGTAAATTAAACCATCCGGTTTTTCTGTTCCAAGGGAATAAACTTGCACAACTGCTCTCCTGTAATTGTTATTCAGACCTAACGCGTTTCAAGACTGCTGTCTCTTTTTCAAAGGTCTCTTGACAAATGGCTATCTCGCAAGCAGTTCCAGTTTGGCCTTAAGTGCTGCAGGATTAATTGATTGTCCCGGCCTCAGTGGGTCATTTTGGTGATGAATTTTTCTGCACAGCTGCCCGGCCGTGGAAGGGAGCACCATTTCGCTACAACAGAAAGGCTGTGGAGTGGAACTGGTTTACTCCGTGCAGCACAGCATTCCCGAATGAAAATAGAGCTCGCCTTGACTTTGCCTATCCTGCAAAGGATGTAAATATGCTTTTAAGAGACACAAACCTGGCATTGAACCTACCAAGGTATTCATTTGTACTCACCTCGAGGGACTACAAGTCCCATCATGCATTAAAGTCACTGCACTAAGCAAAGATTGCACTAAGCAAAGCCCATTGGGGAAATTGTTAATAAAAGCATGCCGGAAATGATCGGAAGTGAGCCTTCAATGCCTGTTTGTCTTGCATCCCATGAAGAAGAGGCGTGTCAGCCTCGAAACGCGTCGGCATGAAATAAAGAATGGCAAGAGAGAGGCGAGCTGCAGCGGGGCAAAGAGACCGGATGGTTGGGAGCGCCGTCGAGTGCCCCCTCAATGCTTTAGGGCATTTTGGTGATGAATATATATATATATATATATATATATATATATATATATATATATATATATATATATATATATATATATAATTATATATATATATATATGAAAAGCAAAATCCCACGGTGAGACCTCGCCGAGTCAAACAAAGGGCACAGACTCCAATTGTAGTGCAAACGATGTTAGTTTATTTCACAAGCATGGCAAGAAGACGCGTTTCGACCGCAAGCCTGCGGTCTTGTTCACATAACGCGCTGCGGTGAATGACAGGATATTTATATGCATGTAAAGGACTAGTAAGTAACTTTTTCATTTTCATAGGAAGTAAGGCAGTGGTGATGTGGCTGACATAAGTGCTGCAAAATCGACAAGTCATTCATGGAGGATGATATCACTAGGGACCGCAAAGCAGAGTAGTAACAGACATAATTGAAAGACCGCTGGTTGTGGTAATGGCCCAACTTCAAAACAATATAATGTCATATAATAAAACAAAACAAAACATATTCTGGAGGCACATATGAACAGTACACATCATGCTAATGTAGCGCTAATAAAGACAATTAGAATTGTAAGGCACAATTGTGTCCTTGTGTTATGGATGTCTAGGATGTGTATATATATATATATGTTCCACAATGTGCCACTGCTTTGAAAGATGCACTCCACAGCAGAGAATTAAAAAGCGACCAGCATTCTTTATTTGGATTTCTTTTTCTAGCCTTACGCGTTTCGGAGCACAGCTCCTTGCTCACAGACTTTCATGGTGCATGCAGTGTTTTTAAAGGCATCCTCCTCTGCATGTTAATTATTTCAATTAACCCCCAGTGGGTCTTAATAGGTGAATTGAACCAGTGTTCCGTGCTGGGATATGTAGTCCCTTTCAATTTTGTTTAGTCTTAGTAGACCCTGCGCTGCAACATTCATTGTTCATTTTAACATTACCCTTCAGTGGGCCTCCAAATGCTGAATGTTCAATCATTCTGCTTGTCTGCTGTCCCATCAAGCTCCGGAATTCCAGGCTCTGGCCCCACTCGGGGTGGTGCAGTCCTCACGGCCAGGCTGCCGTTAAGATTAATGTTCCACAATGTGCCACTGCTTTGAAAGACGCACTCCATGCAGAGAATTAAAAAGCGACCAGCATTCTTTATTTGGATTTCTATTTCTAGCCTTACGCGTTTCGGAGCACAGGTCCTTGCTCACAGATTTTCATGGTGCACACAGTGTTTTTAAAGGCATCCTCAGGAAATAACTTGAAACAAAAGAAAAGAGGGCATGGTAGAAACCCCCTGACCCCCTGGGCCTCTTTAGGTGGTCCCACTAGGACCTCCCAGGGCCTAAAAGGCATTTAAAAAAAAAAAAAATCAGTATGAGTCGCAGTGGAGCCGTGAATCCCGCTGAAATTTGGATTAATAATGCAGGGGCCACACAGGCCCCCGCAACCCCAGGGACTGCCACCTCCCCGGGGCTATATGCATATTAAAATGTGTGGGGGGCTCTCCCCCATAGCCCTGGGGACCGCCATCTTCCCGGGGCTAATATATTCAAATGCAGGGGGCCATGCACCCCTCCTGCTGCCCCGGGGACCAATGTATTGAAAAGCAGGGGCCACGCACCTCCCCCACAGCCTCGGGGACCGCCACCTCCCCAGGGCACAAATTAAGTAAAGGCGGGGGTCCGTTGCGGACCTCCGCCCAGGGAACCTCCACCTCCCTGGGGCTACAGAGTAGATAGAAGGGGGGGCATGTGGTCCCTCTCTAGGAGCCTTCCATGGCCCTGGGGACCGCCACACCCCAGGGCCGGCTCCAGCAATGCCCCAGGGTGCCCACCTCCAGGACACTGTAGTTTACTATGGCTTGGTGGAAGCATACGCGACCACTCGCAATGAGAAACCTGACCTCCCCGCGTTGAGAATCTCGCCGGGAGGTTTATTTTCCACGCTCGCGATCGGCAACTTGATGTTGCTGATCGCGAACGAGGAAAAAGTCTCGCCGGGATGTCATTTTGCTTGCTCGCGGTCGCCAACTTGACGTTGAGGACCTCGAGCAAGCAAAAAATGACCGCTGCACTACGCTACGCTACGCGTGTTTGCACTGTGCTACGTGCAATTCGCGTTGTGCGAAGTAGCGCAAACTTCGCAAACTACGCGAGCGTAGCGTAGTGCTTTGCCCAGGGTTATTAATGGCCCTTCCATCAAATTCCCCTTTTTCACAGGTAAAAAGCAGCTGAGTGTCATTTGAGTATGATATTGCTTTCGCCCTCAAAGCCTTTGCCGACACGGCTAGGGGTGTAATATACACATTGAATAATGTTGGGCTCAGTGCCAACCCCGGAGGGACTCCTACAGCCAGTTAACAAATTGGGGATGAGCACGGAGGAATCCACACTTCTTGACTTCTATTGTTTAGAACAGAGGTCATCCACTTCAGGGCTAGGCCTTCAATCCCAGTAGCCTGAAGGCGGGCAACAATCTTTCATTGGGACAGTGTCAAAAGCTGCCAATAGATCTAACAAAATCAAGATGGCCATGCCCCCATTGTCTAGTGTGCCTTTGATGTGGTCAGTTACTTCTAACAGAGCTGTTTCAGTGCTACAATTCGCTCTGAAGCCCGACTGGCGAGGGTGGAGGAGGTTGTTATTTTTGAGCTAACTCGAGATGTGTGAGTTAACATCCTTTTCTAAGAGTTTTGAGAATGGTGGAAGAAGGGAGATCGGCATATAGTTGACTGAACTTTGGGATTGGCCGTAGGTTTTTTAAGTAAGGGTATGATTTTAGCATGTTTTCATCTAGTGGGTACCATACCAGATGACAGTGATTCATTTAGGACTCTGTTTACAACTGAATTGATAGCCAGAGCCAATTAACGAGTAGGATAGGTAGGCAAGGATCAGACGGGGACCCTGACTTCTGCCCCTTAATGGCCATTAGATATTCATCCATGGAAATATAAGGGAGGATAGATAAAGTGGGCAACTCCTGAATACTTCTGTTTGGACCATCTACCTCGACAAGGCTTTCTGCTATCTTAGTAGTATTCTGCAAGCTTGCTATGATTGTAATTATTTTGTCATGGAAATACTCAGCCAGCTGTTTACACCATTCAACAGAAGAATGTAGATGATTAGTTGCTACCTCTGGATTCAGAAAAGATTTCACGATCTTGAAAGTTTCTTTAGATTTCTTCTGATTGTTCAAATTTCTTTTCAAAGAACAGTTTTCTCATCTAGTCGAACTCGAAAATAATACTCCTTTAGAGTTAATCTATATCTTTGTCCTTCATAATATAGTTTTTCCACCAGTTTCTTTCAAGGCGTTTACAATGTTTTTTGCGAGGCCACCAGGGGGCCGACTGTCTAGTTCGAAGGGATCGTGATGCGGTAAGAGGTGCAAGGTCATTGATATTGTTGAGAAGCCAGTCAGCATGCTCAGCATCAAATTCCGGATCTCCAGACAGAAGAGGGGCCTGCTTCTAGAGCACTGCATGGATCTGCCAGCGAAACCTTATGAAAGCCTCTAGTCATAGCTCTTATTATTTTCGAAGGGGGTTGATTATTATTACATTTTGGCCAGTCGAACCTGATCAAGTAATGGTCCAACCAAGCCAGTGGGAGTGGGTCAAACGTTACTGTCTTAACATTGGAGAACATGTGATCTAAAGTGTGACTGGTCTGGTGGGTAGGTTTGGACACCTGTTGTTTGCAGCCAAGAGAGGACATGACATCTGTGATGGTAGTCACCTCTGGATCTGAAGGTTTGTCCATATGGAGATTGAAGTCTCCTAACACCATAAAATGTGCATATTTCAGGGACTACAGGACAAGACTATTATTTAGAGATCTCAGGAAATGGCCTGCATGGCCAGGGGGTCTATATATTAGGGCCTCTGCCACAGACTCCTGTGGGGACAGCAAGTGGCAGAAACCCAGACTCTCTGTACCCTCTACTTCCCCTATGGGGATCAGCACACACTCATATTGACTCTTGTAGATTATAGCCACCCCACCACCTCTCCCCTTAAGGCAATCCTTCCTGAGGATTTTATAACCCCTGGGAATAGAATTTGCTAACATAGGGTTAGAAAATTCTGTGAGCCGCGTTTCTGTTAGAAAAAGGTTTGGCTTTTCATCCTCTAATAACTCAAAAATATGCATTTCATGTTTCTGCAAGGAACGAACATTGAGAAGAGCCGGAGAGAGCTTGCAATCAACTATCCTGCTTTTATGTATAGGACTGGTAGACTTACTTATGTCTGGGGCTTGAGGGATCCAGTTGCAGACAGAGCAGCAAAAGTCATTGCTCAGTATAGTGGGCGTTAATTGACATGTGCAAGACTGCTTAGGGTCGAGGCTTAAAGGTTTAAGATGATTGATTTGAACTATTTGCACCAGACCTATCTCACACCCAGCCGACTAACGCAAATTGACCCCTTGGCACAGTGACCTGTGGTAGAAGTGGACTGTACGCAGCCAACTTTCTACTCATGGCGTGGACCTGCCTCGCGGTGGCAGCCTTTTGGTGCCCTGTCTCTGCGGAACTGTCACATATTATGGCATTGCCACTTGATAGGTTGGCAAAGCTATGCTTATTGAACATTCTATAATAATGGAGAAACCAAAAAATGTGAAAATGCATGGTTGCACTAGGAATGGTCTTGGCTAATTGCAGGAGTGCAAGTCACTGGAAATTGCCCAAGGCCCTTCAGGTGCTGAGGTGGAAGGGAGATCTCCTAGAGTGGGCAGTGGCTGACACTCACACATGAAACAAGTGAGATGAGACAACAAATTGGAAGAGGATTTAGAGATAGGGAGGGGATGATCAATGGGATCATAGGACAAGAAACAGACATCCCACAGGAGTTGGCGGGGAGTGGCACAGCCACCTACCATGTAGGGCTGACACCACTGGGTTGGTTCCTCTTGGGATTGAGCTATGGAAAATACTGGTATTGAATTGCATTTGTGAGATGTCAACTGTTAATGTAAACTGCTGGTCCAACTTCTGAAAACAAATACAAAATAATATATATAAAACAAATCATAGGACAACATGGACCTGGAGCCCAACAATATTTCTCCCATGTGCTCTTTGCAGTATTTGCTCCATCTCTGTGGATAAAATAACTACATGTCTTGGAAAGCATGTCCATTGGCTTGAGCTTTATATATGCTCTGCTAATGGGCTTGTTCATTCTGTGGTGGGTGAATGGTTGATGTGTTTCTCACAACGGGTGTGCATGCTTGTTACTACCAGTGGACTACAGAGTTCATATTCTTGTTCATTCTTGGATTTTGGTCACTGAACCATTCAGCACCCCTCGACTGAGTCTCTTACTGTTTTCCCATTAGAGATGTGTATGGTGGCAGAGATGAGGAACATACACCTCCTACACAAAGTTTACTTTTCATGTTTCTTGTCCAAGTACCAAGTTGGTGATCACTAGTTCTAGTAACTTACTTTCTGTTGCTACTCTTCGATATACTCCCTTTAACTACTCTGCAATCCATTTCCTCTTATTTCCTAGCTTCCCATTGCTCACCACACATATTTTTAGAAATCCTACAACCCTTAATGCAGCATAACATTCTTGCCTTTAAATGCTTCTGTTGCTGCTCGCCCATGATGCCTCTTTGGGGACATACGCCATTCTATGCTCAGATTCTGCTGTCCACATCCTATGCTGTCCATTACTTGACTCTGCAGGGTTGCTTTGCACTGTCATATCATCACCTACTCCACCATTAGTATGCTGGGTCACTCATCATTATTTTCCACCCACCATATCCCAGTTAGCCCTGCATGAACATTTATATCTGATCTCCCTAAATGTGAATGTTCTGTCTCACTAGATACAAAAGGAGAAAATCCTGAACTGTTTGGCCACAAAGTCCCTGGGTATCTGACAGAGACTTCTAGCCACAGATTCCTTACCTTTGAATTACTCCCATGTGTCAGACTGGACAACTGTCCTTCATGCTCCATACCATTAAAAAGGCCTTCCTGGCTAAGATAACATCTGCCCGGAGGGTCAGTGAGCTTCAGACTTTATCATTCAAGCGCCCAAACCTCACCATTTATCCTGACAAACTAGTGCTTTCCACAAGAGCCTCCTTTCTCCCAAAAGTGGTCACTCCATTTCACGTAGGCCAATCCATCACCTACTTTTTACGCTCCTCCGCATCCCTCCTAAGTAGAGGAGCGACTCCACTGTCAGGACCCAAAAGGAGCGCTGTTGTTCTACCTTGATTGCACACGTGAGTTACTGGTGGACGACCAACTCTTCATGGAAGCAAAAAAGGGACAGGCTGTTACGCAGAGGACCATCTTACAATGGATTGTACTCTGTATAAAAATCTGCTACACATTGGCAAAAAAGCAATCCCCTGAGGGTTAGCGTGCTCATTCCACCAGAGCTGAAGTTGCAACAACTGCGTTAGCACGTGGCATTTCAGTCCTGGACAACTGTCAGGCAGTAACATGAGCATCTCTGCACATGTTTATCAAACACTACTGTCTGGACAGTCCGGTCTGTAGGGATGGGTACTTGTCCGTTCAGTCCTTCAGGAGTTCCTCATGTGAAATTGGTCCACAGACCCACCTGTGGGGAGGTATTGCTTGGGTATCTATTCAAAGGTAAGGAATCTGCGGCTAGAAGTCTCTATCAGATGAACAAGTTACTTACCTTTGGCAACACTTTATCTAGCTATCGAGCCACAGATTCCTTACCGACCCACCCATCCTTCCTGCTCTGTGAACAGATTTATAGGGACAGGGCTTTCCCCTTTCAGGGCCCTGGTATTCCACACCAGTGGTTAGTGTACTTTGTGGCTCCACGCTTTTCGTGTGGAAAGTCACAAAATCTAACTGACGGTACTGTGCCTGGGTGGCACCTATATAGGCACCACAAACATCACTTCCAGCTCGGACGACGCCACACGGAGCTGAACTATGCCACATACGGGCACGCAGGGGTACTTCTCATTAAAAAATTTCTGGATCCAGTCTGATGCCAGGGGTTAATTCAAAGGTAAGGAATCTGTGGCTAGATAGAGTCTCAATCAGATAAGGGGTTACCTAAGGTAAGTAACTTGTTCATTACTGTCCTACCGTAGACACACCTATGAGCAGTCAAGTCTGAAAAGCTTGGTAAGACTGATAGCACTGCTTGAGCCTCATGTTCCTTGCAGCTGGCAAACTCTCTGCCATCCCCTCATCCTTCAAAGGGTGCAGTACAGCATTACTTTTTGAAAGGTTCATGCAGTTGACAATCTTTAACACTTGCATAAACCCAATGAGTAGATATGTTTTTGCCAAAATAGGCACCTTATCTTGTAGGTTCATTGTGGATACAGTCTACACATCCAGTGGCTAAGATGTTTTATTATATCCTCGATCTCTAGGTTGCTTACATGACTCAATTCTACCAACTTGGTGAAACTAGAATCTTGCTCAAGACTAACTTACAAATAAGAAAGGACATGGGGCTAATGAAAGGAAAATACAATGAGACCTTCTAGAGGGTTGTGGTCTTGCAGACCTTTGTCGTTTGATTCACCTCCCTCTCAGCCCTCCCTCCGACCCATCCAACACCGACGACGCTGCCTGCAACCTCAGACGATGGATAGACGACTGTGCCAACACCCTCGCCCCGCTGAAAAAACCCACCTACAGTGACACCACCAAAAGAGCCAGCTGGTTCACCCCGGAACTCCTAGCTTCCAAGCGTACCTGCCGGAAACTAGAGAAGAAATGGCACAGTGATAAGACACCGGACAGCCACGCAGCCCACAAAGACGCCATCCGTAACCACCACCTCATCAGGTCCGCCAAGAGAATCTCCTTCAAAGACCGCCTCGACAACAACGCACACAACAGCAATGAGCTCTTCAACATCGTGAAGGAACTCTCCAACCCCAGCTCCAACACCAACGACATCCCGCCGTCGCAAGCCCTGTGTGATTCCCTCGCCACCTTCTTCCACCGCAAGATCGCCGACATCCACGACAACTTCAACACCCAGACAGCCCCAACTAAGATCGATGCACCAGACCCGCCGCACACCATCGACCACGACCCCCTGCCAGCCTGGGCCAGCGTGAACATCGATGACACCATCAAGACCATGAGCACAATACACTCCGGCTCCCCGTCAGACCCTTTCCCGCACCACATCTTCAACAAAGCCAGCAGCTCCATCGCACCCCACCTGTGCAACGTTATCAATCTCTCCTTCGAGACCGCGACCTTCCCAGAGAGCTGGAAACACGCAGAGATCAACGCCCTACTCAAAAACCCAAGGCGGACCCGAGAGACCTCAAGAACTTCCGGCCCATCTCCCTGCTTCCGTTCCCAGCCAAGGTCATCGAGAAGATCGTCAACAAACAGCTAACCCGTTACCTCGAAGAAAACAGCATCCTGGACCCATCCCAATCAGGGTTCCGCAGCAACCACAGCACTGAGACTGCCCTCATCGCCGCCACCGACGACATCAGGACCCTGCTGGACAACGGTGAGACTGCAGCCCTCATCCTGCTGGACCTCTCCGCCGCCTTCGACACTGTCTGCCACCGCACTCTATGCGCACGCCTCCACGACGCTGGGATCTGAGACAAGGCCCTGGAATGGGTCACCTCCTTCCTCGCCGGCAGAACCCAGAGAGTCCGCCTCCCACCATTCCGATCCAAAGCCTCCGAGATCATCTGCGGCGTACCCCAGGGATCATCCCTCAGCCCAACACTGTTCAACATCTACATGGCCCCACTCGCACGCATCGGCAGACAGCACGACCTCAACATAATCTCCTATGCCGACAACACTCAACTGATCCTCTCCCTCACCAAGGACCCCCTCGCCGCCAAATCCAACCTCCATGAAGGAATGAAGGCCGTCGCCAATTGGATGAAGATCAGCCGACTAAAGCTGAACACGGACAAGACAGAGGTCCTCATCCTCGGCTCCAACCCCTCAGCCTGGGACGACTCCTGGTGGCCAACGACACTGGGAGCAGCCCCGACACCCACCGACCACGCACGCAACCTGGGAGTCATCCTCGACTCAACGCTCTCCATGGCCAAGCAAGTCAACGCAGTCTCCTCCTCCTGCTTCAACACCCTCCGCATGCTTCGCAAGATCTACAGGTGGATCCCGACAGATACAAGAAGAACAGTCACCCAGGCCCTCGTCAGTAACAGACTTGACTATGGGAACGCCCTCTACGCGGGAGCCCCGGCCAAGCTCATCAAGCGACTGCAACGCATACAAAACGCCTCCGCACGCCTGATCCTCGATGTACCACGCCACAGCCACATCACCCCCACCTGAGGAACCTGCACTGGCTCCCCGTCGACAGGAGAATCTCCTTCAAACTCCTCATCCACGCACACAAGGCACTCCACAAGACTGGCCCAGCCTACCTCAACAGACGACTCTTCTTCTACGTCCCCAACCACCAGCTCCGCTCCGCCGACCTCTCCCTCGCCACCGTCCCTCGCATTCGAAGAACAACCACCGGCGGCAGATCCTTCTCCCACCTCACCGCCAAGACCTGGAACACCCTTCCACTAAGCCTACGACAGACCCAAGACCTGCTGACCTTCAGGAGCCTACTCAAGACCTGGTTGTTCGACCAGTAGCAGCACCCCCCCCTCTTTTTTTCTCCCCAGCGCCTTGAGACCCTCGCGGGTAAGTAGTGCGCTCTACAAATTCTGTGATTGATTGATTGACCAACGCGAACAAGAATTGCACTTTTGTGTTCTGCGTTCACAGTTCCTGATCTAGAATGAAATATTCCTTCAGCTCATCCTCTCTACTACCATCTTTATAATTGCTTCCATTATTGATAGGATTTCAGACCAGTCACCTGTGCAGCTGGAGCTTAAATTGCAGCAGGTCTTACCCCTCCATCTAAGCAATGGAGGGTGACTGCAATTAAATTTAAACTTTGAGAGGAAAAGGCCACCTACGCATGTTCTATGACCAAGATAAAGATTCCATATTGTCAGCACAGACCCTGTGGGCCTGGGGTAAGACAACTTGTGAGACCAGATGGTGATGGATTCTACTATATCTAGGCAAAATTGCCATTATAATAGGCTGCTGTGGAGTGGGAAATTAGGGAAATGGTGATACGATATGCTAGATGCCACCCCAAGAAATGACTCTCTGCAATTAAGAAAAAAACATATGGTCTCAATGCTCTTTCTTTCCAAGGCGGAATATGCATTGTGCCACTTAAAGTGGTTCCATTATTGATGGGCCAAAAAGGCAACAGCTGTTACAAACGGAAGCGCAGAGCTTGATCTTGGTCATCCGAGATGACCATCTTGGGCTCCTTACTCATCCAGTTAAAATGAGAGAGGCTTATGCTTCCTTAATTTGTCATCATTCTATATATACCACTCTGATCATGGTGATAGCTCTAAGGAGCAGACATTTCTAGCTATGGTCGACCTGCCTAAACTGATAGATAATAGAATGCCATTTCTAGAGCGAAGCATTTCCACTGCAGAGATATCAGAGGTGACTTCGAGAATTCCCCCATGTAAGACACCAGGTGACAATGGCCTACCTGGCAAATTATATACGATCGATAAAGCTCATATTGCCAAAGTGTTATTATATTTATTTACCAAGTAGTTTAAAAGATGATTTAATGTTCACACAAACGCAATAACTACAAAACTAATTATAAGGATCAGCTATATGTTAAAAAGCCCAAACATTACAATACAATAATGAATACATTCTATGTTAAAAAGAAAACACTTCCTTGCAATGTCAATTTCTGACAAACATAATAAATAAGTCCTTGCATGTATCCCAATATCCTGCATTATAAAATTATTCCTCGATCTAAAAACGTAGGGTAGAACAATATGTCTTAACATGTCGGGAACCTTAAAAGAGCAGCTAATATATTATTGTGTACAACTGCATTTGCAGATCTATTTTAATACCATGGAACAAGGACAAATCTGGACAGTACGATCAAGCGGACTCATCTTATCAGGTACTACATTTACATATTCTTCACATCCCAGATTAGTCTTAGTGATCCTTTACAAATGGGCTTTTTGAAAACATATCTAAAACCACTAGAGAAGGAAAAAAGTCCATGGCCTATCGTATCAAACGTCCCCCAAAGGCAATAACCAGATATTGAGTTAAAAACCTATTTTAACAAAATAAAACTTCAGACCCCAAATAAACTCCTTTCAGGCCTAATTTAAATTTTGGGGTCTGAAGTATGAAATTTCCATTTGCAAAATGTATTGCAAATTGTAAACCAACTTTTTGCAAATGAAAACGAATTTTATGGTCTGACCTATATACTAATAGGTCGGTTGACAAATCGCAATGGGTTGCAATCTGACCTACCTCATCAATGTTCATGAGGTTAGTCACAAATTTGACGCACTGCCACTGGATGACACCACAGGGATAGTCAGGAGCCCCCCCATGTCTATGATCACATTTAAATAATCTTTTTTTCCATATAGGAAACTGGTGCATTTTCAAAATGAAAAGTTTACTTTTTATTAAGTTTGTTTGAAAGTTGGCATTGGTCCCCTGGACTACCACCTATTCCCCAACTAAGGGCCCGATTATGATGTCGGACGGAAACTCTTCCAACCGAATCGGTTTCGGAATCGGGTCTGACCGAATCGGGTTCGGCGAGTCCGACCAACCGATTACGATGCTTCCGAACATCGTTCGGTCAGACTCGCATTGACTTCAATGGGAGCCTATGTTCCGACTGACAACACAGGCTCCCATTGAAAAAAGAGGTTGTTGCGGAAATCCTTGCACCCTGTGGCAGGCATTCAATGGTGCCTGCCCCTGTGCATGGTTTTACAAGGGGGTCCCATGGATACCCCCACAGCCCCCAAACAGAGGCCTCTGGCTGAAGGGGGGCTTGTGTTACGCAGGCCGATTCGGAATGGCTGTCAGAATCTGACATCGTAATAGCTCGGTCGGAAACGGTGTCCATAGAGCTGTACGATTCGGCTCCGAACGACTCGGGGGGACAGCCCGAACAGTTTCCCTGCATAGTAATCGGTCGGTCAGAAACTTTTCCGAATCGGTCGGAAACATAGGTTTCGAAACAGTTTAGGGAAATCTAATTGTCTGTCGGAGGCTTACCGACCGACATCGTACTCGGGCCCTATGTTTTTTTTATATTCACAAAAGAAAAAGGGTTCCAAGCTGAATCTGTTACAACCCCAACTCAAGTCAGTAACTTTTCAATGTTTTACAAGCAGATTTCAGTTGCAAAACATTAATACATACATAGAAATTTAGAGATTGAAGATATTTACATTGATTGATGAATTATGATGTTTGATTTATATGCCTAAGGATGTGCCTTGGGCTAATTTGTATGACCACGCTACATTCATGTGCATTTCAACGAGACACTGCATTATATAAATGAATTAAGTGAACATTAATTATTACTCAAGAAACAGTAAAATTGTGAACAGATGATCTGAAATAAAGTTAACACAATTGCATAATTATTTTACATGATATGGATTGTTCGGAACACACAAAAGGTGATGGGAGGTTGCTTGCAATAAGTCCAACCACTGGGAATAGCTTGGGGTAGCACTCCAACCCATTGTTCTTTTGCTTACCCTGCCACCTCAGTTTGGACACGGCCATATGCAAATCAGTCTTGACCCTGCTCATTATGGGAGCAGTCCAGCCCAATCTGCCAAGCTAGGCCCTTCCTGAACCGGAACACAAGCAACCAGGCACTGGTTTTGACCTAGTAGTTATGGGTTCATCAGCCTGGTACAGCTTGGTTCCAGTGACACAGTGAGCATCGGACCCATGTCTGGGGATACCCATGCCACCTAGGGCGGTACATGAAACACATAAAAGGTGATGGGAGGGTGCTTGCAGTAAGTCCAACCACTGGAAATAGATCAGAGTAGCCCTCCAACCCATTGTTCTTTTGCTCATCATGCAGCCTCAGTTTGGACCAAGCCATATTCAAATCAATCTTGACCCTGTCTTGACTCTGTTTAGCAGTACCACTCAGCTATCTAGTTGGAAATTAAAAATGCCTACATTGAACAGAAAGCAAACATTGGATTTTTAATTGACATCAGGTCTTTGATTGGGTCATTTCTGATTTCTCCAAATTATTTTTGATTTCTCTATTTCACCTTTAAAAAAATCTAAGCTGACATGTAGGTGGATCTTGTAACTATAAACTCTCACAGTGGTGGAGTTAAAATCCTATTCATAGACTTGCAATTAAAATGTAGCCTGAATTCCAGGAGAAACAACTATTATTATTATTATTATCAGCATTTATAAAGCGCAACTAACACCCTAAGGGTACCCTGGCGCTGTGATACAAGTGCCTGACTGAGTGTAAATATCCGTGAAAGCCCTTTACTAGACGTGAGGATAGCAAGATGTAGATAGGCCAGCTTGAGGATAGAGCCAGGTTTTTACCCTTTTTCTAAATTGCAGGAGATCGTCTATTTGTCTAATATCAGACGGGAGTCTGTTCCAAAGGCGTGAAGCCGCTGTGCTAAAGGCCCTGCCTCCTGATTTAGTTTTCCTGACCCAAGGCACTTTCACCAGATTAGCCGAAGAGGAACGGAGCATCCGAGGGGAACATACCATGCAAATTTTTCCTGCAATGATTTAGGACCACTGCCATGCAAGGCCTTGAACACAATGCACAAGGCCTTAAAAAGTATCCGCTGCGAGATTGGAAGCCAGTGCAGCTCTGAGAGTGCCTGAGAGGCGGAAGAACGGCGTGATCTCATCAATGCCAACTTGGCCGCCATGGTCTGTATTCGCTGTAATCTCTCAATCAGATACTTCGGTGATTCCCAGCAACAGAGCATTACAGTAGTCCAACCTACTAAGGATAGTACCTCTAATTATCAGTGTTCTGGCCTGTATTGAGAACAGTGGGAACATTTTTCGGAGTGCTCTAATCAAAGTAAAGCAGCACCCGACTGTTTTATTAACATGCTTTTCGAGTGTCAACTTATCATCAAACATGACTCCCAGATTACGTACTGATTTGCTAGGAGCCAATGAAATAGTAGTAGAGGTAGGCCAGAAATCAAACGGAAGTATAGGGGGAATTCTACCTACGGCACAATGTAAGATTTCTGTCTTATCAGAATTGAATTGAAGAGAATTCTCCCTAAGCCAGAGTGCTGTGTCCTGTAGACAAGCGTGGAAGTCTTCTAAGGGTACAGATTGCTCACCCTCAAGGGACAGGATAAGCTGGGTGTCGTCTGCATAATTTACTAAATTAATATTATGAGCCCTTATAACAGCAAGTAAAGGGCTCATATAGATATTAAATAGTATAGGACTAATCGCCGACCCTTGTGGAACACCATGCAAGGTATTGGAAAACTTGGAGCGAAAAGGAGGAAGGGCTACTGCCTGTTGTCTATTAGATAGGTAAGATTGGAACCACTTTAAGGCAGTGGCCACAACCCCCACCTCTTGAAGCCTGGATAGAAGAATTTCATGGTTTACCGTATCAAATGCGGCAGACAGGTCAAGAAGAATCAAAATAGCTGACTGTCCCCTGTCTGCACGCAAGCGTAGGTCATCCATGACGGTCACCAAGGCAGTTTCCGTACCATGGCCGGGGCGGAAGCCGAACTGCACCCTGTCCAGAATGTTGTTTGTTTCTAAAAACTGGGAGAGTGCTTTACTAACTACTCGTTCCAAGATTTTAACTGGATAGGGTAGAAGAGAAATCGGTCTATAGCTTTTCGGGCACGCTGGGTCAAGTGATGCTTTTTTCAAAAGGGGCGTTACCATCGCCTGTTTCCAGCACGTTGGCACAGAGCCACTAACCAGTGATTGATTGCAAATTTGCCGTAGTGCTGGAAAGAGTTCAGGAGCCAGCTCCTTCCAGATTTTATGTGGTAGTGGATCCAAAGGGAGCCTGATGATATCCCCATGGCCATTTTATAGAATTCTTCCACAGAAAGTAAATTAAAATGATCTAAGGAATGAGAGTTGTCCAGCCATATCTGTTTTGTAGGCGTTAATTCCTTAGACGTATTATCCAATTTGAGTCCATAAATGATGTTACTAATCTTATCCTCAAAGAAAGTAGCCAGGCTATCACATAATTCCTGGCTAGGCACAATCTCATTCTTTGAGCAGTCTGGATTAAGCAGATTATCTACTATCCTGAAGACACTTCGAGTACTGTCTTGTGCCTTCCGAATAGAATCTGCAAAGAACTCAGTTTTTGCTACTAAAATTTCTTTTCTATACTCCGCTATTACCATTTTCCAGGAGGTTTTTTCCTCATCTGCGTATTCCCTACGCCATTTCCTTTCCGCTTGCTTACAGCCCAACTTCAGGTTTCTTAATTTCTCGTTGAACCATGGGGCTGACGGTCTGCCAAGTTTCCTATGACTTTTAATTGGAGCAACTTGATCCAACCTAGTAGTTATTTGTTCGCAGTATGTTACGTAATTCTCTTCCACCTGTTTATTTGCATCATAGCCCTCGTTTGACAGAAATATTGAGGACACCCTTGCCTTTTCCAGGAGGCCCTTCCAGTTCCTGCTTAAAAAGTTCCTGCCTTTCTTAGGAATTGGTTTATTCATCCTGGGATTATACAGCTGAAGGCCCTCAGAGCCTGGAAGGAAGTACAACTACTACAGGTCGCCTCAGAGGAGCATGTTGAGTGGTTGATGAAACCCCATAAAGGGTAGAGCAGAAGGTAGGAAGTGAAGGCCCCCACAGTCCAACCCCATCACAACTGGCAGCCCGCCAGATGAAATTCCATAACAAGCAGACAGAAAGGGACCTTCAAGCCAATCTGTCTGCCCTAGCTCTGGAGGAGGAGAAGCTGGCCTTTGAAGAGAAGGCAGCCAGACAGGGCCTGACTTCCAGTGAAGATGGAGGCAGCCATGATGCGGTGTCTACTGAGAGGCCACACACCCTTCACTTGCCTAAAAAGGCAGTGTCTAGCTTTTTTTTGGTGGGGAATGACATTGACAAATGATTTGCCTCCTATGGAAGAGCATTAAGAACGTGCAGGGTGAACCAGAGGCAGTGGGGAGCATTGTTGTACCTAGACTTGGGAGGGCCACTCTTCTGCCTCTAGAGGAAGGGGTGGCTGACTCGAACACCCATATACAGACGGCAATAGTCAAAACTCTGGTCTTCCACCTGAAGAGTATAGTAAGAAATTCTAGGACACACACAAACAATCAAGTAAACCTAGGCAATTTTTGTAGACATCTCAATTAAAGTACTAGAGGGCTGGGTGAAGATCAATGCAGTTTAAACTTAGGGCTATACAATTTGGTTAATTCAGACCACATCTTGAGTAATTGTTCTTCAGAGTTACACCAGCATCTAGTGGACTCCAGACTGCCTGACCCTAGAAAGCTTGGAAGGGCAGCTTGTGTGTGGGTATACACTAGGGTGCTCAACCAAATCAAAGAGGGGTGATCCCAAGAAGAGGATGTGAGGCCTACACAAGGGAAGGGATTGGAGCAAGCACCCTCAAAAAGAAAACTCCTTCAGGCCCCAGATGTCTGAGAAGGGGAAAGAGTCCCAACCCACTCCTGACAAGCTGGTGAGTGGGAACCCAGGTAGAAAGAAACCCATTGAGAGGAGGTGCATTGACTGTCAGCAGCCAGGACACAGAAGGGTAGCTTCCTTAGGCTCCAGGCTGAAGGCTACAGCTGGTGGGCACTCCACTGGACTGACTAGTATAGCTTTGGGGGGTGGATTACCCAGAGGAGGCCCGAGTAGTCTTTAGTTGGGAAGTGGACCCAGAAGGTAAGATGGTGATCCTTGAGGGTGGTAGGAATCACTTCCACATCATCACAGTGAATGGGGTCCCTGTCACTGCCCTGAGGGATACCAGTGCCAGTCAAACTATGGTGTAGGAATGGCTGGTTTCACTAGATCAGTATCTGCTAGGAGAGGTTTGCAGGGTAAGGAATGTCCATGGGCGGGAATCTGCTCGCCCTGTGACGTTGGTATCCCTAGAATGGGAGGGAGTATTTGTCAAGAGAAGGGTAGTTGTCAGTCCAGATCTACCCCTGAACTGCATCCTTGGTAGTGAGCTCCCACAGGAGAAAAAAGAGTAAGGTGGTATGGCCACCCAGGGTGCCCCAAGAACCATATTTCTAGAGGAACTATCCTTAACCGAATACTACAGAGGCCCTGGTGGAGGAAGAGGCCACCCGTAGAGGGAGGACCAGAGTGCCATCTTCTTTAGGAGAGGACACCAAGACTGGCACAGGTGAGGCACTGCTGTTATTGGGGTGCAGCCTGCACTGTCACAGTGACAGTACGCAGTGGACCAGGGGCCCTGGGCGAGAACGATTCCCTCAAGACAACACCAGAGAATCACCAATGGGGGAGACTATGGGGCAGATTTACAAGGACTGGAGCATCCCTGCATATTAGCAGGGATGCGCCAGGAAAGATGCGACACGTAGGAATGCCCTTGCGCCACCACGGATGTGTCGCATTTACAATGCGACGCACCGTGGCGCAAGGATAGTCAGATGCGTGTCGCATCTTATGTCGTAAGGGCAGCGCATTGCTGGAGTCGTGTCGCAAGCGCAACACTACTCCAGCAATGCTCAGGGGCGGCCTATACCTAACATGCTGCGTCACTCCTTACGCCTGCTTCATGCAGGCGTAAGGATTTGACGCAGCGGGGACGTAAAAGTGACTCAGTGAAATCTTGTAGATTTCACTGCGTCACTTTTACGGGGCTTCCTTGCGACGGATTGCCCACCCTGCATACATTATACCTGATGCAGGTATAATGTAGCGCAGGGCTTTACAACGTGACGCATCTCACTAGATGCGTCACGTTGTAAATCTGTCGCATAGTGGCGCATTGTTTACGACGCCGCTGCGTCACAGAAGTGACGCAGCGGTGTTGTAAAAATGTGGCAAGGGGCTTGTAAATCTGCCCCTATGTGTCCACCCTAGAATTCTTGATTGTCAGGTGCCTGCTCATTCCCAGAGTCCAGACACTGAGAGGGAAGAATTGAGAGTGGAAGGAGGGTTTCTGCAACCTAAGGGGGTAATTTTTAATAATTAATTGATAACTAATTATGGTAATTGTGTAAATCTTTTAGGCGCGGGTTGTGGGGTTTATTAGGGTAAAGGGAGGGACGCAATTTATTTTTAATTATTTAATAATTAGTTGTTAATTAATATTAATTAATTGATAATTCATTATGGTAATTGTGTAATTTTCTTTCTTTTAGGTGCGGGTTGTGGGTTTGATAGGAGTAAAGGGCGGGAAGTAATTTATTTTTAATTAATTATTAGTTGATAATTAATATGATCTAATTGATAATTAATTATGTTAATTGTTTAATTACATTTTTAGGGGTGTAAGTTTTGGGTTTATGGGGTAAAGTGTGGGGAGTAAATTAATTTTACCTAATTTATAATTAGTATTTGAATACTATTAGTTATTTAATTGAAAATTAATTTTAATTGTGTAATTAATGTTTTTAATGTTGAATTTTAGGTGCAGGTTGTGGGGATTATAGGGGTAAAGGGTGGGAAGTTAATTAATTTGAATGAAGTATAATTTGGTTTTCAATTATTAATATTTGTTTAATTATGTTAATAATGCAAATAAATTACTTTTTTACATTTTAGAGGGTGGAATGTGGGTTTGTAGGCGTATGGGGTGGGAAGTAAATCAATTTTAAGCAACAAATATGTTTTTTTCATTAATAATAATGATTAATTTAATAATTAAGGGGGTCATTACGATGGCGGGCGGATCGATGTGGTGATTGGGACCACCCGCCTGTATGGTGGTGGTCCCGCACGTGCAATTACGATGCGATCGCCACCGTGGAGGTCGAAGCTTGAATGTTACCATTGCGGCGGGTGCTGCAGGCTGCAGCACCCGCTGCAATAGTAAAAATGCATGTAGTGCCTTTCCCTGCACTATGTGGCAGGCAACACACGGTGCCTGCCACTCAGTGCAGGGAAATGCAGGGGGGTACCCATCATGGGGGTACCATGGGTACCCCCCCAGTGCACCACCACATCCCCCCCAAAAAAGGGGGGCCCGCAACGGGCTCCCGAATCCGTTTCCGCTTGTCTTTTCGTGGAGGGATGACCGCCGCAAAATGACTGTCGGAAAGGGATATCGTAATCCCTACGGCGGTGCCTGCAAGGCACCGCCGCAATGAATCCCTATGTTTTGGTTCCGCAAGGCAGGCGGAAAAGGACCACCTTGTGGAACAGTGGCGGGCGCTCTTTGCGACCGCCACGCTTCACTGAGGATTCCCTCCGCCATTGTAATATGGCGGAGGAAAATCGTCGTCAGATGGCGGAGGGCCCGCCACCGCACAGCTGGCGGTGGCGGGTCTTCCGCCATGGTAATCGGCCCCTAATTGTGTTGTGTGTTTTGTGTTGGTAAATTGTGGGAAGTACATTAATTATAATTAATTAATAATGAATATTGAATTATTTTTTAGATACAGGTTGTGATTATTGTGGTGTTATAGGGTGGGAAGTAACTGAACTAATTTTATGTAATAATTAATGTTTTTGTTAATAAATATTTTCTAAATAAAAATATTTATTTGAGTGAAAATAATTTTTCTATTTTATTTATAATAATATTTGTAGGTATTTGTGATATGCATTTAACATTATAATATGTTTTTATTTTTTAAATGTTTAATATTAAATATATTTTAATTTGTTTTCCAAAATATTTATATATTTTTTTATTTACTTTGTTTTTAAAATATTTATATTTTGTTGAAGATATTTTGTTTGTTTTTAATGTTGTACGGACTGGAGTGGGAATAGTAATTTTATCCCTCCGCTAACCAGCACTTTCCCTATTGTTGCACTGACTGGAGTGGGAATAGTAAATTTTAGCCCTCCACTATCCAACACTTTCCCTACTGTTGCATTTACTGGAGTTGGAATAGTAATTTTTACTCCTCTGCAGTCCAACACTTTCCCTACTGTTATACTGACTGGAGTGGGAATAGTAAATTTTACCCCTCAGCAATCCAACGCTTTCTCTACTGTTACACTGAAAGGAGTGGGAATAGTAATTTTACCCCTCTGCAATTCAACACTTTTCCTACTGTTGCACTGACTGGAGTGAGAATTGCTTTTTTTTTTGTTAATTATAAATGTTATTGTTGTGTTAAGTGTAGTGGGAGTAGTAAATTTTATATATATATTTATATATATGTACATTTTTAAAGGACGTTTATTTGTTGTATTTGTTAAAATATACATTTTTTTTTTTTATAAATTAAAGTTAGTATTTCATTTATGCTTATTTTAATATTTTAAATTATATATATATTAAAGTCGATATTTACTACAACTATATTATTGTAAACAATATATATTTTTTCGATATTTTTGTACTTACCCCTTTAAGTATAGGGAGTCTGTATTTTTGTATTCTACATTTTTACCTCGATATTTTTGGCATCTATATTTTTGTGGTGGATATTCTGTCAGTGAACCGTCCCAGTGAAAAGTCTGAAAGTCAAAACATTCCACAGCATTACTAAGTCCAATTTCAGAAACTGACTCTGTCACATTATTGAAGAAAAGCATTTCAATTTCTTCTAAGTCCCAACGCAGAATGGAACATATTAGCTTTTTTGGAAGTGCTGAGAGCCATGAGTAGGATGAAGCTGAAATTCAGTTGGACTCCCTGGAACTGCCAGTCTGATACTTTGCACAGCAGGTTCCCCTGAAGCACTGGAGCTAAGCCTTTCAAAAGTCTTCAAACCGCAGGGGAGGACCTCAAAGGAAAGCACTTAGAGACGCTTAGGGTGTCAGGCAGAGGCCAACAGCAAAGTTCAGCAAAGTCCAGTCCAAGTTCAATTGCCACTGGTCAACTGGGCACTTTTGGGAAAAGGCTTTTTGCAGCTTGTTGTGTACCTGTAGCCATGCCACATAGTAGGTCACCTAACTGACTCTTGGCGTCCATTTATTTCTACTAGGTACCAGGAGGACCAAGCCACATCATTCATGGTTCCTTTCAGGTCACAGACAGCAGGTCGAGCCCTCTTCTGTTCTTCCGCAGGTCCAGGAAGTGTTTTGAGGAGGGTGCTTTGGGTTGCCAAGTTTATGACCGGCAACAGGTAGTGGGGGGTATTCTTTCTGGGCACTCCTTAGCCTGCAATCCTAGTATAAAAACGTGACTCTAATTTTCCTATTGCAGTCAAAATTGTTTTTCAGTACCAAAAATATACAAGTACAGGCATCATTTTTTTTTTCTTTTCAGAGTTTTATCTAGCGCGAACTTGACCAGAATGTATCAGAGCACCAGTTGCGTTACAGACAGACACATTATTTTTGTTAGGCACGGGGAGATTAAGTGGTTTGCCCAGAATCACAGGATGTTGAGCATCCCTGCTGAAGCTCGAACCCGGTTCCTCAGCTTCGAGGTCGACCGCTCTAGCCGTTAGGCCACATCCTTTCCCTCATGTCATCATAATCATGTCGTCTGCATCCAAGCACATAGACTGGAAACATCACATAATTTTAAGAAAGAAAAACAGTCGCATGTATAAAAAGCACATATCAATCCAATAACATTTACGCATGTTACCATGAATAACATACTATTGTAGTTTGCAAACCCTTTAGTTTGTCTTTTTTATTCCTCGTTCCAGAGTATATCATGTGTCCAACTCTGCAAGCTTACTTGTAGGGTGGCAAGGCCAGAGCACAATGTCTGAACACTGCAAGCAAAGTAGTTATCCTTGGTCATCAATGAACTATATAATGCCTGAATGGAACCAAAGTATCTTAAGGTCTGTTTTGTGGGACTTGCAATGCTGCAAAGTCAATAGCAGTCTCACCACGGATTGCCGTGTCTTTTAGCCAGACATGAGTTTTAGCAATTGGCCATTTCATCGATATTTTCAGTAACCTCTTTTTAGCAAGCAGTGTTAACACTGAGGTCAGTCTCTGTGTGGATTTTAGAAGGCCCTTAACAAATCTTAGAAGCATTATCACATGGACATAGGCCACACTGGTTTCTGTAATCTCTCCTATCATCTGAGAAATTTTAACCCAATAAACAGCCGCTGGTGGACACTCCCAAGCCAGATGGAAGAATGCAGCCGGATCGTATCCGCATAGGAAATTGGGTGAGCACTCTGACCTATTCAGGAACTTAAAATGCAGCAGTTTGTGCATGAGGTTGATTGACACCATCTTTGTTTGAGTTCAACAGAGTCACTGCACAGTTGCACTAATGCTTTCTCCTGAGGCGGCCTTGCATGTGTCCTACGCTCTGTTTGTAGATGCCTGACAGCTACCTGTGTATAATTATATAATCTGGAAATCCAGCCTCTCCCGCCAAGGTCGTTGGGCATCTGGGTGAGTAGAGGAAACCCCCACGGGTTCAGAATGACACATTAGCTCAGTGCACAGTCTGATAAGCTGCAGGAGCCTGGCATTTGTATCGCAACCCCCTTATGTCTATACGATCACTCACTATGGGCAGATGAGGAGCTCTACATTGTGTGAAAAACCAGAACACCACATAATGGGATTGGGCAGCATGGCAGTACCTCTGTAAATCTGGTACTTTGTCCCTGCCTCTGTCGTACGGCATAGTAAGGGAGTCCCGTTTTATTCGGGGGAGGTCTATCTTCCCCAGGCCAATTTACAAAGGAGCCCCCGTACTTTTGCAATAAAGATTTACTCAGAGGAAGCAGGATGTTATTTAATAGATATAAAAATCTGGGAAGCATTAACATTTTAATTAATACAATACGGCCAGCCATGGAGAGCAGCACTGTGATCCAGCGCTCAACCTGCCCCTTTAATTTTCATTGATCCAGTTGTATCTAACCTTGGGGCATATTTACAAGCCCCTATCGCCACAGGAACATCAATTTTAGTGTTAAGGCACTTAAGGTGGCTTAACGCTGCCTTGTAAATAAGGCCCCCTTTCACGCTATACTTAGCGTAAAAGCGGAGGACAATGGGTGTTGTGGTGGGCGTTCCACCGCAACACCCATTGATTTTGATGCTGCCCCATATTTACAAGGGTGGCGTAAATATGGGGCTGCACCAAAATTAAGACCAGGGAAAACCTGGTCTTAACATGGTGCAATGAGGAGAAATGTTTAATTTACCCTCGTTGTGCCTATTTCCATGTGTGCTGCATTGTGCAAGGTGATTTTGTATGCATCAATCGGTTCCTGCAGGAAGGTCCTTGACCGACCCTCAATCCAAGCCAATATTTGGAGGGCTATGTCCTCCAAATATTCATCTATGCAGGGTGAGCCGTTCATACATCTGTTCCTGTATAAAATGATGTAATAAGAGCTGACTTGCCGCAGTATAGCTTCACTCCTACCCAAAATCTCCACAGAGGGCTGTCATATCAAATGTATCACAGTGTTTGGACACGCTTTTTAGGTTTCGCCTGCACAGCGCTGTGCTTGAGAAATCTATTGTTTTTAATATAAACTAAAAAGGGACTTACATCCCACCTCCTCTCTTTCCTGGCTTCTTATTGGTTTCTGTGCGTGACACTTACCTTTCCTCCATTTCTATTGGCTGTAGCATAATTTCCTGCATTTACCAAGGCTTGTTCCTGTCTGCTTCGCTTATCAGTTTCCTGCCTCCAAAATACTGTTAACATCTGCTTTGATGGAACTATATTTTCATAAAGTTTTGCCTTTTACTATTGCAGCATATTTGTATAACAATTTATCACCCAGAAAGATGAAGTGATTTGCATAGAATCACAGGATGTTGCGTGGCACCGTCAAGACTCAAACCGGGATCCCCAGCTCTCTAGTCAGCAGCTCTGGCCCCTGTGCCATCTCCTCTCCACTCCTGGACGATGATTGATGAAAACAGCTCCTTATTCATTACATAGGTGAAACCGATGCATTACCACTGCTTGTTTCAAAAGCTATGACAGCACTTTGCTGCGTCTTTATCCCTCTCCATGACTGCGGGCTCTGGAATCTTTTCCCAAGTGGAGGTTTATGCTATCTGCTAGTCCTCTGTATGCTAATAAAGCCTCATTCAACCATGAGAAAGAGATGAGCATAACTGAACAACTATTGAATATGCCTCTGTATATTTTCTGCAGGGTTACTTGCATTGTAAAATAATAAAAATATTTTTTTTAAAAAACCTCATTTAAGCTCGAAAGCCCCAGGGCAGTGGTCTCTCATATTTCTCCTCCTCAACTCTAAGCTCGCCCAGGACCTTCTCAAACTGCGTATGTAATGAGTGGAGAACACTAATCTGCATGCTCATTAAAAAAAACCTGATGTACACCTTACAGGCCTCCCATACTGTTAAAAAACAATCTTCAGTTCGGAAAGCACTATCCTTAAGTGCGTTGAATGGGAACCACCACATGTTGCGCATCTGGGATTTACAGCTTAAACATCACTGGGAAGTGATTAGATAGCGTGTGTGATAAGTATATAATGGTAGTAATCCAGCGCATCATCTCAGCGGAGGCAAGTTACGGGAGTGAGTGTCGTGCACATTGCAATAATATGAGTAGGTTCTGTCTGTGTCCCTCTTTACCCCCCAGACATCCCTTAGCCCATTGAAGACTAACATTTGCTTTACCACCTTCGCAGCGTGTGAATGGTCCACACTTTTGGGGTTATTGCAGTCTAGTGTGTGAAACAAAGTCAAATTGAAGTCGCCGCCACAAACAATATTTCCTGCACCTTTCTGTCATAATAACTGTTAGAACTGGGGGTCTCTAGTTGGCAGAGGTAGGTACCTTTGTCCAAATAGGGACCCTTGCTTCTAGTCAGGGTAAGGGGGATACACACTTTAGATAACCCCTTCTCACCCCTTTGGTAGCTTGGCACGAGCAGACAGGCTTATCCCAAAGGCAATGTGTAAAGTATTTGTACCAACACTCACAGTAATACAGTGAAAACACCACAAATGGACACTACACCAGTTTAAAAAAATAAAAGATCTTTACTAAACTTAAACAAGACCAAAACGACAAAAATCCAACATACAAAACTCAGTAGAATGTCTTTAAAAAGGGTTGTTGTAAAAATAGACTTGTAGATCACAAATGCGACACTTTCAGTCTCAAAGTACCTGGGATGCGTAACGCAAAACAAGCAAAAGGGGCGCAGTGAAGGCGATGCGTCGGTTCTTCCTGCGCTCCGGTGCGACAAAATGACGCCTTGATGCATTACGCCGATCCGGTGCGATGAAATGGCGTCTTTGTTGCGATGCGACAATGTAGGTGCGATGCGTGCACGCCCGACGGCCGTGCGGCGAACTCGGTGAACTTCTGAGCCGCGACAGGCCCTGCGACACCCTTCTCTGGTGATGCGACAACACCCTCGGTGACCGCGACACGCGTCTCCGGTGTTGCGGCGGTGCGCTTCTTCAGCGATGCGACGGCCCTGCGACACGCTTCTCCGGTGCTGCGACGGCACCCTCTGTGGCGGCGGCATGCTTCTCCGGTGATGCGACGGCGAACAGCGGCAGCGGTGACACGCTTCTCGATGATGCGACAGCGGCTGCTGGGCCAGCGTCACGCTTCTCTCTCGTTGTGTCGCGCTTCAAGCTCCCAACAGCAAGAGAGGCCTCACACACAGTTACAGGCCCTCCTGGCAGACTGGAACTCCCAGCAAGGAAGTTCAGGGTAGCTGGGGGTGAAGTCCTTTTGTGCCTGGGACTTCAGAAACAGGAGGCCAGCTCTTCTCAGGCCCTTGGAGACTTTTCTTCAGGTGGACACAGCACTCAGCAAAGTCCTTCTTCAAGCAGGGGGACACAGCACACAGCAAAGTCCCTTGGTCCTCTTCCTCAGTAGAAACAGCAAACTGCGGGCCAGCCCTAGACACACTTGGGCAGTACTTCTCCTCAGTCTCTTCAGCTGATCTTCGTTGGCAGGGATTCCTCTTGGTCAGGAAGTAGTCTAAAGTTCAGGGGTTTCAGCTCTAGTATTTATACCCCAAAAGTCTTTGTTCTCCATGTGTGAGGGGTCCTGGACCCAGTCCAAACCAGTTCAGGGTGCATTCTGCCAGTGCACCTCTCCTTCCTTTGTGAGTGTGGGCCAGGGTCATCAGACACACCGCAGGAGGTGGAGCCAGCATTGTGGAAGGCAGGCACAGCCCTATTCAGACCCAGGTGCTACTCCTCCCACCACTCTACATGCAGATGGGTCTATTCAGCCTAGTGCTGACTCACCCAGCCTCCTGGAGCCACCCCAGTCCCTGTCACTCACAAACCAGACGGTCAATTCACAAACAGGCAGAGGCACACAGAAAGGTTGAACAAAACAATAGCCACTTTCTAAAAGTGCTATTTTCAAACATTGAATTTAAAAACCATCCTCCCTAAAAGATGTGTTATTAAATTCTGAGTTCAGGGATACCAGACTTCACTTTTACATCTTGCTCCTATGGGGAGATATGCAGGTACACATGGGACACAGCATTCCCCATTCTGTCCTATGGGCAAGATGGCCTTTCAATAGTGAAAAACGAAATTGGCAGTATTTCACTATCAGGACATGTTACCCACACTAGTACATGTCCTACCTTTCACATACACTGCACCCTGCCCAGGGGGGTACCTTGGGCCTACCATAGGGGTGTCCAATGTGAAAGAAAAGGGAAGGGTCAGGCCTGGCCAGTGTGTACACTGGCCAGGACAACATGGCAGTTCACAAACTGTGCACAGGCACTGCGGTGGCAGGCCTGAGACCTCTTTTCAGAGCTACTCATGTGGGTGGCACAATCAGTGCTGCAAGCCCACTAGTAGCATTTAAATTACCAGCCCTGGCACACTCAGTGCACTTTACTAGGGACCTACTGGTAAAACAAATATGCCAATCATGGATAACCAATCATAATCACAATTTAACCAGGGAGCACTTGCACTTTGGCACTGATCAGCAGTGGCAAAGTGCCCAAAGCATCTAAACCAGCAAAAACGAATTCAAGCACAGTGTCAAAAATACAGGAGGTAGAGGCAAAAAGTCAGGGGAAACCACGCCAAGGATGCCAGGTCTAACAATAACTTTAAAGAACTCTGGGAATTCCATGTTAAGTGAGTAGGTGTTGATAAGGGTAATAGGGGAGTAGAGTAGTGTATCTTCTGCAATCAGGAACTGATAGTGTGGGTCCGCACTCAAGTGTAATCATTTAGAGTATAGTGATTTCTTAATCAATATCCTGGGGTATGTACTGTATGCAGCGAAGTACTTGTCCCCATCCTAGTGCAAAATTGCTGGTGTGTCTAGGATCTACATGTGTCTCTTCTAGCATGGCTACCTCTATGTGATGTCTTTATGTGTAAGCCATAGTCAAACCCTGCTTTTTGGGGGTTACCCAAACCTCCTATCTTCTACGGTATTACTTTGACTGACCTTAGACGATCCCACATGTCTAGGTTCATCAGCTATTGTGCAAACCAAGATTCACAAAGTATTACATCATGCCGGGAGAAACTATGAGTTTGTTGAGTGTGACCAAGGAACCTGTCACTGCTATAACTTCCCCAATCATCACAACCTGCACCCCTCCCACAGTGAATGCCCTAAATATCAGTGCAACCCCTTACTGATAATCAGCATCCCATTATCATCATAATAATGTAACTTGCACAAGGGGGGGTCAGTACCATCCATCTTCATGCGCTGGGATTAGCAAATTGTATGACATCAATTTTAGTTGTCCTGATAAAATGTAAACATATTTCACCTTCCACTGTACTGCTTACGAATCCTAGAAAAGGATATTGATTAACCCTGGGCAAAGCACTACGCTACACTCGCGTAGTTTGCGAAGTTTGCGCTACTTCGCACAACGCGAATTGCACGTAGCACAGTGCAAACACGCGTAGCGTAGCGTAGTGCAGCGGTCATTTTTTGCTTGCTCGCGGTCCTCAACGTCAAGTTGGCGACCGCGAGCAAGCAAAATGACATCCCGGCGAGATTCTCAACGCAGGGAGGTCAGGTTTCTCATTGCGAGTGGTCGCGTATGCTCGCGACCGCTCGCGATGAGAAACTACCAGTTCGCGTTGAGAAAGCTGCCGCTCGAGTAAAAATCTACTCGAGCGGCAGTAAAAGACAGCTCGCACTGTGCAAGATGCCGTTTTCAATGATTGCACAGTGCGGACAAGCATCCGGCACTGTGCAATCATTGCGAACAGTGCACTACGCAGTTCGCGTAGTGCTACGCGTAGTTTGCGTAGTGCGAACTGCACTTTGCGTAGTTTCGCGTAGCGCTACTTCGCGAACTACGCCCAGGCTTAATATTGAAATGTTTCACACTCTGCAAGTATGTAACTGAAAGTCAACAGTCCGCCATTCCCTCCATCAGATATTAATAACAGTTAAAACACCTCATATCAGATGGGGAACAGCAGAATAGAACACTTCCACCTCTGCCCACCCTATGTGGGCGTTGTTACTCTCCAAAGGTCTGGTGATTTATGAACGTCCATCATTTGAAGTCCAGTTTTTCATCAGTACTTGCATAATTTCTAGCCTTGGTACCTTTGACTAATGCTTTGGCAAATTTAATTGCTTCCTTGGGGTTTCCAAAGTTTTGCACTCTGGCTTTGTTCTGTACCCACAGCCTGGTGGGTGGAAAACAGCACTGCATACTTAATGACGATTATTCTCAGCAGCATCTTTCAGTTATGTCAAGTGCATGTTTCTTCATTCTGTTCAGTTGGCAAGTTTGGGCCCACTCATCTCCTGCACTCACAGAACTGCTTTCAGAGTCGCTGGGACTCCTGCCCTCAATGCAGCCACCTCACTGATGTCGCCCATTATTCCTTGGTACTCCATGCCATGACCATGTCTCACCAGCCCAATCCGCCCAGCCAATGTCTCAGGAGGCCCAACCACCGCTCCCAGTTAGGCTGTGGCTATTTCTCAATCTCTGCATCATTAGAGCGCCCCCTAGGACCAGAGTAGGTGGGAGGATTTTATATTGCCTCTCGTGGTCCCTAGAGTCTGGATCACAGATATTTGGACAACATTAACCTGTGAATGCAGAGCTAGGGAGAGGGCTCTGCAATAGCGCGCACATATTGGATGGCAGTCTAGCAATGCCCCCCGCTCCCCTAGTTTAGTCGAGTTGTGACATCTTTAGTAACCAGAAATAAGAAAATGACGTGGCTGCTCAACTGTGAAAACACATTACAGATGAGTTGTGACACCTTAATGCCTGCAGCCAAAGCTAGGAGCCAAAGTGAAAGGAAGGTCCCTGAGCATCACTAGCGGCAAAAAAGGAAACCGTCTTTTCGTTCTTATAATCTGTTTTTGTCAAATGATCTGCACTCATCAAAAGGAGAGATTAATGGCAATGTGGTTATTTTATCCGCATATTTCCCTAACGGGAAGAAATCATTTCTCTGAAGGTACTGCTTATTCTGGGCTAAAGGCCTTTTAGGTCAAGCCTAAACAGCGCTTGCGCTGTAGGCGATCTGTTGTATCTACTTTGTGGAGTCTGACTTTGCTTAGCATTGGCTTTTTTATGTGTCATTTAAAAATCGTAGCCTCCAGTTGGCTAATGGTTGGTCCATGTCCCACCTTTTTTTTAAAGTTGACTCCCTTGGAGTATTGCCGCGGGTACGAGCAGCCAGGTGCACACAATCCCTGCCTTTCGATTTCCATTGCAGTGGTGTCTTCGGCATTGCTGTCTTGTAGCATGCACTTTATAGTGCCCCTGGGGCACAAGCAGGGACCGACTAAAGTGCTCCTGTATTAGGGGTCACTCTATGGTCTCCCTGGGGCACAAGCAGGCATCCACTCCGGCGTGCCTTTCTTGTTTTTTATTCTATCCGCGTTGAGAAGGTAACAACTTGTGGCCCTCCTTCCACTGGTTTCTCTTTTGTTGTGCAGCATCTGCAAAAAGCATTTACAAAGCCAGTGTGTCATCAAGGCGAGTCCTGTTTGTATTGCAGATGCCTCGTTTGTACAGTAATTAGGTATAGAGGTCAGCTATGTGGTTCTTCAGTTACAATGTGGATGTGTGTTCGAAACTTTGCTGGAAATGATGTTTGAACGGTACGGAAGGGAATTGCTAAATGTTCTTTTCAGTGGCTTCCTCTGATATGTTCACAGGGCATGTCCTTAGGCTACTTCATATAGTTGTGCTAAAGGTGTGCTAATTTGGGGCGCATTATTTCTGTATACTTCTTGAAAACATGTAAAAAAAATGTTTTACATTTACGAAAGAAAAGTGACTAGATAAGGTTTTGCAGAAGATTGTTTTTGCCACAGTAATTAAAACTGCCGCAATGTATATTGATCCTTTTTTGTATCAAAACACTTTTTCTGCCAGCGATTTTTTTGTCATTATACAAACGTGTTCCTGGGAATTATTGCGTAGGAATTGATTTGATTATCGGTGGGCCTGTTACAAATGCCTAAAATAACTGAGATGTACTCATTCGGCTAATAAACCGGAATTAGGACCTCTTTACGAGTGCAAGTGTTCCTGTTGGAATACTTCATGCGAGAATACCAGGCATATCATGCAGACCTTGGTGCTACTGCTCTGATTTTGTGCATGCAAAACTGGAGTTCCGGGACCTTATCAGAATTTAATTCCTCCAGACTTGACCTTAACCCCTTCCGTGCGCCGGACGGCCGGGAGCCGTCCGACGTCACGGTGGGCGTGTGCGCAGGACGGCTCCCGGCCGTCCTAGCACCCATCCACGGGGGAAGCGCTGGCGCTCCCCCCGTGGGAAGCCCATCTACGTGCCCTCACCGGGGAAGGCAGGGGAAGCCCTTCCCCATCCTCCCCCCACCCCCCCTCCACGTCATCAATGACGTCAGCGCACGAGGCGTGCTGACGTCATTAGAGGATTCCCGACGCGCTGGAAGCCATTGCTTCCAGTGCGCCGGAGAGAAGAGGAGGTAAGTTTCTCCTCGTGGGAGGGGGGATTTCAACAAAAGAGGCATCGGGGGAAAGGAAAGGGTTTTCCTTTCCCCTGGTGCCTCTTTTGTGCATTTCTGCTGCACGATCGTGCGATCGTGCAGCAGGAATGCCCACTAGACCCAGGGATTTTTTTTTTTTTTAGCTGTGAAATTGATTTACTGTTTGGGGGGAGCGGCCCCTTAGGCAAGGGTCGCTCCCCTTATGGGGGCAATGTTTATTGGCTTTGTCTACCCCCCTGGGGAGGCAGATTTCGGCATAATTTTTTTTAAAGTGGCCCACTGGACCACCAGGGAATACTTTGTGGGGAGTGGCCCCTTGGGCAAGGGTCACTCCCCTTTGGGGGCTATGTTTTTGGCTGTCTGCCCCCATGGGGGGGTGCAGATCTCGCCTTTTTTTTAATCTAGGGCCCACTAGGCCACCAGGGATTTTTTTTGGGGAGAGTGACCCCTTGGGCAAGGGTTGCTCTCCTTTGGGGGCTGTGTCTCGCCATATTTGGCCCACTAGACCACCAGGGATTTGTTTGTGGGGAGTGGCCCCTTGGGGAAGGGTCATTCCCCTTAAGGGGGCAATGTTTTGGGGCTTTGTCTGCCCCCCTGGGGGGCAGATTTCGCCATTTTTGTTTTTTCAGTGGCCCACTGGACCACCAGGGAATACTTTGTGGGGAGTGGCCACTTGGGCAAGGGTCACTCCCCTTTGGGGGCTATGTTTTTGGCTGTCTGCCCCCATGGGGGGGGGAAGATCTCGCCTTTTTTTTTTTATCTAGGGCCCACTAGGCCACCAGGGATTTTTTTGGGGGAGAGTGACCCCTTGGGCAAGGGTCGCTCTCCTTTGGGGGATGTGTCTTGCCATATTTGGCCCACTAGACCACCAGGGATTTGTTTGTGGGGAGTGGCCCATTGGGCAAGGGTCACTCCCCTTTGGGGAGCATTAATTTCGCCCTTTCTGTACCCCTGGGGGGCAGATCAGCATATTTTTTTTTTTGCCCTGAGGGGCAGATTGGCTGATTTCTTTTTTTGTATGGCCACTAAGCCACCAGGGTTATTTTTTTTTATGTTGGGGAGCGGCCCCTTGGACAAGGGTCGCTCCCCTTTATGGGAGGATGATTGTGGCCATTTCTGTCCTCTTTGGGTGGCAGATTAGCAGTATGTTTTTTAGGCCCATCTCAGAAGCCACTAGACAACAGGGGTTTTTAAATTTCTGTGTTTGTGAGTGGCCTCAAGGGTTGCGCCCCTTTTACGGGGGTGAATATTTTATTTATACTCTTAGGCCCACCTACCGCTTAGCTTAGCTGGTGGATTGTGTGTGGACTGGTGCATTATTTGCATATGTGATTGTAATGGTTTTTTTTCTCCTTTTTATTCTAGTGTAAAGCTTTTGATTCCTGTTTGCGGTTTCGGCAGTGGTTGTTCTGCAGTTTTGCGTATTTGCATTTTTTTGGTAAGAAAAACATTTTTGTTGTATTTACCCCAAATGAGTATTATTGTCATGCATGAATGATTTTTTTTGTTAGTGGTGTCATAATGGCAGCATATTTAGTTAGTGGTTTGAGCATGAAATTCTTTGCGATGTGTTTTGCATTGCCTTATGTGTAATTTTCTTTTCTTTTTCTTTTTAGTGGGATATTCTTGATCCTTACTGTGTCTGTGCAGAGTAGGTGGTGGTGAGTCTAGCTGCTTCTGGCAAGTGAGTGGTATAGTGTTGGAGTATATAGGTCTTTGTGATAAAGCTACATTTTGTTTATTTCTTTTTTTACAAAGGGTTTGTTGTTGTTGACTTGTTTGACAAGTTACCTTTATTAGTAAGCATTATGGCTAGCCGTAGAATTACTGCTCAGCAGGTGGTTGGTATGCTTCTTGAATCTTCCTCTGAGCAGGATTATGACACTGACAGTGCATCTGAGGGAGAGGAGGGAGGGGAAGATTCAGGCAGTGAGTTTTCTCACTGCCTGGAATCATCGGATGATGAAGCTACTCTCAGTGCAGATGAAGGTACTCTCAGTGCGGATGAAGTGCCTGTTTTAGAGGGGGACACTGATGTGCCGATGGTGCAGCAAGAGACATCGGTATTGCAGCCTGAGGCTGCAAGGCTTCCTACTGGAAGTGCTGGACTCTGGGTTGATCCAAACATGGTGCAGCCGGTGTTGCCTGTCTTTAGTGTGGATGCAGGGTGTAGAGTGAATTGTGAAATCTTTTTGCCTATACAGTTTTTTCAGTTGTTTATGGATGATGTATTTTTGGCTGAGATTGTTGAGCAGACTAATTTGTATGCTGAACAGTTTTTGAGGGACAACAGTGCCAGACTTAGGCCCCACTCTAGAGCTACCTGATGTACTCCCACAAATCTGGAAGAGATGAAGAAGTTTTTGGGTTTGACTTTTTTGATGGGCTTGATAAGGAAGCCGTCCATGGCTTCATATTGGTCTACCAGTCCCTTGATGGCAACGGCCATATTTCCTGCAATTATGAGTCGTGAACGGTATTTACTTTTGCTTCGGATGCTGCATTTTGTTGATAATACTTTGGCGTTGCCACGAGATAACCCTGACTGTGACCGTCTTTTTAAGATTCGGCCTGTTCTTGATCACTTTGCAGATCGATTTTCAGAGATCTATACTCCACGGAAAGAAATAGCTATTGATGAGTCTTTGGTCCTGTTCAAGGGCCGTTTGGTTTTTAGGCAGTATATTCCTAGCAAGAGGGCACGTTATGGAATTAAGCTGTATATGTTGTCTGAGAGTAGGACAGGATATGTCTTTAATTTCCGGGTGTACACTGGTAGGGATTCCACTATTGACCCCCCTGGTTGTCCGTCCACTTTTGGAGTTTCAGAGAAAATTGTGTGGGATCTTGCTAGAGGACTGTTTAACAGAGGCCACCATTTGTACCTTGATAACTTCTACACTGCTGTGCAATTGTTTAAGGAATTGTTCTAAGTGGACACTTTTGCTTGTGGCACAATCCGCTCTAACCGTAAAGGTTATCCAAAAGAGCTTGTAGCAAAAAACTTCAGAGGGGACAGTGCAGTTCCTTGCGTTGTGATGATCTACTAGCTGTGAAATTTGTGGACAGGAGGGATGTGTACATGCTGACTACCAGCCATGATGAGAGTACTTCACCTGTGGCTGTTTGGGGTCAGATTGCTGAAGTACGCAAACCTGTGTGCATTTTAGACTACATTAAGCACATGGGTGGTGTTGATAGAGTAGATCAGAGGTTGGAACCTTATACTGCTATTCGTAAGGCTTACATTTGGTATAAGAAGTTGGCCATCCATCTCTTCAATTTAGCAACTTTCAATGCTTTTGTTGTGTACAAGGAGTGTTCTCCTGCGTCAAAGTTGACTTTTGTTCAGTTTCAGGAGTCTGTGATAGGCAGCCTTGTTGTTGTGGAACAGGCAAGTGTTCCTAGAGTTGGAGTGGTGGAGGATGTGGCTAGATTGAAAGATCGCCACTTTCCTGATTTAATTCCTCCCACGCCCAAAAAAATCAATCCCTGTAAGAGATGTAGAGTCTGCTTGCGAAGAGGTGTGCGGAAGGAGAGTCGTATGCACTGTGCCGATTTTCCTTCTAATCCTGGGCTGTGTGTACCCACACGTTTCAGATTGTATCACACTCAAAAGAGTTTTTGGGAGCAACCGTGAGTCTAAAAGTGTACTGCCTGGTCTGTATGGTTTTATATAGTTGTTCAGTTTAACGTTTGGCAATAGAATGATGTCTTTAGTAGGCCTGGGCAGTAAATTCCGTTCCGGATGCGGAATTTGCGGAATTTGGGTAATTTCGCGTTCCGCGGAGAACGCGGAATTGCCAAAAATTCTGCGATCCGCGCCTTCCCGGAGTTTTTTTCTTGTTCGCGCTTTCAAAATGCGTGTTCGCGAGATATTTCTCCCCGAACACACAAACAGCGTTCGCGAACAGGAAAAAAGCATTTCGAACGGGCGGAACCAGCAATTCCACGTGTTCGCGGAAATTTTGCGTGCTCACGGAGATTTTTTACTGTTTCGCGGAGCTTTGCGTAGCGCGACTACGCAAATTCCGCCCACCCCTAGTCTTTAGTTACTGCTGTTGTTTTTGTAGTTATAGTTTTGTACTTAGTTGCAATTAGTTTGTGTTTTCTTTCTTGTTTAAAAAAAAATTATGACAGTGTGCGTGGACTAGCACTTGGCTGGCAGTGTGCGTGGACTGGCGCTTGGCTGGCGGTGAGTGGACTGGCACTTGGCTGGCGGGGTGCGTGGATTGGCGCTTGGCTGACAGTTTGCGTGGATTGGCGCTTGGCTGGCAGTGTGTGTGGACTGGCACTTGGCTGGCAGTGTGTGTGGATTGGCGCTTCGCTGGCGGTGTGCGTGGACTGGTGCTTGGCTGGTGGTGTGCGTGGACTGGTGCTTTGCTGGCGGTTAGTGGACTGGCGCTTGGCTGGCTGTGTGCGTGGACTGGCACTTGGCTGGTGGTGTGCGTGGACTGGCGCTTGGCTGGCGGTGTGCGTGGACAGGCGCTTGGCTGGCAGTGTGTGAGTAGTGACTTGCTGCTGGTCACTACACACACTGCTAGCTAAACGCCACTCCACGCAATCCGTGAGCTGGTGTGGTTGCTGTGTCAGGAATGTGGGCGTGTGAAATTGATGGGCTCTTGAATGGCGCTGTCTGCTGGTGTGAGTGTTGTAATGTGCTGGGCCCGCGGCTGGCGGTGTGAATGGTTTTGTATGTGTCACACGTATGAAAGGTGTATGAATGGCCTGTAAAGCGGTTGGTGCCTTGTCGTGGCTTTACAGCTCGCGAGCTGTGAGTCAATGGTTCAGTTTCTCGTTCTTTCAATTATTAACAGTGCATTTCATTTTTGTGAAATCTCTGGTTAATACAACTGTATATACTGAACCATCACTCACCCTCATGCCAAATCCAACCAGTATGTCTGTGTGCTTGAAGAATAGGTGGTTGTGCAGAAATATTTGTCTTTTCTGTCTTTCTCAAGCAGGGGGTGCCTTGTCCCTTTTTGTGAATGTTGTAATGTGTTGGTTTCGTGTCTGGTGGTGTGAATGGTCTTGTGTGTATCACGTATGGAAGGTGTGTAATTGGCCTGTAAAGCGGTTGGGGCCTTGACGTGGCTTTACAGCTCACGAGCTGTGAGTCACTGGTTCAGTTTTTTGTCCTTTCAATTATTGACAGTGCATTTCATTTTTGTGAAATCTCTTGTTAATAAAATTTTATATATTGAACCATCACTCGCCCTCGTGCCAAATCCAACCAGTATGTGTGTGTGCTTGAGGAATAGATGGCTGTGCAGTAATCTTTGTCTTTTTAGTCTCTCTGCCAAGGTGTACATTCCATCTAAGAATAACCTACCAACTGTAGATATTGTCGTAAACTAAACACCAATGGGAGTACATGGTGATGTCTCTCTTGTGGATCCCAACAAGTTATCTTACCCACAATGTCCTGCAAACCTCAAAATGTGTCTGTCACATTTTCCTTGCATTATTGTGCCAAAATTTTCATGCTGCAGAAAGAAACAACAAATTTCCTACCCCCCGCCTTTCTCCAAGTATCCCAATAGAAATGGTACCTCACTCGCGTGGGTGGGTCAAGGACCCGTGACAGGCAAGGGCCCAAAACCTACTGAGGCGACATCAAAATTGCCTATCACAAAACGACCTGGTTTTGCAAGGGGTCACCTGGGTTTTTGGCCCCGTGCTCGGCGGACAGCTAGGGAAACCTACCAAACCCACACATTTCTGAAAACTAGACACCTGGGGGATTCCAGGGAGGTATGGCTTGCGTGGATCCCCCAACGTTTTCTTACCCAGAATCCCCTGCAAACCTTAAATTTAGCTGAAAAAAATCACTTTTTCCACACATTTTTGTGTGGGAAAGCTGTGGCATCACCGGGCTGACACAAATTTCCTACCACCCAGCGTTCCCCCGGGTCTCCCGATAAAAATGGTGCCTCACTCGTGTGGGAGGCCCAAGTACCCGCGACAGGCAAGGGCCCAAAACGTATTGAGGCGACATCAAAATTGCCTATCACAAAACGACCTGGTTTTGCAAGGGGGGTCACCTGGGTTTTTGGCCCCGTGCTCGGCGGCCATCTAGGAAAACCTACCAAACCCACACATTTCTGAAAACTACACACACGGGGGATTTTAGGGAGGTATGGCTTGCGTGGATCCCCCAACGTATTCTTACCCAGAATCCCCTGCAAACCTCAAATTTAGCTGAAAAAATCACTTTTTCCACACATTTTTGTGTGGGAAAGTTGTGGCATCACCGGGCTGACACAAATTTCCTACCACCCAGCGTTCCCCCAGGTCTCCCGATAAAAATGGTGCCTCACTCGTGTGGGAGGCCCAAGTACCCGCGACAGGCAAGGGCCCAAAACGTATTGAGGCGACATCAAAATTGCCTATCACAAAACGACCTGGTTTTGCAAGGGGGGTCACCTGGGTTTTTGGCCCCGTGCTCGGCGGCCATCTAGGGAAACCTACCAAACCCACACATTTCTGAAAACTAGACACCCGGGGGATTCCAGGGAGGTATGGCTTGCGTGGATCCCCCAACATTTTCTTACCCAGAATCCCCTGCAAACCTCAAATTTAGCTGAACAAATCACTTTTTCCACACATTTTTGTGTGGGAAAGTTGTGGCATCACCAGGCTGACACAAATTTCCTACCACCCAGCGTTTTCCCCAGGTTTCCTGATAAAAATGGTGCCTCACTCGTGTGGGAGGCCCAAGTACCCGCGACAGGCAAGGGCCCAAAATGTATTGAGGCGACATCAAAATTGCCTATCACAAAACGACCTGGTTTTGCAAGGGGGGTCACCTGGGATTTTGGCCCCATGCTCGGCGGCCATCTAGGGAAACCTACCAAACCCACACATTTCTGAAAACTAGACACCCAGGGGATTCCAGGGAGGTATGGCTTGCGTGGATCCCCCAACGTATTCGTACCCAGAATCCCCTGCAAACCTCAAATTTAGCTGAAAACAATCAGCTGTATTTTGGCTAATTTCTGGGTCCCCTCCAAGGGAATCCACAAACCCTGGGTACCTTTAGAATCCCCATGATGTTGGAAAAAAAGGACGCAAATTTGGCGAGGATACCTTATGTGGTCAAAAAGTTACAGGGGCCTAAGCGCAAACTACCCCAAATAGCCAAAAAAAGGCTTAGCACAGGGGGGGGAAAGGCCTATCAGCGAAGGGGTTAATACAAGCTGGACAGGGTGGCAAGTCTGTTTGTATTCTACTTCCCCAGGCACCAGAAGATACAGAAGAAAGCATTTTGGACAAAGAAACCCATGGAAGGAACGCCTCGAGATTTGCCCACCCACTCCGATGTTGCTGAGCAAGAAGAACGATGGAGGCAACTGCTCCTATGAAAATGACATATGAGGTTTCCTCGCCTGGATTGGGAATTCAACATTGAGAACTAGAAGAGGAGCTGAAGGTAGAAAAGGTAACCAAGTAATGACATATAGTCTGGCACTTTGGAGCCTCCTTAAGTAGTTGAGATAATGGAGGCTGGATGATGCCTACAGCACTGATGAAGCCATCATGGCCACTGTAACCCAAATAGAATGGTGGAGAAAGATGTGATGTTACTACATGCAGAATTACTACAATAGTCACAATAGTGCAAAAGAATATTGAGAGGCTGCTTGTAAGGAGGGCCTTAGCATAAGACAAACTGCACATCAAAAGATGCCAACATATGTTGAACATTATTTTGAGAGACTAAAAGTTTATGGATTTCCAGTGACAGGTCTAGGTTAGTCCTTATTACATGCTTTTCCCTGCTCCACAGGCATTCTATGTGTTCTGTAAGTACACCCCTGGAAGTGCAAATTGAAATCTGATGTCAGGAATCATCTTGATAACTCAGATGTCACCCACAGCAGCCAAGATGTCTTTGTAGAATACTGAGGGGCAGATTTACAAGAAGGTGCCGCAGCGTGGCACCGTAAGCCCTTTGGCTGCGCCACGCTGCGGCACTTTCAGAGCACAGGAATGCGACATATTTACAATGATATGTCGCATTTCTGTGCTCTCCCCTGCGTTGGCGCACAAACAGCTGCCATGCGTCGGCGCAGGCACCCTTGCACCATGGTGCAAGGATGCCTGCGTCATGGGGAGATTGTTTTTGTTCAGGAAAGGGCACCTTCCTGCATAATAACAATCACTACAGGCATTTTCCTCTTTCAATGCGTGCTGTAGAATGCAGCACGCATTGAAAGAGGAAACAAACGAGGAGAAATGAAAACATTTCTCTTCGTTGAGCCTCACTATGGTGGCGTAGCATACTGACGCATTTCCAGGTTTAAGAATCCTCGTAAATCTGGAAATGTGTCTGGTTCCATGGGTATTGCGTGGGAACACCCACAGCAACACCCATGGAACGCCTCTTTCATGCAAAGTGCTGCGTGTAAAGGGGCCGTATTTACAAGGACAGGAAAAGCCACGCAGGGTGGCTTTTCCTGTCCTTGTAAATATGGGGCAGAGAAATGCGCTGCCAGTGCGTCACAAAAAGTGATGTACTGGCAGCGCAAGGGGCTTGTAAATCTGCCCCTAAGTGATTAGGGCTTAACGACTGGCCGTCGCGTTGCAAAGCATCACTTCAACCTATTTGTTTTAAAATCAACATTTTACACATTATTGTTGTGGTAGAATGTTATAACCAATTGTCCTGTGTACATCCAATATTGTGTATCTTTGTATTGTGGAGCACTAATTAAATGTTCCTCCTAACGCTTCAAGATGAGGTGGTCGAGTATTGCTTGTTACAGCTTTCTTTTGTCATCCAGCACACATATCAGACCAGTGGTTTTAAAACTGGGGGGACCTTCACTTATCTCAGTGAGGGAGGGGACGGTAGGCACCGACCAAGAAGAGCCTCAAGCTGTAGACAGTGCTGTATGTTTAGTGAAACAACGCAAATAGGGCGTGAACTGCTGTGTAATTGGCCCTGAGGATCATCTTTTGGTATTTGGTCACGGTTGGGGTGGTAGGTGTTAAGGATGGGGAGGGTGGGTCCAATTAAGCCTCAAAATCTGCTCCTCTGGACCCCCATTTTCTATAAAAGATCTCACTGTGGATACTTCACACTTTAGGGAGACAAGGCTATCTGCAGCATGTTGGCAATCATGTATTTTTTTGCATTTTATAAGGGATGACTGAATATAACTGCAGTGATTGTATTGATAAGTATATTTAGAGCTGCCAGTTGTATAGAATAATTGTGAAAAAATGTTTGTTATTCTGAGTGCTTCCCCCCCCTTTTTTAGGTCGATCCTAGCATGCATGCGCTGTTCTGAGAGGCATGCTGTATTCCGTCTGTGAAGATGGAACACACCCACGACACGCCCATCACTTTTCATAGGTTGCTTGGCCCGCCTTTACTAATTTAATAGTTTTCGTTGGTGTATAGTACACATTTGTCACACCTTGTGGGTGTTTCATTCCCACCCTTTTGACTGACCCTGCTACATGGATACTTTCAATATGGGCCAAATGTTTTCTTGAACTGCACTACTTTTTCTTACCACCCTCTGCTCGCCGCTGGCTGGCGCTGCTTGTTTTAATGGCTGCCCTTCTAGATGGTCACACCCTGCAGCAGCTCAAAAAGCTTGCCTTCGACAGATCGGAGTACTATCTGCAGAGAAGAATCGGACCGGTCAGAACAGGGAACACCGACGCCAACAACCACTACCACAGTCCTTAGCAAAATTACATTTACAACCTCAAAATTTCTGAAATGAAACATTTTCCTTGGCAATTATTCTTAACAAAATGATTGTTGCTACTCATTTCTCAAACAGGGATAACAAACTGGCAAACCCAATAGGCCTGATACCTCTTGATGCAGGAACAGAAAACAAAACAGAGCCACCAAAACACTTTCCGAGGTGGGTAAATGGGGTATCAATATACTAGGTAATAAAGGTGTTACTCACATCAGTTTTTTAGCAAGTTTTTATTAAATGACAGTGCAACATACAAACACCTGTCAAGCACTAGAAAAGCCGGCGGGCAGATGGAGACTCGTCAGACCATGGCCTTATAGGCCCGCACACTAACCTGTTCTGTCTACCGAACATAACCGGTATGCTTTTCACCTGCCCCTTCCCTGACTCACCAATAAGTCAGGGTGTAGAGGCGGCGGATGATGCCCTGTTCGGCTACTCCCCAGAAGCACTTGCAGGCACCCGCAGGAGGCGAAGTCCTCCAGCTCTGCCAGCAGCTTCTCCTCGCAACTAGCGCTTACGATCTGCTTCAGGCGGAATTGCACCTGCGCAAAGTGCGATGTGAGTGCCAGCAGAGAAGAATTAAGCTGTTCCTGCTTGTCTTCTAGCTGCCGCAGCTTGTCTGCCATCACCACGGCCGCAACCAGGGAACCCGCCCGGGTGCGTTTCATCACCATGTCATCTTCTTGCTCCGGTGTCGGGCTGGCCAGGGCTTTAAGTGGGATGAAAAAACTGGGGGGTCTCTCCTAGGGGCGTGGCCGATATAATTAAGGGTGTGGCCTAAAACACTTACGCTAAAAATCTGTACTTAGCATAGTTTCCCACCCATCTGGTATTTTGCTGTTTCTGTCCATTTATCCAGCTATTAAACACAACATGTAACATTACACCTACAACAAGCCAGGACTATTGGCTTTGTCAATGGTTGTAAATTGCATAAGATAAGTAAGCAACAGCTATTACTTCATTGTATATAATATTGAAAAGGCTTCTGTTCTTGTGGGCGAGGTTGTGGCGTAAGGCTAGAGCTGCCGACTTTCAAGCTGAGAAAGCAGGTCCGAGCCTGACTCCTGTGATTTAAAACATGAATATGTCCTTGTGTAATGTAACTGGTGCTCATGTTTGCTCCAAGTTTGCACTATATAAAACTGAAAAATTAGTCCCTTTAAAGCTACATCAAAAGCAGTGAGGGATGGTATTATCGCAGAGTTAAGCTTTCTTCTTTGTTCCACTGGCAGGACCCGGCCCACTTAAAGCCTTGGGGCTAGCCACTGCCCCCACAGGTGCCCAATGCACCAAAGCTAGGCCCTCCCTGTCAGACGCCGACTGCTAGTAAGTGGACATGGTGTCTCTGCTGCTACCCAGCAGGGAGGCAGGCAGGCACTGCAGGCTGTCATCCACCATCTTGGAGGGTGGGAGGTGCACCTCAGCTGTCCTGCCCCCCTCAAGATGGAAGTCTGCGGGGGGAGGGCGGTAGGTACAAGGTGGACCCGAGTTGGCCGCCATGTGTGTTGTGGCATGGACTATATGTAACAGTTGTGATTTGGCCATTGAAGTCAATCGTACAGTTTGCTTACGGTGCAGTTTTTTTCAGTTCTCACCATTTTGGTTGTGGCACACGTGGGAAATTTGATTAGTCAGTGCTCTGACGTCAATTCCTTCTATCCAATAGCAAAGTATATAGCTCAATTAAGTGAATGTTGTGTCACTAATGTATTGAGTTGCCGTGGAGACATAACACATCAGGCTTCCAATTACAGCACCGACTGATATTTAAAGTGCCGGATTAAACCCTATGGAGGCCTTTAGGCAGTAGAAATTTTGAGGCCCCAATCGTAAATTATCTCCTAATACCCAATGCACCGGATTTTACAAACTGACAGCGGCCAGAAGATGAGCTTTTAAGAGACAAACTTATGTGAATCTGATGTCTCTGGTTTATGTACTTTAAGTTGTTAATGGGTACATTACAATGATACAGTATTTTTTCAATGGAATATTTCATGTAAAGTTTTTGTTTCTCTGAGTTGATTCATTTTTAGGTCGAGCCTAGAGGCAGCGCGCATGCCCTGCTCTGTGAGGCGTATATCCCGATTCCTCTAAATAATCGCTTATGGGACAGGCTCCCAAGAAAATATTTAAAATCGTGGGACCGAATATGCATGCTCCAGACCCTTTAGTCAGTAATTAGTTAAAAAGTAATTTCTAAAGTTTTAATATGCACTTCAGAACAGAGGTGCTCTGTGAGAGCTCAATCACATATCAGTTTTGGGCTACCAGTGCGTTACAGGGATTTCACAGCCCTCACAGAACACGTGACTTCTGTCAGCCTATGGCAACCTGCTCTCAGCTCCACCCACCCACCGACCTCCACCCACATGCCTGTGTTCACTATTCGGTGAATGCACGAGCATTGTGCATTTTATCCTGCCACTTGGTGGCACAATCATACCGTTTAGTAGCACTATTAATGTACTCTTTGCACAGCAAGGCCTGTACCTCCCTGCCGGTCACAGGTTCAGGTCTTAGGCTAACAGTTCAGGAGGTTCACGCAGCTGCTGTAGGGATCTTTGTGTAACCTGCAGGTCACAAGTTAAGATCATGTGAGACAGCACAGTAGGTTGTGTGTCTGCTGCAAACATGACTCCGCTACCCGTGTGGTATAAGTTTGAATTCATGCATGGCTTCATTCTTCGAATGTTGATAAAAAATAAAAAATATTAAGTTGGGCAGAAAGATTAAGTGGGGTGTTCTAAATAACAAGCCACTAATAGCAACCTTGCGCATAGATGTTTGACACAAAGCATATTATTGAGTCAATGAATACATCATGCAACAAATCTCCCTCTGTTTCACATGGAGCCACCGGCCTTACGAGGTGCATGCAGGGGGTTTGTTGACATCTTTTACACTGACAGAAAGGACTGAACTGACTGAACTAATTCCCAATGGGAATGAAAGCAACCCATATAACTCAAAATTAGCATGTTGCATGACTAAACACTTATAAGGTCCCAAAGGCGAGACTTATTGGCTATGCCAATGCTTGTTCAACATGGTTTACTTTAAACCCAATCTAATACATTTTTTAACAAATCATATTTGCTTTTTGGTGTGTTTAATTTTACAGTACAAAGCCTGCTTCTTTGAGTCTAGAGCTATACTATATTTTTTTTATGAAGGAGCACGATTCCAAGGATTTAGGTGGTTTGTGGGAAGGGTGAGGGCGTGCCCATGTGTTATAATTAGTAAGATACGCTCTGCCATATGTTGTCTATTGCAAGTCACTTTGGAGTTCCAAGACCTTATAAAGAAACGCAGCTTTTATCCTCATTCCTCTATATGTTACTGACCTCCTTGGTGACTTGGAATATTCTTCTAATGTATGGAAGGGGTGCTTTAGCCAAGGTATGTTAGAGCGTCAATAGGATGTACTGTATATTGATGTTGATAATGCATGTGTGAAGTTTTTCTCAATGGGAACTCCTCTACATATAGAATAATGCAGTTTCTATATGTAGCTGTTAATGAGGATTTCTACATGTGGAGTTTCAAGTTCAAATTCGGACTTTTGTGCTCCATTACATTTTTTTCAAGGAAGAAAGATTGTCAACCATTAGGAAAACAATTTTAAAGTTAACTTGCAAGAAAACACTGCAACACATTTTAGCAACTGAAAAACTACACCTGGGTATAGACTTAGGATAACAGGAAAGTCTGTGGACTACGGTAGATCAATAATCATAACCTACATGATACTTGCAAAATTCATTAGAATTTTAGCAGTAATCTGGCAAATCGTTAACAACTGCTGATTTCCAGATGTCAAATGCATAATTGTGCATGCACAGTTGTAGCCTGTGCATTCCTATATACAGAAATGTGACACAAAAATGCTATTGCACAGTGAAACCTATTTTACTTGTTCTTCGGCGGAAAATATTTTTTCTGTAGTCTAACCTTTTACCTTACAACCGTCTCTGTTTTGGTGACATACATTCCACTTTTCCAGCCTTGAAATGCATTTGCTCCTACCCGTGACATGAGAAATTTGAGAGCTTGTCTGAGTAGGATACAACTACCTGCAAATTGTTGGTGAGAACTTAATAACTTGCAATCTTGTGGGTTTTCCCTTACCTATACAGACCCTCACAAGAATGCCCAAAAAACTGCCCCATTTACTAAACATATGAACATGAAAATTCCACCAAACAAGTGGCGTTGATGAGTGCACATATCTTGTTTGCAAGGGTAAATTCTGTCAATTTCCGATTCCATGAGTCAGGAATGGGACATGTGAATTTTATTTTTGTACATGTGACAGCACGCTGATACTTACAACACAATCTCTTAGTAATGTCATCAAAGATTTTTCCCCATTGGACTTATGGATCTGTTAGACCTGGCATCCTTGGCATGGTTTCTCCTAACTTTTTGCCTTCTGACCTCCTGTTTTTGACTGTTCTGCTGATCTTCATTTTTGCTGGTTGTAGAACTCTGTGCACTTTTTCACTGCTGACAAGTGATAAAGTGCATGTGCTCTGTATCTAAACTGTGATAACAACTGGTTTATCCCTGATTGGCAAATGTGATTTACTTATAAGTCCCTAGTACAGTGCACTACTTGTGCACAGGTCCTAGAAATCAAATGCTACTTGTGGTCCTGCAGCACTGATTTTGCCTCCCACATGAGTAGCCCTTTTAAACATGTCTCAGGCCTGCCACTGCCGAGCCTGTATGTGCAGTTTTAAACTGCCATTTCGACCTGGCAAAATAAACCTTTAGCCAGGCTTAAACCTTCCTTTTTAATACATGTAAGTCACCCCTATGATAGGCCCTAAGCATCCCATAGTACGGGGGAATGTATTTAAACAGTTGAACATGTACTTTTAAGTTTTACATGTCCTGGTAGTGAAATACTCTTAAATTTCTGTTACATGACTACAAGGCCTATCTCTCCCGTAAGAGAACATTGGAGCTGCCTTGTAACATTTTATAAGTGTAGCTTCCAATTGAGAAAAGATAGGAAAAACCAATTTGGAGCCCCTGGACTCACAATTTAAAAACACATATTTTAGTGAAGTTGGTTTTCAGATTGCAGTTCTGAGAAGGCAGCTTTTAAAAAGTTGGCCTTTTTTTTACTTGAATCATTTTGTGCCATCTGCCTGTCTCTAGAATACATGTCTGGGATGGGTGATAACTGGCTTCCTGCATTCCCTCTAGATAGCCACACACAAATGAAGGGTTAGGTATGCCTGAGTGGTCATCTGCATGTTGATGAATGTGCGTGAGCAGGATGAGGGGGAGGAGCTGAGACTTCTACCAGAAAGCTCTGTGTCCTGGTCCCACACAAAGGGTTGCATATCCCCCTGTAGTGAGTCTGGGGCCAGGGAAGGTCAGTGTCCTGTGCACTACAAAGACCTTTCTTTGAAGTCTCCCTACTTTAAAGGCTAAAATGGGTATAAGTACTGGACCTCTGACACCATGTACTCAGAACACTGCAGGAACTAAGAATGGCGAAGAAGAAGAGCTGCTGTGCTATAGGAGGGATTGCCACTTTGCTACCTGCTTTGCTGTATTGGCCTGCTCCTTCCTGCCTGAATGTGAGAAGGACTGGACCTGCTGTCTACATCCTAATGACTTAAGTTTCTCAAAGGGCTTGTTGGCTTGCCTCCTGTTGCTGAAGTTGCAGGGATATCAAAGATTTCTCCTTTCATCCCAGCTTCATCCCAGCACCTGGACTTTACTTGGTATGAGTCTTAGTCTGGCAAGTGGTGCCAATCCAATGGATGGCCCTTAGATGTGAGTTTAAAGTGCTGCATCTGCCAGAATCTGTGCTTCGACATCTCTGAGGTGCTCAGACACCGAAGTATCGCCTGCCACAACATCGGGATCAATGCATGACAGCCACTGCGATGTCTGGACCCGGCGTACTGCACTTGGCACTGCCGCAGCGTCTCTGGAATCTCCGCTTCAGGGACCAACGCATCGCCGGCAGCACATGGAGAAGATCAACACATCATCTCCAGTGTGGATTTATTTGGCGCATTGCCCTCACATTCCGGACTCAGCGTTTTGTCCACAGGAACACTGCCACGCCACTACTGCATTCGTTCAGCGACAAGGATTAAGGTACTTTGCTCAGCGGACCCTGCGTGAGTCCTGTAACTGCCCTGTGCTCCGTCGTGGCTGCACGAACTCTTGACTTTGTTCTAGTCTAGCGCAAACTACAGTAACCCTATAAGCACTATTTACTTTTAAGCGCTACTTTTCTCTTATTTTGTAAAAAAAATCATATCTTGAATTGTACTCATTGTATTTTTGTCATTTTGGTCTTGTTTTATTCAGAATATAATAATCTATTGTTCTAAACTGGTGTGGAGTCTTTTTGTGGTGTGTTCATGAGTGTGTGTGTGTGCGTGTGTGTGCACAAATACTTTACACATTGCCTCTTTAGATTAACCTGACTGCTCTGTGCCGCTCTACCAGAGGGTGAGCACAGGTGATCTTTTAGTGTATACCTCACTTATCCTGACGGGGATTGTGGTTCCTGCTTGGACAGGGTGCATACCTCTGCCAACCAGAAACCCTATTTCTAACAGGACCTTTGTTGGTTGAAGTGAAGCATTAAAAGGGAGATGACATCAACAATATATTTCCAGCTTGTGAAGCCAATGTGACTCCATGATAAGGACCAAGAATGACCAAATATGGTTAAAAGGTTTTATTTTGGATTTCCAATCCACCCAGTATATAAGCAAACCAATAAAAGTTCAAAGGTACAGCAACACAGCAGATAAACAGAAATATTTCAGTAGATTGAGTTGTAATAAAATGAGATACAAAATTTGATAGCAAGAACAATTGAGAATCAGATTAAGTCAAACAGGTGTTCCATAAAGAAAATGTCCTTCTATATACTAAACATAAATTAGATACTGGAATATCTACTTGGGATCTCTATTTTGGGAGCATAGAAGGTATCAGCATGATTAGACTTCAGTAGAAGTCTTGGAAAGAGAAAATAAGTGTTTAGCATAAAGCTTCACACTTGCAGGAATAAGGCAAGCAGAGGGGTATGTACCTCTCGAAGTCTAAAGGGAATCTTTCTTCTCTAACTGTGAGAAGACGAATTTAAAAGTAACACGGGATTCAGAAACGTCCTTATCTCCTTTCACGCCACCAGGAACCAACCAAATTGTCGCTTGAGTGCATCTGAAACTTCCCTTCAGTTACCCATCACATCTAAATGGGACTGTAGTTCTCAACCTTGAACATCTTTCTGTCCTGGGACATTATGAACACAGGCCTTTTTTTACCATTAGTTTGCTACGCCACTGCTCTTCCGTCCAGACCTCACTACCAACAGTCTAATACAAACAATAAGCCTTTCTCTAGCTAACGAGAATCATGATAATTGACCTGCAAAGAAAGAAAGAACATGCTGGCAAAGCAAAATGCATTTCAGCTGAGGCCTGCAGTCAGTCTAAGTTAAGTTAGCAGTTAGTATGAACTCGAATACATCATTATTTATACACATGTGTAATATCAAGGATAAATGCAAAATGTGAGTAAAAGAGTACATGTTTATACATTTCAACTGATCATTGGTGTACTTGTATATAAATCTGTAACCCTTACAATGGTTACCTTTCATTAATGCATTTAAATGTTTCCCACATGTTAATGAAGTTAAGGCACACGGCGAATATAATTTCAGTTATGAGTATATAATTGCCTAATCATGATGTGTAAGGGTGGAGCCTGAATTGCGCTGCTCCACATGCAAGCTGAGTTTAGCTTACAAATCATTTATGGATCGCGTGCTGTGTGCTATGTACCATGTACTACACCTGTGAAAAAGCAAATGCGTTTAATCACATACAATTCATTGGTTTTTTTCTGAGCATTGCAAATAATGTATGTGTTTAGAACCAACCAAGAGGTTTACTTGGTAACCTCTTCTTACCCCACATAGATTCCTCTCCAATTAATAATGACATTGTCACAAAAACACCCCCTCAAGGACATCTGTTTTGAATTTATTACAAACTATGGAGAACCTCGATATTGTAATGGAATTATTCTTTACATACGCAAAGCCATGCAGTACTTGTATGGTGATGGTGTCTACATTCCTAGAATAGGAGTGGTGCTTTACACAGTAAAAGCATATAGAACCTGGCACGGTGCGTTACATACTGGAAATATACACGTGCAATTCTGCAACAACCAGCACAATAGCAATACCGTAATGATGGCCTTTACACTGTGGCACAGTACTCAAAAGTAGTCTTAATGCAACGCACGTTTTCAAGAAATATAGAATGAACCAACCAAAATCTTTGTAGTAACATATTGTTCCTTTGGACCCTTTAGTATGTATTAACTTGCATGTTTTCATATAAAGTTTCAAATGTATTTATTTCTTAAATCTGCTGCTTTGTTATTAATATTAAATAATACATTTTTACTGCAAAAACACCAGTGCTTCAAAATAGTATGTAATAGCTTTATTGCCCAGCAGTGTGAGGTTAGGAGCATTCTGCGTGCTTTAAATATCTCTCTCCACTAGAAAAATGTCCTTCTTGCAATCTGTTTGACTCACACATTCAAATATGCAGTAGAAACTTCAAGTGGGTCACCACAGCTGAAAGCTAGTCGTAGTATAGGAGAGCGTTTGCAGGTCAAAACATTGCATACATCAATCTATTCATGGGGTTTTTCAATGGTCTGCGGGTTTTTTTTACTTGCATTGGTTTGATCCTTCTTTTTTCCAATCTTTGTAAACCTTGACATTTGTTAGCATGTATTCTAAAAAAAAAAACAATGTTCGTTTTTTTCTATTACATCTATTCATTGCTGTCGCAGATCACCACAAACAATGATGCCTTTTAAAGAAAATCTTGCTCAAGTTGTTAATTACTGTTTTAGTATAATAAAACTGAGAGGTACACAAACCCCATCATTTCATTTGACACGTGTTTAACCACGTTTCCATTTGTTAGTCAAAACAATTACTTTCTTTTCAACACTCATTTTAAGACATTGGAATCCTGATATTTATTATTTCAACAAGAAATTCTTATCGACATTGCATTGTAGACTGAAATCGTGCATACTGGAGTACACGATGAGGCCAGTATTGTAAGCAGTAAAGTGAGATTGGGTATACAGAGGAGTACCTTGGACGTTACTGGTGCTGGGCAAAATACGTGAAAACAGATGGCATCCTTGCACCTCAAACTTCCTCCACACGAACACATAAGTATCACTGAACAGCTTCTGGGTAGATGGCCATGTAGCATGTGTCAATGTACCACAAACAGGTGCCAGGTTACCTGAAATAGGATTAACATTAGGGCCAGGCGAAATCTGCGTTAGGTGGATGTAATTAGCATACTTTTGCTTTACTTTAATGAGGCAAAATTCACTAAATTATACTAATATGTTACATCGCGTGATTGCATGATGTTTGCAATACAGTGATAAAAATTTACAGCGTATACGCCATTCACAGTAAAAATGTACAGTGACCACATGTGAACAAGGCGTACAACAGAGGGGCCGATTCCGATCTCGGTCGGAGGCGCACCCAATACTATTCGGTCGGGAAAAAAGCCATGCGAAAGCCAGTTTCCCGACCGATCCGTACAGCACACCGAACGAGCAAGTACGATGCGCACAACAGCAAAAATTCCGGCCGAGCCGTACTCACCCAAACCAGGTCCTGTTCTCCGACCGAGGCGAATCCGGAAACGCCGAATCGAGTCGCACGGAAGGGAAAATGCAGCCCCGTCCGGCCGGACAAGTACGATGCGCTTTCCGTACGCGCCGAACCCGTCGCTACGCACGGCACGTCAAAGCATCCGGGAGAGGCGCACATAAGCTCCGAATCGCGCCACAACACGATCCACGGCTACGAGACGAACACAGCACAGACGAGGACGACGCGAAGCGACGAGGACGAAGCGAAGCGACGAGGACGAAGCCAAGCGACGAGGACGACGCGAAGCAACGAGAAGGACGAACGACACGAACCAACCATGAATCCCTTCGTCCCGATCATACCAATATTCTACATCTACTACCGGAACAGGCACGGACGCGTACGGCGCAGAAGGTAAGTCAGACACCAACCACAAAACACATACAACACGTACACGACACATCACACACATACACGGGGAATCTGAATATACTTGCAACAGCAGCACCATAGGGGCGGGATGCCCATCACCAATGCCACATATGCACACAGGGGCCTGAATGCGCGCCACCACCCCAACCCAGGGGGGCTGGATGCCAACCACCACAACCACCCTTAGCCAGGGGGTGCCAAATGCCCACCACCACTACCACCCTTAGCCAGGGGGCAGGATGCCCACCACTACTACCACCCTCACCCAGGGGGGCAGGATGCCCACCACTACTACCACCCTTAGCCAGGGGGCTGGATGCCTACCACTACTACCACCCTTAGCCAGGGGGCAGGATGCCTACCACTACTACCACCCTCACCCAGGGGGGCAGGATGCCCACCACTACTACCACCCTTAGCCAGGGGGCTGGATGCCTACCACTACTACCACCCTTAGCCAGGGGGCAGGATGCCTACCACTACTACCACCCTCACCCAGGGGGGCAGGATGCCCACCACTACTACCACCCTTAGCCAGGGTGGCAGGATGCCTACCACTACTACCACCCTTAGCCAGGGGGCAGGATGCCTACCACTACTACCACCCTTAGCCAGGGTGGCAGGATGCCTACCACTACTACCACCCTTAGCCAGGGTGGCAGGATGCCTACCACTACTACCACCCTTAGCCAGGGGGCAGGATGCCTACCACTACTACCACCCTTAGCCAGGGGGCAGGATGCCTACCACTACTACCACCCTTAGCCAGGGGGCAGGATGCCTACCACTACTACCACCCTTAGCCAGGGGGCAGGATGCCCACCACTACTACCACCCTCACCCAGGGGGGCAGGATGCCCACCACTACTACCACCCTCACCCAGGGGGGCAGGATGCCCACCACTACTACCACCCTTAGCCAGGGGGCAGGATGCCCACCACTACTACCACCCTCACCCAGGGGGGCAGGATGCCCACCACTACTACCACCCTCACCCAGGGGGGCAGGATGCCCACCACTACTACCACCCTTAGCCAGGGGGGCAGGATGCCCACCACTACTACCACCCTCACCCAGGGGGGCAGGATGCCCACCACTACTACCACCCTTAGCCAGGGGGCTGGATGCCTACCACTACTACCACCCTTAGCCAGGGGGCAGGATGCCCACCACTACTACCACCCTCACCCAGGGGGGCAGGATGCCCACCACTACTACCACCCTTAGCCAGGGGGCAGGATGCCCACCACTACTACCACCCTTAGCCAGGGGGCTGGATGCCTACCACTACTACCACCCTTAGCCAGGGGGCAGGATGCCTACCACTACTACCACCCTCACCCAGGGGGGCAGGATGCCCACCACTACTACCACCCTTAGCCAGGGGGCAGGAAGCCTACCACTACTACCACCCTTAGCCAGGGGGCTGGATGCCTACCACTACTACCACCCCCACTCATAGGATGGACAATGCATGACACAACAAGCACACCACAACCTAGGGAATGCAAGATTAAGACATCCCCCCACCACCATGACAAGCGTGTGAGCAGGCTGTGTCAAATGCCTACAACACCGAACATGACATTGAACATACAATGTGACCCCCTAGCACATGTGCCACACATATATGTGTGTGGCACCCACAATGCAAGCAGCCCATGACCATTGTGGCAATGGGGCCTAAACCCCCATCATCACAGTGACCAAAAGGCAAGTGTGGGGTCCATAGCTGAAGCACATTTTGACCATTGTGGCAATGGGGTCTAAACCCCCATCATCACAGTGACCAAAAGGCAAGTGTGGGGTCCATAGCTGAAGCACATTTTGACCATTGTGGCAATGGGGTCTAAACCCCCATCATCACAGTGACCAAAAGGCAAGTGTGGGGTCCATAGCTGAAGCACATTTTGACCATTGTGGCAATGGGGTCTAAACCCCCATCATCACAGTGACCAAAAGGTAAGTGTGGGGTCCATAGCTGAAGCACATTTTGACCATTGTGGCAATGGGGTCTACACCCTCATCATCACAGTGACCAAAAGGTAATTGTTAACAAAGAAAGAGCTGCAACTGCCAAACTGCATGGATCATTCCTGGTCACAGAACCAAAAACTCATCTGTGGCAAAGTAGTGTATGTGTCCCATTGCAACATAAATTGGGGGAGCCAAATACTGCAGTGCAAATGAAACATTCCTTTGGCCATGTGCAGACAAACAACACCCATGGGGGCTGAGACCGTCAACAGTCATCAATGACACAATGACAGAAGTGACCATCAGAATGCAGAACCACATATTTGCACCAATGGGCACACAAATGCAGATACCCTGTGGAGACAGCAGATGTGAGGTGAACAGATACCATACCATGGCAGCAATGGGACACACAAACCATGATCACTGTGCTGACCGATGACCTAGGAGTCCCAGGGACAGCAGGGGAAACACACCAAACAACATACAGCCAATGGCACACCCAAGATATGCCAATGCAGTGGTGCAGATGCACAAACACAAACAGGCAGACCAACACTGTCATCATACACAGCAGGTGAGGGGTGGGGGTGCCAGTGTCCCCAGGCAACAACACAACACATGAGGAGAGCTGAATACCAATCATACAGATGTGCATACACTGCCACACTAAGCTAACTCATGGATCCAAATCCCCTATGTGGGCAAGCAGGCATTGACAGGTGAGAGGGAGCACAAAACACACATGTCACACAGGCACGTAGGAACAACAACTGACACAGCAAGTCACAGACACACCACAGCACCACCCCCAGGGCCCCCACAATGTGGTGACCCTGGGCTGAAGAAAAATACCACTGTGATGACAAAGCTAAATGTCGTTCACACTGTGAACCACAGTCAGGTGTCCTGAGCAACTAACTACCATCACACCTACACAAGCACAAATCAATCAGCATGGCCAGTAAGCCAAGGCCAACATGGAGGCAGGGGACTAGCCGGGCAACAACTCTCATCTGCACACACTCAAGACCACACCCCTCGACCTCCAACAATGTGCAGCAGTGAAGTACACATGCACTGGTGACATTGCACATGCACCCATGACTATTCCAGGGTGGTGGGTGGGAACCAAGGTGTAGAAACACATCACACATGGACACTCAACAAGACTCCTGAATGTCTGACACACTGCACACTACTCTGTACATGGACATGACGGCAATACCACACCGACCAATGGGATCCCAGCCACAGTCACACACCAATGAAGAAGCCAAGGTCACCCACAAAGAACACACATAGACAACAACCAACATTGCAGCCCGGACCCTAAGGAGTGCCAGCAGTCACACACACAACGTGTCACAATCACTGAAAGATAACACAAACTGGAAATCACATGACAGGGGCAAACAACAAGTGCCAAAGGGAAACCTGACTGTGACCCATCTGCGTCAGCACACAAACTCTGCCCTGACAGCAAACACACCTATGGGTGACACCCTGATGACCAGTAATGTGCCATGCACCCACATCACAGAGAACACAGGGAGAAGACTTTGGGGGAACATAGCTCAAGTCAGCAAGCATCACAAACAGGTACAACACTAGGGATCACAGCATGCGCAGATGAATGGAAGTGAACACACAGACATGCACATACAACACACACCTTGGGCGCAGGCAATGTCACACGTGTACACACTGCCATGAGGGGACTCCACTCCTGTGTGAGGAAAGCTGTGCCATATGTTGCCTCAGTAGGGCCCCATCATGTCAGCTGAGCACTTGGTCACACAATCAACAATTAGCACCAAATGAGGGCTCCCATCACATCAGCCTGGTCATGGATGTGCCAACGGAATCATCAGCACAGATCCAACACACTTGTATAGCAATGTTGCACTGACTACACGGATGAGTCCCTCCCCATTGATGCCCAAACCTGCATGTCCACTGGAGATGGCAACACGGTCAGGGAAGTAGACAAATGCAACGATGGCAGGCACAACAGATGTGCAGGGGTGGAAGCCACAGATATGAAATTGCCAATGTAAGTAGGAAACCCATTGCCAAATACTGAACACATGACACCCTCAGATGCTGCTATTGATGACATGGATACACCACATGATAGGACACATTCCCCCTGGACCACATGGGTTCCTGCACAGTAACACTTCATAATCATGAGACCAGATATCACCATCACTGCAGCAAGGGCATGGTTAGCTGCACCAACAACATGTACATCTGAAGCATGAGCACTAGAGAAAAGAAAGTTGCTTTATTCAGCATATGTGTTGAGGCCAAACGAAGTCCTGAAAAAGAGCAAAGGCCAATGGCCAGTCCATTGTCAAAGTTCAAACAGGGTGACACTGGCAGATGTCACCCTACGCATGCCTGCACAATACCAGGGACAATCCACTAGGAGGGGCAACCGGGGGGCAGGCCAGGCACCGCAGGGACAGGATCAGGGCTCACCAGGGGGAGTCAGGGAAGGGGTGGTGGGTGCAGGAGAGCCACTGACAACTGCAGTGGAGGTGTCTGACATGGTGTGTGCCGGCACAACTGGGGGGCATGACACAGATGTCGTGGGTGCCGGCACAACTGCAGTGGACCCTGCAGATGGGGTGGACAGGTCCGCCACTGCAGTGCCCAAGTCAGACAGGGCGGTAGTGGACTCCACTGCAGTGCCTACCTCCAGGGGAGGAGAATGGGGAACAGGCAAGGTGGGTTGGACAGAGGGGGGACACCCTCACCACATCAGTGGCACAGACAAGCGCAGCGGGGGTGTGGTGCTGGGAGAGCAAGTGGCAGGGGAGAAGGCCGGAGCATCTTGGGGATGGTATATCTGTGGGTGGGGGAACCTGGGGCAGGGTGTGGTGGGGGCACCTGTGCAGTGGGGGCCTGAGGGATGGAGGACGGAGACCTTGTGCCTGAGCTGCAGGGTGGTGGCGGGGTCTTGCTCTTAGCACTCCGGGGGACTTGCGGGTGGGGGCCTCAGTCCGTCTGCGCCTGGGGGAGGGTGTCCGGGGGCGAGGGGCACTCTGCTCCGTGTGGGTGGGCTTCCTCTTCCCCCGGGATGCTGGAGCAGCTTCATCGGTGGGGAAGAGGCCGAGGTCACAGAGGAAGAGCTGCTGTGACTTTGGGGTTGCAGGTGAGGCAAGGGAGGGTGCTTTGGAGGGAGAGGGAACTGAGGACTGCGCAGTGCATGTGGATGCGTGTGTGTGTTCCAGGGCCCCATCCCCTGTGAGTCTGGCTTCAGTCCCCTGAATGTGCGTGCGTGTGCGTTTTGTCATTGGCGTGTGTGTCAGTGTGCTGGATGTGTGTGTGCTGGTGTGTGCCTGTGCCAGTGTGTGTGTGCCTGGGATGGGTAAGGTGCTGGGGAGTGTGGATGGAGCAGAGGCAGGAGGGGTGAGGGACCGTTTGAGGAGGGACACTGCTGCCGTCAGGGAGGAGTCCATGGACCTATTGCCCCTCTGTAGGTCAGACATGCCCGATGAGATGCCCTCCATGAACGACACCAGCTGAGTCAACAGCGCGGTGTGCGCATGGAGGACACTCAGCATGGCTGTCTGCCCTACATGGAGCTGGCGAAGGAGGTACACAGACTCCTCACTCAGGGCAGCAGGGGACACAGGGGCAGGGGGTGCGGTGCCTGGCCCAAAGGAGACACGCTCCCGGACATGGGAGCCTCCACGGACCTGGGGAATGGGAGCCGATGGGAGGGCGGTGGTGGTGCTGGTGGTGGCGGGGACAGCAACACTAGCTGGGGTGTGGTGGCTGCTGACACCCGCCTCCACAAGGGAGTCATCCTCCGAGTTGCTCTGGTCCTCAGCTGAGGTGGATGCTGCTGAGGACTCCTCGGTGTGGCTCCCCTCGCCCTCCGTGCCACTGGGTCCCTCCGACCACTCCTCGGCTGCTGACCCAGTCTGGCTCTCCGGCTCCTCCTGGTCCGTGGAGCTGTCCCCTTCCGTGGCCGTGGATGTATCTGCAAACAATGGGGAAACAGACAGACATCAGTCACCTGCACCAAACGCACACACCACTGTGAGCACAGCACATTACAGAGCAAGCCCTGGCATCATTAGTTGTACATTGCTAAAAGTGCCCTAATTGAACAGGAGAAGTCAATTGTCAGTCTGATGCCAAGCATGGCACTCACATCCCACATGGCCTTGCACCCATCTGTCTGGTGTCTGTTGGATTGCAACACCCCAGTGTTGACACATGCACCAAGTACACAGTAGTTGGACAGTGCAGAGGACACGGTGTGGACACATCACAGCTCTTGCCACTGAGTCAGTACAGGTTTACGGATGTAAGGGATGCCCAGAGTCAAATAGGAAATGCATGTGATGCATACCAGCGACAGACACCATGATGCACCCATGTCCTGATAGCCAGCGCCACTATGGTGTGCATGTAGCACATGTCACTCCCCTGCAGGATCACCAATCAGTAGACACATGCCATGGCGGAGGCATGACTGCAAAGTCATACATCACTGTCTCAGTGATGTATGACTTTGCAGCCAGACAACAACACTCTGCACTGTGTCACAATAGTAGGTCATGGGGAATGCAAGTCCTGGAGCTGCACAAGTGCACATGTACATCCCCCACAACACATCCTCTTAACCCTCATCTGTCCAGGTCATACCTATTGGACATATGGGAGACCTGTGACACTACCCTCTGAACCTGAGCCCCTCACACTCTGCTGTGCATGGGGAACAGCTGCCTGAACTTCACATTTACATGCCCCAGTCTGCATGGGCAGCTGATCAGACACCTATGTGTCACACAAGTATCGTCTCCTATGGTCACATCTCCAGTGGCATGCTGAGCCCCTACCAAGAAACTCCACAGCAGTCCTGGCGACTAATCCACAGCACACTGACACAGAGGCAGACACCTGAGGGGTCAAATCACTGTGCACAATGTGTCCTCTGATACACGGGAGTGGGAGTACAGAGTGTATTGTATGGCCTGGAGTAGGCATGACTGTCCAGCCCCACATGAATGAGGGATGAGCCCTGGACTGTAGGCAGCTGGCTAAGTATGTGTGACACACGTCATATACATACTCCTGGGGCCCAAACATTGTTCCCACCCGCAGCATGGGTGTGTGCCAGGTACCCCAGCCACATGTGGTGGATCAGCTCAGCAATTGGACCACAGATCAAAGTAACACGCTGAATACATGTCAGAATACAGGCATTGTGTAAGCAATGGACCCACCCATGATGCCCACCACAGAGTCAGGGAAACAGATGCTGTCTCCCACCTTGAGTCAAGCAAACTGCAAGGACACAGTCCTAAGTGACAGAATTCCCTGCATGTAAGGGCCACACCTGGGTATCAGATGAGGAGTGGGCAGTGCACAATAGAGGGACATGGCTCCTGGACAACATGACTGCTGTACTGTGGCAGTTCAACCTGGCCCGAGGAGGGCACATAACATGTTAGACAGAGTACACAGTGCAGTCTTTGACTCACCCCCTCCTTGCTGCTCTCTGGCCTTCAGCTGCCCATCCAGGTCTGGAAAGACCACCGCCAGGATCCTGAGCATGTGGGGGTCAGGGTCCGTGTTCCGCCCCTCCTGCGAGGAGGCGACAGCTTCAGCTGGACCCGTGCAATCCTCCGGGTCCAGCCCCGAAGGTCCTGCCACCTCTTTTGGCAGTTGCGGATCCGGCGCTTGTAGACCCCCACGGACCGGACAGCCCGGACGATGTCCTTCCAGATCTCATGCTTCCGATGGGCAGAAGCCTGTCAGGATGACAAAGTGATAAGGCCATTACTACACATGCAACATATCCGTGCATGACACAGTTGCATATACATGTCGCAATCACAGGGGCACATGGTGTACCCAGGCAGTGCACGGCTGCCCATGGACAGTTTTCCAGAAGTCACTACATGGTATCATAGCATGGGGAGTAAAACCCTGTTCAGAAGCACTGTCACTGCACCATACCTGTCCAGTGCAAGTCACTACACACTATGGGGGGTGACAACTACTCAGTGAGCCTGCTAGCCAGTGGTGTGCTGACTCTCAGCCTTGCTAGTCAGACAAAATGCACATTCAGAAAGGCAGTGCACAGAACACTCACCTGCTCCCCTGGTGTCCCATACAGCTTGCTGTACTGTGGAAGTAGGCTGTCCAGCAGGGCCTGGTTCTCTTCAAGGCTGAAGGCTGGGGCTCTCTCCACAGTACGTGCCATTGCAGGGTCCAGAGGGGCAGAGACAGCAGCAGTGCAGTGGCAGATGTCGTCCTGGAGCATGTAGTGCAGGCAAGTGGGCTCTCAGGGGAACATGCAGCAATATATATGTGCTGGAGAGGCAGATACTGTCCCTTGTGTCCAAAGTGATAGGTCCAAGTCGTTTGCATCTTCTGAATCTGGCCAATCCATGGAATAGCAGCACCAAAACACGCCCACAGCATCCTTCAAAATTTCAACTTCATGACATACATGATTTTGCAACATTGTTGTGGGTGACCAACTGATTTTCCAGCAACCGACTCGTTCGAATATTCGAAAACGCGTCCGTTGCCAGGCAAGCCCATTGTCAATGGGTGCGCACCGATCGGTCCATTGAGGTACAACGCGCACAGGGGTACAACGCGTACCCGCACACATTGAAAGCAATGGGCCGGCCGGAGGCACCGATCGGTCCATTGCAGTACAACGCGCACAGGGGTACAACGCGTACCCGCACACATTGAAAGCAATGGGCCGGCCGGAGGCACCGATCGGTCCATTGCAGTACAACGCGCACAGGGGTACAACGCGTACCCGCACACATTGAAAGCAATGGGCCGGCCGGAGGCACCGATCGGTCCATTGCAGTACAACGCGCACAGGGGTACAACGCGTACCCGCACATTGAATGCAATGGGCCGGCCGGAGGCACCGATCGGTCCATTGCAGTACAACGCGCACAGGGGTACAACGCGTACCCGCACACATTGAATGCAATGGGCCGGCCGGAGGCACCGATCGGTCCATTGCAGTACAACGCGCACAGGGGTACAACGCGTACCCGCACACATTGAATGCAATGGGCCGGCCGGAGGCACCGATCGGTCCATTGCAGTACAACGCGCACAGGGGTACAACGCGTACCCGCACACATTGAATGCAATGGGCCGGCCGGAGGCACCGATCGGTCCATTGCTGTTCAACGCGCACAGGGGTACAACGCGTACCCGCACACATTGAATGCAATGGGCCGGCCGGAGGCACCGATCGGTCCATTGCAGTACAACGCGCACAGGGGTACAACGCGTACCCGCACACATTGAATGCAATGGGCCGGCCGGAGGCACCGATCGGTCCATTGCAGTACAACGCGCACAGGGGTACAACGCGTACCCGCACACATTGAAAGCAATGGGCCGGCCGGAGGCACCGATCGGTCCATTGCTGTTCAACGCATCACTGTACATGTGACTGGCATATGTCAGCATGCCTGTCTCAGATGGACATATGCCAGCCACAGATAGCTCCCAGGGAGTGAGGGGCACACCTACATCACGACAGCCTGTCCAAACCTTATCATAAGGCATGTAAGGCTGCATTTCCTATTGTGTGTATGTTGGTGTACATTTTGTCCTGTGGGTGTCACCTGTGGGCAGCCACCCCCAGGCTGTGCACGTGTTAATGGGGACAGGATCCTGGGTGTTACGTGTACGTGACCACTGTGATGTGCAACTGTTCATATCTGTGCATGTGCCATGGTCACATTTCACAGTGGTGTTTGTGTATGTCATGTCACATACCCCGTGAGTCCCATGTGGGACGGTATGTTTGAGCCAGGGTGTCCCAGTGGCACAATAGTGATGGCCCTCCACAGTCTTTGTGCATGTAGTGTTTACAATGTCTCTGATTTCATGTGCACAATGGGAGACAGTCTCCACATCCACGTTGTGTGTGCATGGACTCTGATGTTGTGCGTGTGTGTCACAGACGTCCATGGCTCTCCTGCCATGGCAAGTGTGGCCACTACCTGTGGGGGTCATGTTTGTTTTGTTGTGGTGTACACATGATACTCCAGGTGATGCCAGTGTCCATGTGGCATTACAGGGTCCCTGGGAATGTGCCTGTCGTTGAGCTGTGGTGCCTGGGGCACATCTGTCCTCACATGTCACTGGGGGGTGACTGTGACACAGCATCATGATATCCAATGGGCCAACCTGGGACAAATTGATGCCACCTGTAGGACCGTGTTGACAGATGTTGGCCATGTATGTACCATACATGTCGTTCCGGTACTGCACACTTCATGTAGTTGTGCCTCATGATGATGTATGTTGGGATCTTGAGTGTGTTCAATGCCGCATATGTGGGGTGACTGACGATCTTGCTTACTTCTCCTCTGCACTGCAGGGCTCCTGCTGTCCATCGGCCATTCCCAGACCTGGCAACGATGGTGGAACGGGACAGCATCCGACGGTACCGCTTCACCAGGCAGCTGATTGAGGATTTGGCAGTGCAGTTGTCCCCACATTTGCAGCCTGGCCGGCCGTATCCTACAGCGCTGACCCCCAAGGTGAAGGTGATGGCAGCCCTACACTTCTTTGCCACCGGTACCTTCCAACATACTGTGGCGTCTGCTGGTGGGATGTCACAGACCATGTTCAGCCGTGTGCTCCGCGATTTCTTGGCGGCAATGTTGCTCTTCCTGAACCGGTACATCTATTTCCCTAGACTGCGACGACTCACTGACGTGAAGAGTGACTTTTATGCCCTGGGGAGGATGCCGCATGTCATTGGCTCCATTGATGGGACACATGTGGCTTTGGTACCACCACAGGCCCAGGAGCAGGCCTACAGGAACCGCAAGCACTACCACTCGGTCAATGCACTGGTGGTGTGTCTTGCAGACATGACCATCACACACGTGTGTGCCCGTTTCCCTGGTTCAGCACACGATGCCTTTGTGATGAGGAGTAGTCGCATCCCCAGGTTGATGGCACAGATGCAGAACCAGCGTGCCTGGCTTGTCGGTGTGTACTGACTTTGTGCCATTGTGTGTGATCTGATCTGTAGTATTCCGCCCACTTTTCCAAGTCAGCTGATGTGCACTTGTCTGTCCGTAGGTGACTCGGGATACCCCAACATGCCGTGGTTGCTGACACCCCTCAGGAACCCTGTGACACCTGCCCAGATGCGCTACAATGAGGCACATGGTCGGACCAGGAGAGTGATTGAGCGGACCTTTGGTCTCCTGAAGAGCCGCTTCCGCTGCCTGGACAAGACCGGAGGGTCCCTCCCATATGCCCCTGCGAAAGTGTGCAAGATTATCATCGTCTGCTGCATGCTCCACAACCTGGCAGTGCGGAAGGAGTTGCCTCTCATCCAGGATGACGATGACCAACATCCGCCACCTGTGGAGGATCCTGGCCTGGAACACGATGCCAGTGACGATGATGATGATGATGGTGATGGTGATGTCCGCACACAGCTCATCACCAACTTCTTTAGCTGAATGTGAGTATCCTGAGGTGTCATGTCAATGATGTGAGTTGGCATGATGTGTGGGTGGTGCTCTGGTGCTGTTGGAGTGTGTCCATGGGCTACTTGACTGGATGTGTGTTGCGATGTGTGCTTACAGGTGGGCTGTACTCCCCAACAGTGTTCACATGCTAACTTGGTTCTGGGTGGGTATCTTGTAACATGTATTGTGCATGAGTTTTGCTGTTCTGTCCTGTACTCCATTGCTTTTGACTGTGTGTCATTTCTGTCCTTCACAGGGTACTTTCAGATTCGTTTGGTCAACTGTGTCCACCGACAACGTGATTGCACATCCAGGCTGGTAGCTGTTGTGTCCCTACAGGTGATGTGCGCCACACCCATGGACTTCCTTCTGTCTACAGTTGTTGACTGTGTGCCCGCTACCAGGTGGGGTTACCTTGCATCTGTAGTGGTTACGGCATGTTGCTACTGTGTAATAAACCTGTGCTTCACTTAGTGATGTGCGTTGTCTGTGGTCACACATTTGACTGCCATTTGCTTACTGCACCTGTGGGCTACTTGACTACAACTGGGAATGGGTGTGGTGTCTGTGCATTGCACCGTCTTCCCTGGCAACATCAGTGTAGGCAATGAGTCAGATGGCCTAGGTGTGTATGTGTTGTGTAGCCCTGGTGGTGTGTCTCCCTCATATGTGTCACGTTGCCTGTACTCACATGCCTGTGTTGTCCTTGCTGTTGCAGTTCGCATACACAGTGTAATTTTGTTGTTCATCATCCCCATAACAGCACCCACGTTGGAATCACGACAGAGGCAAGTATGGTGTATTATTGTGTTTATTGTGATACATCTGTGATAATAGTGCATAGGATGGATTGTGCTGTACATGAATCTTGCAATCCCAAGTTCCTAGATGAATAGAAAGTCCAGGTAGACAGGATCCCCAGTATCGGGGCCACAGTTGTCTGACACATTGTTCCAACTTGTACTCCCCATGCAATGTGTGGGAGTAGTGTTGCCATCAACAGGGTGAACAGTCTGTGCACAAAGGCGAAAATCCAGAACAGGTTCAGGCTTCCTGGGAGTTGCGCTTGGCCATCAGCCTCTCACTTTCCCCTCCTCGGACGACCCCTCTTCTTGGGGGGGCCCTCAAGTGCAGGCTGCTGCGGTGCAGGGGACTCTCCGCCAGAGTCCTCCTCCCTCCCTGTGGCAGTTGCAGTTTGTTCGGTACCAGATGTTGTTGGCACACAGGGAGGTGTGGACTGGTTGCTGTTCATCTGGCGGAGGCATTGTAAAATGTCCCTGTGCACCGCCGTCATCTCATGTAGTACATCCCACTTGGACTCCACGCGGGTCATGTGGGAGTCCACACGTGACATGTGGGAGTCCACACGTGACATGTGTGACTCCACATGGGACATGTGGGAGTCCAAGCGGGCATGATGGGCAGCCTGCTGCTGTTTGATGTCTCTGAGGAGCCCCACTACCTGGCTGAGCTCTCCGGTGCTGGACTGGTACGCATCAGCTATGCGTACCAGTTGTGGGTCTTCATGCACACCAGCAACGTCTGCAAGCAGCGACCTCTGTCTCCCACCCCTCCCACCACCCCTGCTGACATGTGCAGTGTGTGCAGTTGCACGCACAGATAACCCTGGTCCACCTTGGGGGTTGGTGGTGGTGGTGGTGTCCATGGCCCCAGGTTGGTCCAGGGTCACTGCGCTGGTGTTGTTCCTTATTCTGTCCATGTCGGCAGGGATGGTATTCGTGGTGACAGTCGTTGGAGGGGTGGGTGCAGGGGGTGCAGCTGGTGGACCTGCTGGTGCTGCAGCTGGTGGTCCTGCTGGTGCAGCATGTTGACTTGCACCGGATGTGCCAGGTTGTTCTTCATCGTCCGAGGAGGACAGAGGCTGTACGACGCCAGTGAGCTCGGCATCCTCTTGAGCCTGGGACTGGGACTCCTCAGCGTCTGCTGCTGTGTCCCTATCATCACCTGTTTTTGGGAGACACAAACAATGTATGTCATGTTTCTGCAGGCATCAGTGGTTGACACACCTGACAGTTGTGACTGTGCCTCGGGGTGCGGGCCTGTACATTGTATTGTCCTAAGTCGTCACAGTCAGGGGTTGATATTGGTGTGGCACATTGTCCTGCATTATTTGGGCATTTCTATGTATTCTCTGGGGTGTGAACATGGTCTGCATTGATTGTGTTTGGTTGACAGCCAGACCTCCTTCCCACCCACCCACCCACCCAGTCAGTTATCCCACCATGGAACGTGCTTGCATTGCAGGGAGTGTAAGTTGTCTCTCAGGATGTCAGTCAGAGGTGTCCTGCTGTTTGTTGGTGCACAGTTGGCAGCAGGGCCTTGTGCTCCCCACAGCAGTAGCCAGTGTCAGCCATCTTGTGAGTCCTTCTCCACTCCCTGTGATGTGAGCATGGTTCAGGGTGGTGTTGATGGGACAGTTGTGAGGCTGAGCAATGTCTGTGACTACCACTCCCATCATGCTATTGCCTCCACCCCCTTCCCAGCATGCCCATGCTTCCTTCCTTTTGACTCTGCTTCCCTGTGGGGTGGGCTGGCTGTGCTGACAGGATGGCTGGGAGTGTTGTCCTGGCAGTTGTTTGGCTAAGAGTCCCAAGAGTGTCCCTGTGCTTCACACAACATAACCCAGGGTGGTGGTGCTTTGTGGGATCTTGTGTTAGGATGGAGGGCATTGCATTCTACCAGGTGGGTACTGTGGAGTTTGTGTTGGGGGGTGTGAGGGAGGTGCTGGTGACTATGGTCAGTGCTGCAAGTCCCCCTTCCCACCCAGCCAGCCAGCCAGATATCCCACCATGGAACGTGCTTGCATTGCAGGGAGTGTAAGTTGTCTCTCAGGATGTCAGTCAGTGGTGTCCTGCTGTTTGTTGGTGCACAGTTGGCAGCAGGGCCTTGTGCTCCCCACAGCAGTAGCCAGTGTCAGCCATCTTGTGAGTCCTTCTCCACTCCCTGTGATGTGAGCATGGTTCAGGGTGGTGTTGATGGGACAGTTGTGGGGGGGCAATATGTGTGACTGCGACTCCCATGATGCTATTGGCTACACTGACTTGGCCAGCATACACAGAATTCCTTCCTTTGAGTGGTCTTCACTGTGTGTTGGTGTTGTTGTGGTGGCTACATGTGTGGATGTGTGTGTTAGTTCTATTTGTGCCACTGCCTAGCTGTAGTTGTGGTTGTGTTTGTACATGTGTTGGCACAGTTGGATGTGACTTTTTTGATGGCATGTGTTGTGTTTATCTGACTGACATACACATTTTGGGATGATTCTGTTCTAGTTGCTGTGTAATTGCTATGAGTGCATGGTTTGACTCTCCCCTTGACAGTGATGTGTGTGTTTTGTGGCAGTTTATTGTGTACATTTGTTGTGTACTCACCAGGCTCTGGGATGTCCTCTAGTCCATATACGCTCACTGGCGGAAGGATGGCCCGCACCTTCTCCTCCCAGGGCCTGAGGTATATTGGCTTGGCAGGAGGGCCACTGCCGGTGTGTTGGCTGTTGATGTAATCTTGCTTCAGCAGTTTCCGTACCCTCCTGCGCACGTCATACCACCTGTTCTGGATGTCGCTCTTTGTGCGCCGACATGGTGATTGGGCGTTCACCCTGTTGATGATCCTCTCCCACATCTTGGTTTTCTGCGACATGGGGGTCTGTTGGACCAATGTGCCAAACAGCTGTGGCTCTACCCTGAGGATCTCGTCTACCAGGACTTCCAATTCACAATCTAGGAACTTGTGATTCTTCTTGGGGGCATGGTGATGGGTGGTGATGGTGGGTGATGTGTGTGTTGGTGTGCAGGTGAGGGTGTGTGGGTGTGTGTTGTGCTGGGTGTATGTGAGGTAGGTATTTGTTGGTGTGCTGCTGGTGTGTGGCTTGTGTGAGGGATGAGCTGTGGGTGTGTGGTTGCTTTCTCTTGGGTGCTGGCAGTGGAATGGCATTTGCAAAGGCTCATGGTAGTGATTTGTGTCCTTTATATAGGTGGAGTTGTTGGTGTGTCTTTGTTCTCTGTCCCCACCCCCCAGTATTTATTGGCTTGGTAATTGCTTGTTTGGCCTTTTTTGGTTGATTTTTCCTTTGTGCTGTTTGTGTATGTTGGAAACGTTCTTGTGACCGAGTCGGACCCTGCATTGGTCTCGTACGGTGTTTTCCGTTTCGTTCACGCTGTGTTTGTGCAGTTTTGTATGCTGCGTACGCGTCGGTCGCGGTGTATTGTGTTGCTTCGGCTCGGTTTTGTATGCGTGTCGGTCGTACGGCTTGTCCTCCGTCCGACTCGGTCGTGTTTTCGCGCCTTGCATCGTACTTTGCAGGTTGGAGTTGGCGGGTACGATTCGGTCGGATTTGTTCCGGGTGCGTGTCGGTCGGTTGGATTCGCGTGTTTTTCCGGCCGGATTGCTATTTTCCGAGCGGCTCGGTCGGTCGGCTTGGTTTCCTGACGTGTCGGTCGGATTTATCGCGGCTTGCATCGTACTTGGCGTGTCGGGCGCCACTGGTACGTGTCGGTCGGTATTTTTTCCGGATCCGAGTCGGTCGGTGCTTTTTCCGGCCCGAATCGGAATCGACCCCAGAGTGTAGACGCCTGCTGTTCGCTTTGCTTTTGGGGGTTTTTTTGCACTATTTTTTTTAGCACAACAGGTCTCCTCTAATCCAAAATGGACACGAGCACACATTTTGCGCTAAAATATAGCACCAACTGCTAGTTTTGCAATTTGCATAATTACTGGAAATTTTGTGATACTTTGCCAAAATTATCAGTAATTACACAAAAGCATATTATTCAAATTAAGCACATCCCAAATAAATATGAGCTGCTGCTGCCAGAACGACTGTAGAGCTGCCAGGGCCCCATTAAACATATAGGAACACATAAATAAACAAGCAATAGCAAAACCATTAGGTCTCACCTTTAACAGGCAAGTGCCAGCATATTGGCTTTGGCAGTGCTTTTTATTTCACTGTTTTACCTTTTCCTTTGAAGGAGCCGGGTTCCATGTTCTAGATCCTCTCTGGAACCTCAAGTTGATTGTACTTTTTATCAGCATGAAAGAGTGGAGGGGAGAGAAATCGTTAGCAGGTCAATCATTTCAGTTCCAATTTACTATGACTCCTAAGAATCACAGACTCCCAATTAGGTTTAGTTAGTTTATTACAAAGCCATGAACAAATGGACATACAGGCACCTCAAGGCGAGGGCGTAGAAATACATAGGAACTAATACAAAGACAAATCTGCGGATGAAGTTAAGGCGGATGACTAGTTCGAGAATCAGGATACAAAAGATGATGAAGCAGACATTAAGATTCTCCTTCATTGGAAGTTTGTGGGTATAAAGCAATAATCTGTCCCTACATTATCACTAGCGTGACATCCCTACACAGCATTTCCCAGGGCAAGATCCATGAAGGTGTCAGCCTGTGAAGTCTTTCTAAGAAGTCTCTTCACATCAGTTGGGTCAAGTAGCATAAAGCTACAGAGCTTGTTCTAAGATGCTCTCTCTCTAAAGGCAAGGCAGAAGTCCCCCGGACACGTTTCCTAGTTACGATACATCAATACCACAGGTAGTATTCCATGGTGCTTTGCAAAATAACACCATCCAGTCAGGCCACCTACTTGTAGGTAACTTTCCATTAGGCAGCGATGCTCCCAAGCTTTTGGCAAGATGGCCTTGATTCCCAGGCATGGTCTGATGAGAAAGTACAACAGCTCTCCATTATCACTATCAACACTCAATGTATCATCTTCTCCCTAAGCCTAACTCCTAAAACAGACATTATTCTAACTAGCAAGGATGAATCTTCCACCTGCAACAGAAATGTGAGAAAGAGCAAATCCAACATGCACATGAAATTCAACTATTAAATCTAATGCAAGGGCTCCCAGAGAAAATGCATTTCAAGCCTACAGAAATCGAACAACATAAGAAAATAGCACACAGCCCTCACAAAATTACATATAAAATTAACACTTTTACTGACCACTTCTAGATTAACACATTACATAAGCACATCAAATATGTGAATAATTGTCAGCAGCATATACGATTTCTGCATGTTAATGTTTTCAGCTAAACACGTGAATTCAACGTTAATCTTTTCATGTTTACATGGAAATATCCCTAACACACCACAATTCGCGTTATTACCGTTCTCGTTCTAATGGCACACGTTAGTACAACAAAGGAATATCTGCAGGTGCGGACTACTCATGATTATGATGCACCCCTACAAATGAAAGAGCTAAATTTGCGCTACATCACCTTCAAACACACTGGATTGGTAACACAAAAAAGTATGCCAATGTGGCCACTGTGAGTCATGGTGCATACTTCATGCATCACAACAGTCACTGAGGCCTGCGCCATCCTGCATGCGCTTGTATGCATATTTTGTATCAACAAGGACAAATCCTTACACCCTCCAGGTCCGGCGTAGTGAATACATATATAGCACAGGTCCCCTGGGACTCATTTGCTGTATTATCATTCGGAGGAAGTCCTGGTAATCGAATCAATAAATACTAACATTTGACATAAGCAAAGCAATCACTTGTTGAATACACAAAATGGTGTCTGAGCCTCTCCTTTCTTCTTAGTGGAAATATATTCATATCATCAAGCAATAAAAGTGCTACGCAAGCCCTCAGAACCCATTTTGGAACGGCTTAATTCCAAGGTGGCCACGGTGTCTTCACATGCATTGTGATGCAGGCATCCATTTACATTGATTTGTATGCATGTGGACAACGCAACACATTGCAAAGTATGATAGCTATTCTTACTTTTTTTTAGGTTGAGCATCAGCACACATGCGCTGTCTGCAAGACCTGCAGTAATTGATGAAATCACGTAATTTCTGCCTCCAGTTTAGGATTGGTCCATTCCAGCATCACTCTTCTTTGGCTGCCTCCTTTCTCGTTCCCGCAGCCGATAGCTCACTTCCTTTCAAGGCTTAGGAGTACCGGTAAATTATAGTGTACTTACGCTTGCCTTTGTTATCTCCTGTTTCTGAGAACTTTTTAACTTTATTGTTTTCATGCTTTTGGCCCGTGGTTGCAACCGCCCCGTTTTCATTCCGCGTCATGGCTGCTTCCACCCCGTTTTCATTCCGCGTAACGCACATAAATTGTATTAGCACGGCATCTGCTTTTAAAAGAAAAATATTTTATGGTGCACACATAACTTGTATGTATCCAGGGGCCGTGCTTTATATTTAGCACAGAACCCGCTTTTATCGGCAGTCAGAGGAGAGATTAAGATAAGGCCAGCTGCGTCCTGCCCTCGACCTGCAGCTAAGCACATACGACTTCCAAAAGCTGGAAGCTTTGGCCCTAGATTAGGAAGGGCTTCCATTGCATTTGCCAGCTGAGCACGGCACCCGCTTTAAAAAAAAATTATTTTATGGTGCGCACATAACTTGTTTGTTATTTTGTTTGCAGGAGTGTACAGCCATGATTCCAAGACCCTATCCACACTCTGACCAGAATGTTTTCAAATAATATCTGAGTGGATAATGGTAGGAAACCTCGGTCCTTCTCACGGGTGACTCCATGAATGATCAATAAATCACACTATGCTTGGTACCGATAGCCTGGTATTGGTACTTACCAGCCTCCTCTTGGAGTAAGAGTTGCGGTGGAGTGTCCCAAGGTCAGAGAAGCGAGTCCTTTTCCCTTAAGAGACCCTCCAGTGTGAGAGACACTATCGGTCTAATGTCTGTCCAGCCCGTGACATGGGACCCCAATCACTGGAAGATTGAGGACCAGGGTTTTTACTGGGACTAAAGTTCTAGATTACAATGGTTTGTAGAGGGAAATATGGACCAGAATATGATGTTCCTGGTGGCAGGGAGTCACCTTGTGATCCTAAGCACGAGCCTTGCTGCCTTCTTTACCACATGATTTCACTAAACATATTCCCCAGAATTTAGATAAGGTCTGAAAGTCTTTTGCTGATAATCTGCAAAGTTTGCAGTGGTTCGTACCTCTCAGCCCCCCCGAGGCAGACCCAGCACTGCTTTTATTTTCAGGAGGGGAGGTGTGTGTACAACTAGGCCCCTCACTACAATACTGCTGGTAGTGGGGTCCTGGGTTGCTTGTTTAGGGGGGACCTGGACTGGCAGTTTGGGATGGACTGTTCCAATTGGAGCTGGGTCCAGCTTGATTTGCATATGTCTGGGTCAAACCCAGGTGGCATGGTGGGCAAAAAGGGTGGATTAGGGGGCTGCCGCGAGTGATTAACAGTGACTGAGATTAATTCACGCATGCATCCATCCATTCATTGCTTGTTCGTCTTCCGAGGCATCAGTGCGCTCTGGCAGTGCTCCCATCACTTCCACAAACAGGTGCCGCTTCCTGCTCACCACCACTCATGGCTCTATGGACAGTGCCGCTGTGCACCAACAACCACAGCGGGGCAGACTCAACACAGATGCTCGGCACTTACTGTGAATAAAACTAAAACTGTGTCTCTCACTCCCGAGGCAAGCTGGGCCGCGCCAAACAAGACGTATCTGTCTTCAAGGCGCTCTAGGCGAGGTTGTGCAAATTGTTTTTCTGTTTTGGCAGGCTAAGTTCCCAATTTTCACCTTTCACAACGTTTTACAGTCTGCCTTTATCCAACTCCGTGAATAGTTTTTTTTCTACATAACAAGATTTTCACAGCTTAGCCAGATGTTTGTGCAGACAGCTTGAGCTGGGTGCGCTCGGCCTAAAATACAGCAAAAATATAAATAAGGCATTTAAGGAAATGTGTATGTGAATTGCATTCTGAAGTAGTTCACATGTGTGAAATTGCATGGGATGATACAAATGTTGATGGACAATCCAGTATCAGAAGCCAGTTCACGCATAGTAACCAATGACTGAAAGAGCCGGTCTAAAAGCCTCTTCCTGTATTTGCATGTTGTGCGGTTTGCATTTTGAGTGATAACTGATGACATGAACTCTTTCTAGATAGCTAAAGCTGGCTGTAGGTGAGATATAAAATAGTGGGGCTGGGGAGAATATGGTGAAGAAAATTATGTATGGAGAACTGAATACAAATTTAAAAAATAGTCCCCTAGGTAAGCAGCAGTTTGATACAAATCAACCCATCAAAACACATAGGGGCGTATTCTCAAGGAGCTAACACCTAGTTATCGGCACTTTACCGCAGCCAAAGTCGCGATAAATCTATTGCCCCATTCACAAGCTGGTGCTAACAGCCGATAACACCAGTTTACCTGCGAAAGCATCCGCAAAAAACATCGCCACAGATGACCCCGGCAACACCACTTCGCAACATTCTCAACGACCAGCCCGATCGGCGATAAGACCTCAAAACAGGCGATAAGGCGCGTTAGCAGCAGGAAACTAACACCTGCTCTGACCTGGTGCAAAGTCGGACGACAACCTGCACAAGAAAAGAGAGCCCAGCCCACAGCCACACCTGAAGAACAACAGATGCCATGGAGCTACTCCTCATGCAGCTTGGAGCTCCAAGAGGGCCACAACACCCAACCCCACCACCTCCAGGACCGCCACCCCCCCGGATCCCCTTCGCCCCCACCGGACCACCACAGAGGCAGCGCAGACAAAGACAGCAGACCTTCTGGAAACGCACCAGCCTCACAGACCTAACACCAGAGAATGTCATTGCCCACTACAGACTCAAAAGGTCAACCATCCTCCGCATCCTGAACATCATTGCCCACAGGCTGACGGTACCAACACAGCGGACAACCAACATCCCACCCCAGACAAAGCTGCTGGCCGTGCTGTACCTGTTGGCCTCTGGGACATTCCAACCAACAACCGCCAGAGTCGGAGGAGTCTCACAGCCAGCCCTATCCAAGTTCCTCAAACCTGTCCTGGATGCCATCACCAGCTTGGTACCCCAGTACCTATACTTCCCCCACACTGTGCAGGAACAGCTGGAGACCAAGCAAGGCTTCTACGCCATAGCTGGCTTCCCGCACGTGTTGGGGGCAATTGACTGCACACATGTCCTACTTGTGCCCCCTGCCGACACTGCACACAATTACTGCAACAGAAAGCACAAGCATTCCATCAATGTGCAGGCAATAGTGGACCACTGGGGACTCTCCACCAACATCGTCGCCAACTACCCAGGCAGTGTGCATGATTCATACATCTTCCGACAGTCCATCATCAACTGGCGCTTCCAGGTTGGCACCTATGGGAATGCAGTGCTCGTTGGTAAGTACCAAATGAACACACCACACACCTCAACTCCACAAACATGCAACTCACAACTCTGGCAATGCTCACGTCACATACTCACATGCAACATGCCCACACACCACACACCACAGCACAACATACTGCGGCAAGCTGGGCTGGCCATGTACATGAGCCATCAACGGCATGGTACCTCAGCCACACAATGGCAGTATGTGGGGAGAGGTGGGAACCATGCATGTGCGAAGGAGGCAAGTGATCCATGAATGCGAATGCACACAATGCCAAGTGTGGCGTGGAAGTGCTGGACAGATTGCAGTATGCAGACCACAGACATATCCATGTCGACATATACTGCTGGCAGTGGTAGTGTTGTGGACAGTGGACGCAACCATGTGACCCCAGTAAGTGGGGAAGATCTCGGAAATGTAGCTTGTCACGTCCCCCCTGTATGCGTGTGCGGAGTGGGCTTGCCCGGCGTACGCCAGGCCAGCGTAGGGGTGTGAATAAAAAGCACGTTGACCTGGGCATGGTCCTCTTCCGGAATGGCCAACGTGGCTGCCAGGGCGGCGCCTCTCAACCCGCCATGGGGCCGACGCCGTGTGCGGCGGAGCCTGCGATCCTGTGCGCCTGCCGCAGCCCGGGCCGCTGGTCCCCGAACCAGTCCCGTCCGCCCCTGCGCATCCAGGCCTCACTGCTCACCTGCCGACACCGGCGTGTCTCCAAGAGGGCCCACCACGTGCCGGTGCTAACTCCGAGCCAGAGGCCAGCGACCTTGGCAGCCTCCTCAGCCATCACAGCCACCGCGGACAAGGCACGCAGTACTCCTGCCTCGTTGACGTCCCCCACCGGCATACGCAGCGGTCAAGTAGGTCACACATTTGGGACTGAGGCTTCATTTGTCCATTGCAGAGTACACATCAATGTACAGGGCGCATCGCAGACTGCATCCCCTTCCAGCTCTGGTGCCACTGACTCCGTGCCACGGGAGTCATGGACATTCTCTGGTTGGACTCTGTTGGCGTCTGAGTCCATGGCCTGGGGGTCGTCTTTGTCATCATGTAGCTGACACTGACATCGTGGGTGTAATGAGACTGTAGCATTCAACTCCCCCATATTGCCTGTTACTGCTTGCTTCTGCCCTCTGCATCATGCCCTGGATGTACACCCTCCACTGTCCCCGGTAACACTCTGCGCCATCCCCCTTGGACATCAACGGTGACCCGCTCAGCTCTCGTGGCCATGCCTCAGTGCATTGCAAGTCACCGTCCCGTGGCGGTGTGCCTGTGCCGACCGCTGAGCACCCTGGGCCACGACTCTGTGCAGCTAAAGTCATGGATCCTTGCTGTTTGTACTTTGGACTTCTAATTGTCTGATCACTGTTGTTGTTGCCAGCACCAGCCAACCCCTGAGGGGTGACTCACACTACCCAACACCCATACGGCACACTTGTCACTGGACGTGTGACCCTGGCACTGTAAGGTGCAGGGCGCACGTGCCCGTAGCCAGTTCCACATGTTGTCTCAGTGTGTATGTGTGGTCATTCTGCATGCATGTGGGCCCCGAGCCATACCACATTACATTGTGCTGTGTACAGCGTGCGCAACCTTACCACCTCAGGCAGTGGGGTGGACCTGGGACATGTAGCTGTGTGGGACCCCCCTGCGTGCGTGATGGGATGGTCCGGCGTACAGCAGTATGGCGTAGGGGTGTGTTAATTCCACACGTGGCTCTGGGCGTGATTAAGTTTAGGCCTTGCCATGGGGGTGACTAATGTGTGTGTCTCAGGTGTTGTGTCGGCGCCACCCGTCACGCAATGTACAATGTTGCTATGTAGCATGCCCCCAGAGTACGGGCTGGGCAGAGGGGTAAATGAGGGTGCGCAAGCCCGCTTGGGGTCAGGGATCAGACATGCCAACTGTTGTGTGTGTGGCTATTTCCGCAGCATCAGCCAAAGGTCTACCCTCAACCGCATGGCGAGTTCAGCCGGGCATGGTCTCTATATCGGTGTCCACCCTGCCCTTACCATGGGCCTACACACACGTGTCCGTCCACCTTCAACGCACAACATCACAGGCTTGTGGAAATGCGCAGACAGGCATGGAAATGGTGTGCCGTAGGAGTGCAAGTGATGCAACTGCGCTGCGCACACTAGTGAATGTTCTGGTGGGGAGGGTGGAGTAGCTGTGAGGCTATGTCATACACATTGATGCCGCTCATTTGCAACAAGCAGTACATGTCATGCAGTAATCACAGAGTCACACATATCACGCACCAATGGACCAGTGAGCATGCCAACACATCATGCAGAACCAACTCCTGACTCATGTCTCTCTGCACTGTCACAGGTGACCAAGGGTATGCACTCTGCGCTTGGATGATGACACCCCTCCGAGCCCCGAACACACAGGCCCAGAGGCAGTACAATGCGGCCCACAGACGCACCAGGGGCATCGTGGAACGCACATTTGGCGTGTTGAAGTCACGTTTCAGGTGCCTGGACGTCACAGGTGGGAGGCTCCTGTACAGCCCAGACATCGTGTGCAAGATGATCATTGCATGTTGTGTGTTGCACAACATATGTGTACGCAGCAGGGCCCCATGGATACCAGTGCCAGATGCACCTGACGATGGTGATGAGGATGAGGCAGATGGACCACACCCCACTGCAGCCGCAGCAGGGATAGCCCGTAGGGACACCATCATTGGCAATTTCTTCACATGAGCACGTCACATTGTGACTGTCCTGGGCAATCATGGGACTGTACTAATTGACCACAGGCACGGCATGTGCAAATAAATGCATTCTGAGTACACATTCCCTGGGTGCATGTCACTCATCTGTTCTGGGACATCACTCAGACAAGTGTGTGTGCGACATGTGTTGCTGCAAGTTTTATGATTTGTTCATGGATGGTGGGTGTGTCACCTCTGTGCAGGGTGGCTGTTTGGGTGTCACGTATTCGGACTGCCAGTTCTGTGTGTCGCAGTTAGTGGGGAGTCCCACTACTAGGCGTTTCACGTGTGTCCAGTATCATTCCATTTTGGCTGCCATTTGTGTCCTACAGGTGACAAAAGTGCTCCTCTTGGGGTCAGATATGTGCCACCATGATGCAGGGAAGCCCCCTGTGACTCAGGTCCCACGACATGGGCAACATGTACGTAGGCGGGAGTCACTGCCCCTACCTTCGTCCACGCTTTCATGGTGGATTGGTCATGGTCATGACCCGTTCGTGTGCAGGAGGGGTTGCTTGTCCCTCTGCAATGTGGAGGGGGGATGCGGATTCAATGTGTTTTCCATGCATGTTTGGGCATTGGCGTAGTTCACATGCAGGCTGCATGTCAATGTACGTTGTGACTGTGAGGAGGTGCCTGTTTGATGCGGGCCATTGGTCATTTGTTCTACGTCATGGATGTGGGGTTGTGCTCGTACATTGTCATCTCACCTTTTTTTTGCTCTGCTTTTATGGTGCATTTTCCCGCATTACGCGTGGTATTTGCAGGCCTATTGCTGGTTATCGCAGATTTTTGTATCACTATTGGCGTCATCGCTACTATTTTCGCGTTGGGGTTTCACGTTTTTCCAGCGTCGCGTTGGTTTGAACGCGTTCATTTGTCGCATTATCGTGTGACTATCGCATGGTACCGCCGTGTTGGGAATAGCACGTTAACACAGCGTTGTTTTCCCGCGATGGACTGCGATGTGCAGGGTTGCGTTAAGCTATACTTGCGGTGGTTATCACACGTTCTTGAGAATATGCCCCATAGAGTGAAGTGCTCAATGGCTGGAACAAACAGAAGAAAACAGCAGATAAGAATAAGGAGAATAGGGAGGAAAGCCATAGGATCAGGAGCCGTCAAGGGATAGAGACGAGAAATTGACAAGAAAGCCATGGAATCATTGAGGAGGGAGTTGACTCAAAGTCTAATCTAGAATATATTAGATACAAATGTCTCTTTGTTAAAAGACCATTACAGCTGTCTATAGGCAAGATCTAAAATAGCATAAAATATGTCTAGGCCGATTAGCAAACAAGTGGATGACCATGTGCACAAGACCGCCCTAAATCAGCATATTTAGAAAACTTGGAAAGAGTGGTAATGATTGGGTTGCCTGTTAGAGTCAATTTTTAAGAGTGTCATCTATCTGTTAAAAATGCAGCAATATTTAGACCACAATGGGCAATAGAGAGAGAGGTTATAATGAGTAATGTGCAACAAACACCTTCCGGATGAGCAAAAAGTTTAGACATTCGGGGGTATATGTACAAGCCCCTATCACCACGGGAACGTCACTTTTTTCAACGTTACTGAGGCGATAGGGGCTTCACCTTATTTACAAGGCAGCGTTAAGCCACTTAACGTGGCTTAACGCTGCCTTGTAAATAAAGCCCCCTTTCACGCTTTGCTTAGCGTGAAAGGGAAGGGCAATGGGTGTTGCAGTGGGCGTTCCACCGCAACACCCATTGATTCTGACGCTGCCTCCTATTTAGAAGGGAGGCGTAAATAGGAGGCAGCGCCAGAATTAAGACCAGGGAAAACCTGGTCTTAACCTGGCGAAGCGAAGAGAAATGCTTCATTTCTCCTTGTTTTTGCTGTTTTCATGTGTGCTGCGTTGTGCAGCACACATGAAAACAGCAAAAAGCCAATGATTGTTTATGTTATGCACATAAGCAATCATTTTTTAAAAATGCTGTTTTGCAACTTCTGTGTGTGCTGCAGTACGCAGCACACATAGAAGTTACAAAACGGCATTTCAAGATTGTTTATGTGCAGGAAGGGGGACCTTCCTCTACATAAACAAACTTCCCCTGCACGCAGACACCCTTGCACTATGGTGCAAGGGTGCCTGCGTTGGCGCTAAGCTGCTAAATTTAGCGCCAGCGCAGGGGGAAATGCAGGGCTGCACCATATTCTTGTAAATATGGTGCAGCCCTGCGTGTCAGAAGTGGCGGAGTGTGTCGTTAAGCCAAGGAGGCTAACGACACGCTCCGCCACGTCCCTTGTACATATGCCCCTCATTTCAAACAGTCATTGCATTGATGTCAAAAATGAAATGTATTAATTCTCACACAATAAAGAGATAAAATGGTTCACTACAAAACATGCTCTTCATATTACAAAACATTAGAAAGGCATCCTAAAAAGGAATAAAGCAAAACTCTGCAACATTAGCATGTCAAAGATCCAGTTCTTAGGCCCTGATTTACTAAACTTTCACGAAATGATGCAAGGCCATGCAAATATCGATTTTGTAGCTTTATAAATGTTATTTAAGCACCTGTGTTGCCTTGTGTCGCCTTGCGTGACACAATGACAACACAAGTGCTTAGTAAATCTGGCCCCAAGTTCCTTAGTTCTGAACCCTGTTCACATTTGCTACTGTCTAAAGTCCAAATGAGAGAGCGCTCTCAAAATTGACAACTATGAATGCTGATGGCTGCTTCTTAACGTGCAGCTTGAATAGTCTCTATGTGCCACCTACTATGAATATACAGTGGAAGAAGCTAATAGACAAATGGCTCTCCCTGAAATAACAAGTGTGTTACATTTTGTGGCGTTTGTAGGTTACACTAATACTATGGGGCCGATTACGATCTCGTCCGGAAAGCATTCCTACCAAATCGGTCCCGGAACGCTTTCCGGACGACTCGGATCGGGTGAGTCCAACCGAGTGCTTTGGATGTATCCGGATGCTTCCGGATACGATTCGGTCTGACTCCCATTGACATCAATGGGAGTCCCATTAAAGAAAGGGCTGGCTGGGGAAAACCCTGCACCCTGTGGTTGGCACCCCATGGTGCCTGCCACACTGTGCGTGTCTGGAAAGGGGGGGTCCCTTGGGTACCCCCACGGACCCGATTCAGGGGGTCCTGGGTGAAGGGGGGCCTGCTACAGGCCCCCAAAGACAGATTCCGGCAGCCGATTCGTTCCAGAGTAAACAAATCGGAACAGCTGTCCGAATTGGTCATCGTAATCGCTCGCTCGGAGTCCAAAGAGCTGTACGATTCGGCTCCGAAAGACGCGACCTGTCCTAATGCCTTTTGGAACTGATTCGGACAGCCCTACCGGTTTACAGGCATCGTAATCGGTCGTTGGGAACTGTGTATGATTCGGTCGGAAACAAAGGTTCCGAATCGGATTTGGCAAACCCGAATCCGATTCGGAGCCCTTCCGAACGGGATCGTAATCAGCCCCTAAGTCTAGTGTTGCATCTGAGAATGTGTTACTTTGGTTGCTACAAGGCTTGAGTCCAGATACTAATAATCATAATAAGTGAAGGTGAATCTCAACCTAGTTGAGGCAAATGTTGCATCAAGCCTTTACTTTTCTGGATCCTTCTGAAGAACTGTTATATTCAATCAGCTTCATGCCTGTTCCCTCATGAGACTGTCTGGTTCCATGAGAGCGGTTAGCTCAAAAAGAGGCTTAATGTTATACAAACCCATTGAGGCAAATTAGAAGACTCCTCACTGGGGAATTAATATTTGTGGGCCAAGTTAACTGGTCTTTTGAAGTGTACATTGACGAAATGTGTCCCAGGCTTAACATTTTATTCATACTGGCACTCTTCCTTTCTTCAATGAAAGTATCCGTATGAACGGGTATCAACACTTCCATGCTATATTACAAATATGGCGAAGTAGTCTAAGAATCTAAACTACACCTCTGCTTGCCCTTTTCATTTTATAAAATGGCCCTTAAACATTCACACCACTGACTGTCAAGCTAGTGGCCTGCTGCCAGGCCACTCAACGGTGGCTGAATTGCAGATAAAAGAGTTAGCCACTAATATTTGGCGTTGGGGAGTGGGCATTGTTTAGCAGGTTTAGGTCACTATCAGGGATGTATGTTTAAAAAGCACAAAAAATCTGAGCAGATGGCGTTTCTTACTTTGGGTGTAATCTGCATTGAAGTGGTAGTTGAAACCAACTGACATGATAGGATAGAGAAAGAGAGCTGCATGTCTGGTTAGGATTTATAATTGTTTTAACTCTCATAAATAATTCGATTGACTATAAATACATTTGTTTCCAAATTAAAGAAGGAGTTAGTTCTATTTGTTAAAAATACAATCTGAATTTTGCATGAAATTCATAGTTGTAAACCTGTTATACTCCTATTTAATTTCCAATATTGTATTGATAAATCGTATTAGTTTATTTAACCGCATTCAGAAATTGGTAAGATTTCATCAATAGTCACTAAATAAAAATCCTTGACCACACTCAACAGTAAATGAAAGGCAGGGCTAGTGTATACTTATGACAGACAGAGAGGGTGGCGGCAAACAATGTAGGGACAGCATATAGATGAATGACAGGAAAATGCAAATCTCACAACGAGCATCCTATTTTTAAATGAACACTGTGTTTATGTCAGCTGTGGGCTCCTCTCCTATTATACGCCTGGAGATAAGTGTTCCTAGAACTGCTGTGCTATGACGCCATGCGAGTTCATATTGTGTTTTGGTATATATGTTTGTCAGCCCCCACAGCTGCTTATTTCAATGAACTATGACTAATATCTTCTAAGACAATGAGCCTTGACAGTTGATGTGGTTCACTAGTTTTTATTGAAATGTGCAAGCTGTAGAGCTAATGTGCAATACGATCCGACCTCAGAGAAGCCTGAGGGATTAGGATTATTACTGTGGTTTTCTCACGAATGGCAGATGTAGCAACTAGAAGCAGTATCAATCGAGCCTTACCCCGACATCAGTGAATATGATTGTCTATAACCTTTTCATGTGAGCCGGCCATTGTACTTGGTTAGCCTTCTGACGATGTAATAGTCAATATTGTAAATACTTTAAAGTTAGGTCTCACCAATGACCTGCATGCTGCTTATTTGTTGTTCTTTCCTTTCACAGCTTCTTCTCATTGATATAATTCCTTATTCTTAGACCTGGCCCTCTCAGCCGGGTCACCCCCAAACTTTTGCCCTTCACCCCTTCTGTTTTATGTACCCGTTTTTGTTGGCTTTTAGGACTCTGCATTTTACCACTGATAACCAGTGCTAAAGTCCTTGCACTCTCTCCTTTAAACATGATGAAATAGGCTTAAACCAAATTGGCACATTTAATGTATTTGTAAGTCCTTAGTAAAGTGGTATTACATGTACCAAGGGCCTCTCAATTAAGTGCCTGCTGCCCTTATTTTGCCACCCATTTAAGTAGCCCTTTAAAAACATCTTAGGTCTGCCATTGCAGCCTGTGCGTACAGTTTTAAACTGCCATTTCTACCTGGAAAAATAAACCTTTTGCCAGGCCTAAACCTTTTTTTTTAAGACATATAAGTCACCCCTAGGGTAGGCCCTAAGAAGCCCACAGGACAGAGGGGATTGTATTTAAAAAGTTGAATATGTACTTTAAAGTTTTACATGTCCTGGTAGTGAAAAACTCTTATATTTGTTTTTCACTATTGCAAAGACTACCTCTCCTATAGGATAACATTGGGTTACCTTAAAGTGATAACTTTTGTGTTGAAGCAGGTAGAACTAAATTTTAAATCCTCTTTAATTGTAAAGTCAGATTTTAGTTACAATTCTGAAAATTCCATTCATGGAAAGTTGACATTTTCTTGTCCTAAGCAATTAGTTACCTATTATCTCCTGGCTCAATGCTAACACCCTATGATTTTGGTATTGAGACACTGACACTGCTCCATGTCGATGCTTCTCCTTGGTGTCTGAGGAACCGCACAAAATTTGTCTTGATAATCAAGAGTCCTGGCTGTTAACACTAGCTGCAAGGGTGACACCTGTATTGCAGATGAATTTGAAGTGGTGCCTGAGATGCTGCTCCGCCTTGACGACTGAGGAGTTGCACTCCTGAAGGACCCCTCTGATGCCTCTACTGCGCGGCTCGGAACGTGACCCCAATACCCACTCTAGGTCCGATTAGCATCGACTTCTACTGGGTCCCGGCCTACCCTGTCTTCGCCTAGGACCGAGGCGTTGCGGCTGGCACGGCCTCTCAGCCCCTATCGCTGCCCTACCCTCGAAGACGCGCGCTTCCGACCATCTCAAGTACGCTTGGGCCCCTGCCAAACACTCCGACAGCCCGCTCTTTCAAGAACAGCTTCACCATGAAACACATAACGCTGCTGTGATGGGGTTACCCTGCCTCTCCGCCTTTAAGAGGCCAAGTCAGCCACTATAGTCCCCCATGCCTTGGTATGTAGAGACCCACCCCCTCTGCTACGTAACTGACCCTTATTGTTCCTTGAGTGACCCACCCGAGCCAGCATGGCAAGTCCTGGCCTGACCGCTACCGGGGAAAATTCATACACTCTGGTTTACCCCCCCCAACCTCTCCAAAACCACCGCAAAATCCTTCAAGCACTCCATCCTGAAAAGTCACCCTGAAACACTGATCTCTGACCTGCGTTACAGCGCGGACAACGGCACAGTCATTAATGACCTCATTTTCTACTCCAGAAGAACCTCCTCTTGGCGCAAAACCTTTGGTCACCTCTTCAACGTACGCGCAACCAAGAACATTCCATACGGCACGAAGCTTTCAATAGCGCCCTCCCCAACCCTGCGAGCTGACCTCACCATCACTCTCTACAAAAACGGCATCGTCCTGATCCAAGCCTCAACCAAAAACCTGAATAACTTTGCGGACCTTTTTACCCTCCTCAGAACCCATGTGCACGACAATGGCAGGGTAACCAACACCAGCCCCGACAAGCCTCCAACCAGCCCTTCTAGCGTGACTAGCCACTCACAAACCACCCCTCTAAGGTTTTCCAACACAGATCATCCTAACCACTCCAGCACGCCCCCCGGCCCTGCCAACACAATCGTCCCTAGGCCCTTGGTCTCCTCCCAGCGAGCTCCCCAATATGACTGTGTGACTGGTACGCCTCCAAAGACCAACGTTACAGGTCGAGCTAGCCCTTCCAGCCTACAAACCACCCCTCTTAGGGTTCCCAACACAGATCATCCTAACCCCTCTAGCACACCTCCCGGCCGTACCATCGGAAACGCCCCGAGACTGTCGGCCCCCTTCCCGCTAGCTCCCCACTCTGACTATGAGACTAGTACGCCTCCAATGACCTACGAGACAGGTCGAGCTAGCCCTTCCACCCTATCACCGACACATACCGATAGAACTGCTCCTGATCCATTGCCCCCCGGCCCTTTAGCACCTCCCTCGTATATGGATTTTGAATCCCTACATTCCAGAGCTGCTAAACTAACCCAGAGCTTTCACATCTCCATCCGGGATCTAATGAACCTCCTCTACCTTGCAGAACTCTCCTTCGCTAACCTCATGCCCCTGCCAAACTCCACCCCCCGCATATCACGGAGTTCCCTAAACACCCTCTTCCACTATCCTTGAGACATCTTCGCCCTCGCAAGCAACCATGCCACCTCTCAGAGGAGGAAACCCTTGCTCTTGTCCTCTCCTACAACTCTACCCTTTCCACTCCAAATCCGCTAGACCTCACGGAAATGGAAATCCTTGCCATCCTCCGGGACTACAACGCTGCCCCAGCTACCCCTTATCCACTTGAAGTTAGTGCCGAACATGCTATCTGCACGGTCACTATCAACCCCAACAGACCAGCTACACTCCGCAACAGAATTGTATTCAAAAGTAATCTAGCGCCTGTTCACCTGTCTGCCCAGACTCCCGACACTCCTTCTGACCCCTCTCTGTCTGGTCTCTTAATCAACTGCCGATCAGCAGATAAGCACGCCGCTGATATTGCTGATCTCATCCTGAACAACAATTTCGACTTAGCAATCCTAACAGAATCATGGCTCAACGAATCCTCATCTCCATGCCTGGACCTCCTAGTCCCTCCCAACTATAACATTGCAAGGCTGGACAGGCAATCTAACAAGAAAGGAGGAGGAATCGCCTGCATCTACCGCTCTAACCTTCTTGTCACGGAACTCCTGGCAGATACCACTGAATCCTGCGAATACCTCGCCCTCGCTATTTGCAGCAATTCCACCCAACTGTGCAACCTGCACATCTTTTACCACCCCCCAGGCATGAACGACTCCTTCACTGACCACCTCATGGAAATCATCACAGCTAAGTTTTCCTCCAACACTAAAGATATTTTCCTTGGTGATTTTAACCTGCACTGGAATGATCCCAAGGATCCACATGTCAACGCCATCAAAGACCTCCTGGCCGATCAAGCCCTGACCCAAACCTGTTCACTCCCAACTCACTCGAAAGGGGCCACTCTTGATTGGATCATCTCTAAAGAATCAACAGTCAAGCTTATCTCTATAGACCCATGTGACTGGTCTGACCACCACGCCATCACCTTCCTACTACCTGGCACCCACAAGACAAGGGCACCGCAACCGGTGATTCCCAAACACTGGATCAGGGACACCAAGAACCTGGACCATAGGGAACTTGAGGCTCGCTGCAAATCTGACCTCCCCCCCTCGCCTATCACAACGGTCAGTGACCTCAACGATCACTACTCTGCGACTATATCGAACATTCTGGATGATCTAGCCCCACTAAAACTGAAAAGAACCCAAATCAAAGACAGAAACCCCTGGTTCACGGGATCCCTCAACAATGAGAGGAGATCCCTCCGGCAATCCGAAAGAACCTGGAGGCAGCACCCCTCTGCCGCACATCTAAACCTTCTCCGCCAGGCCAGAAATGCCTACAACAAGAACATCCTCAACTCAAAAAAAGAATTCATCAGATCTGAACTAGGGAAGGCCAAGAACAGACCCCGCAAGCTCTTCAAACTGGTCAAACACCAATCTAATAAATTGGCCAAAACATCGAAAGAAACCCCCAAGTCCCTAATATCCTCCGAGGAATTCTCCTCCTTCTTCGCTGACAAAATTATAGCCTTAGGAAACGAACTCAGTCCCGCCACATACTCTCAACTCCTTCCGGACCTGCCTCCTCCTGCCCCAACGCCCCCACAGATTTCACCTAAAAATCAAGCTCACTGGACCGACTTCAAAGTCTATGACGAAGACTCCATCTCTAAAATCCTATCTACCTTAAACCCGAACAATCATTTTAATGACCCGCTCCCCTCCAACTGCCTAGCTGCCGTTGCCCAATCCATTATTCCTAGCTGGACTGCAATAATTAACGCCTCTCTCCGGCAGGGATCGATGCCTGACTCTCTGAAAGCCGGCCAAGTCCTCCCCATTTTGAAAAAGCCGTCGCTAGATCCTGCTTCCCCCGACAACTTCAGACCCATCTCCAACATCCCCCTCTTAGCCAAAGTGCTGGAGAAGTGTGTGCAACAACAGCTAAGTCAACACATCAACAACTTCCACCTACTCGATGACTTCCAATCCGGATTTAGACCTGGGCACAGCACTGAAACCACCATGCTCCACATCGTTGATGATGCCCTCCAAGCCCTTGACCAAGGCAAAACCTGTCTCCTAATCCTCCTAGATCTATCCTCGGCCTTCGACACGGTCAACCATGAAAAACTACTCGAACGCCTCAAACTCAGGATGGGTTTGGAAGGCTCTGTTCTAGAATGGTTTAGGTCCTTCCTCCATAACCGATCACAGAGATTCCTAATCAACGGCAACCTATCTGCTCCTCTCCCGGTCACGGTTGGAGTCCCCAAGGATCAACCCTGACCCCCACCCTCTTTAACCTTTACCTAGAACCGCTTGCCGAAGTACTACGCACTGCCAATATCTCCTACCATATGTATGCTGATGACACTAAGATCTACATCAAAACCTCATCTCTCGAGGAGATCCTCTCCCTAAACGAAGCCTTGAAACTGACTGTCCAATGGCTCGCCTCCAATCAACTCAAACTCAACGCAAAGAAAACAGAATTTCTCCTAATTTCCCCTCCTAAAACCAACCCTGAGATGCAAATATGGATCAAGGCTATCTCAGCCTTAAATTGCCCACCGACTATCGTGGACTCGGCCAAATCCCTGGGAATCACCCTGGACAGCAACCTGAACATGCGGGACCACATCAACTCGATGGCCAAATCAGCCAGATTCCACCTGAGCTACCTAAGGAAATTGAAACCCCTCCTCGATGCTCCCGACCTAAAAATGGCAGTCCAAGCACTAGTCATCTCTAGACTGGAGTATGGCTGTTCTACCCTCTCTGGTTTACCCAAGATCTCCCTGGCACCTTTAAAAGCCAGCCTTAATGCGGCCGCCAGGCTACTTACCGGCACAAGGAAATTCGACCACATTTCCCCACACCTGAAAGCTCTGAACTGGCTTCCTCTTGAGGCAAGAATACAGCTTAAACTAGCTTGCATTACACACAAGGCCTTATACTCAAACTCCCCTGCATATCTTGCACGGAAACTTGTGATTTCTGGAGGATTCAGAAACTCCCGGTCCGCCAGAGACCTCCTGCTGCAACCTGCTCGCTTTCGGAAAAAAAAAACTTATAATCGTGCTTTCTCTGGGGCCGCTCCTACAATATGGAACTCTCTCCCACCCGCCATCAGAAGAATCCCTTCTCTGTCTCGTTTCAAAAAGGATACCAAAACCTTCCTTATGGGTAAATTCCTCGTTTAAATTTTGCCTTCAACCACCACTATGACTATGATATACGTCTGGCTATTGCCTCCTTTCGGATTACCTAGTCACCCCACCAAGAAACCTGTGTTCTTGTCTTGAGTAATTGTAAATGTAATCTGTAAATACGTGTCCTATCTATTATATATTCTGCACCCCGCCACCTCCTAATTGATTTTTACTCTTGTGATTCTAAGTCTTTTGTACAATCCTATGATTCCTGTAAAGCGCTCTGATACCCTAACGGGTCAAGTTCGCGCTCTATAAAACACAAAAATAAATAAATAAATTAGTGCTTGCAGCCTGTTCCGTGGGTCACATGACTAGGTGTAGTTGTCAGCTGGCCTTTGTGTTTTCCTCCCAGACAGTATCACAATAGAGGGACTGGGTGTTGGCAGGATGGGCCAACCTTACTTGATGAGGGGGGCAGAGCTGTCACCTGTCACACATGCACGTCAGACACTGCCTCAGCTCACACACAAAGAACTTCACACTAGCCTATTGTGACTGCAAACAGACTAGGACCAGGGCAAGGAGGCAGGAAATTCCAAATTTCTCTGCGGAGGGTGGGGGAAAGGGAGTGGGACTCTAGAAGCTTCTCTCATTTCACAGCTAGCACCAGGTATAAAAGTAGGCCTCTCAGACACAATCTTCAGATCGCTTCTGGACATGCTGCCATGCTGCAAGGACTACCCTGAGGAAGGAAGACAGGACCTGCTCCTTGAGCACAAAACCACCATAAGGACTCCAAGGGCTAGATGACTGGCCTCCTTTTCTGAGCTAAAGGACATAACAAGCTCCAGCGACCTTTCCTGCATCTGCCCAGCTGCCAAAACTCTACTGGGCCTGCCTGTGCCCTGCTGCTGGCCTCTGTTGAAGTGATTCCTGATCCCTGAATGGTGCCCCCAGGTCCTGGCACCTTGGCTGGCATCAGAGTGTACTCCTCCTGGCCTAACTGTGGGTTCCCTCAGAACCGACCTGACACATCTTGACGCAACTCGACCCTGTGCGACATACACGACCCACACCGCAGCACCTCGCAGCTCCTCATCAGAACTAACGTAGCGTGATGCAACTCGACGTAGGACCTCACATCGCAACCCTCGCAACTCCTCATCAGAACCAATGCACCTCGGCACAACTCGACACAGGACCTCACATTGTAGCCCTTGCAGCTTCTCATCAGAACTGCCGTAGCACAACGCTACGCTCTTCATCAAGGGCATAAGGTACAATACTCAGTAGGACTAACCTGGTCCCTGCAACCGGCCAGCACTCCATCGCGGTTGGTCTGAACTTGTAACTTTGTCCTGGTCCGACACAACCAGATAAGCACAGCTGTCACTTTGTGCTTTTAGGCCCTATACTTACCTTAAAAAGTTTAAATTGCATGTCTCCAGTTCTACTTATTGGGATATTATCATTTTGTTGCCGAATAATTTATTGAAGTTTACTAAATTAGTTTGTGATTTTTTTTCTGTTGTACTTTCACTTTATTGCTGTTTGTGTGCTGCTTAAATACTTTACACATTGCCTCTAAGTTAAGCCTGACGGCTTTTGTGGCAAGCTACCAGATGGTTAAGCACAGGTTAATATAGGGACTGTTTGTTGTTCATCCTGACAAGGAATGTGACTTTTGCTTGAGAAGGGCTCACTCCCCCTTCAACAAACAACCCAGTACCTCACAATTATTTTCCCTTATTTTCCTTTTGCCTTCAATGCAGCGTTTTGGGCTTACCCTCTTACCATTCGTCCTACAGTGGACCTTTTTATCCGACTGAGAGGTGAGAGATAACATTATATCAATCAACTAACCAATTTGGCTACACAATAAAGACCAGGAATCAGTGACTAAAGTTAAGAAGGTTTATTACAAATTAGCAATCAGGTTAAGGTACACAAATCTTGGTACCATGCTATAAAGATACAGAATAACAACTGGGAAAGCCAATCTCCTAAAGAAGTTTAGGCATTTCAGTATTAAATAAACAAGAAGTTCAGTTACTACAATACAAAAAATTAGCATTACAATCTGGTGCTCAGAGAAGAGTTTTCGGTCCTTTCTCCTATACATGAGTAAATCTAGAATCGTTTAAGTAAAGTCCAATCTAAGAGGATGGTTTATTAGTCTAAGGAATCTCAAAATTCTGGGGATTACAGAAAATGGAAAAATATGAAAAAGTACGGGAAGTGAGAGAAGTAAAGGAAGGTGTCAGCATTGCAGAAGCTCGATCAAGAGTCTCCTTGGGTCAGGGATGTTTTGAGTGTTTAGCCCTTAGCCAGACTCAGCAAGAATAAAAGGGAATAAACATAGAGGTCTAAACCTCTCAAAGTCTAAAGAAAAATGCTCTAGCATCAGGACAGTGTAGACTCCAGTTATTCACACTAAAATCATTCAAGAACACCCCTCTGTTCGCATCATCAGGGGTTCCATTGTTCTTCTCCATTCTCACATTGTAAGATGTAACATCGGCAAATTATCCCTCACTGAACATGGGAACGACATCCACCTTGCACCACCAAACCTATGTGGTAACATTGCTGAATAGGACTCTTCAGTTAACGCTCTTGCTCTCCATGTTCTTTTGTCAAGGTCTTCTTCTCAGGCTCTCTGTCACTAATATAGTGTTGTATCTATTCTATTCTATAACTAACAATGTGTGTGCATACCTGCAAGGGAAAGTCATGTCTGCAGAAATGGAAAACAGTATTTTATGCAGAATGGAAAAGAGGCCTAGTAAGGGCAAGTTAACTATTAAATCAATGGTGCACATTTAATAAGCTTGTGCACATTTAAACACAAATGAATATAACTTGTCAGAACATTAGATTCATATTGCATATGGCATACAGTAAAACTTTAATAATCAGGGTTAAGTATTACTAAGAACTACGGGGCATATTAGCAAGACCCACGTTAAAATTATCGCCGTTTTAGTGGCAGGAAACTGCCGCTAAAGCGAGCATAATGGGCTTGCTAATATGCGTTATGGAATTCCAATAGAAGCCCAGGTTAGACGTCCTGCACATCTAACCTGGGCTTCTATTGGAATTCTATAACGCATATTAGCAAGCCCATTATCGCCGTTTTAGCGGCAGTTTCCTGCCGCTAAAACGGCGATAATTTTAACGTGGGTCTTGCTAATATGCCCCTACATTTTATATGAAATATATGTATAACAGTAGTCCACACATAACATAAATCCAATATCGTTCCTAGAGTAAACACATTCTAAATAAGTGAGGATAGTTTCTATTCAACCGCCTAAAAAGTAAATCCCATTTAATGAGTTAAGGCACACAGTGTCATGTATAAATTCTCTAATTCTACAGTGAATGCAATTAAATAATAACATCAAGTGCAACATTTCTTATTAATGTTGTAAGGCCACACAGGAAACATGTGTTAAGTGCACATGTAGGTTATGTATGTGTGACTTCTAAAGGTGTGGTCAAAATTTATGCTGCACCACCCTCATGGATCCTCCAAAGAGATCATCCCTAGAGTTGCACTCTACATAGCGGTCTGAATTTGGAATATTTCTCTCCTTTATCTAAACAGCATTGACTATGTTATGAGCCACTCACCTGGATAGGATAGGATAGTATTTGTAAAGCGCACTATACCCGAAGGTGTCAAGGCGCTGGGCAGACACAAGCAAGGGAGAGAAGCGCAACAGCAGATTAAGAGGGGAAAAGCCATGTTTTCAGGAGTTTCCTGAAAGAAGGAAGAGAGCTTGCGTTTGCAATGGCGGGGGGAAGTGAGTTCCAGAGCTTGGCAGCGGCAACCGAAAAGGAGCAACCGCCCCATCTGGATCTGCGAAATCTGGGCGAGACCAGTTTGTGCTGTGTGGATGATCTCAGAGTCCTCCCTGGAGTATACCATTGAAACAAGGATTTGAGTTGGGACGAGCCGCTGCTATGCATGGCCTTATATACTGTGCTTAAGACCTTGAATGAAATACGCTCCCTGATAGGGAGCCAGTGTAAGGAACGGATCCCTTCTCTGGCAGACTGATGTTTGGGACTATTTAGAATCAGTCTTGCTGCTGCGTTCTGTACCACCTGGAGCTTATTCAGTGATGCAGCGGTGATATTAAGGTATAGGGTGTTACAATAATCGAGACGAGAGGTAATCAGTGCGATGATAGTGGGCCGATGTAATTCCGAGGGAATGAATGGAGGCGCCTTTCTGAGGGTTCTTAAAATATAGAAACATGTACCAACTGTACGATTGACTTGGGCATCGAAAGTCAGACCCTCATCAAAGATTACCCCCAGATTTTTTGCTGTTTTTACCGGGTCTGGAAGAGGTCCGCATTCTGTTGGCCACCAGGCCTTAGACCAGATGGATCCCAAGTGGTTCTAATAGGGCGACGCTAGATCCCTTGATTCCTCCTAGGGTCTATCTATGGTGGCAGGAAATTACACTGTACCGGTTGCAGGCCCCAAGGGAAAATGGGGGTTGGGATTAAGAAAGACAAACAAGATGCTGTGGTTCTCCTCACCCGTGGAGAACAAAGCAAACACAAGGAGATGATGAACGGCGTGATGAAACTTTTCAGACACTCACCCCCAGTCACAGATCGGGGTTGAATCCATCATCATTCTTTAGCTCACTTCGCCACCTTAGTTCAGACCCAGCTATATGCAAATCAGTCTTGACCCTGTGCATCATGGGAACAGTCCAGCCCGAATTGCCAAGCCAGGTCTTCCCTGAACCGGAAACAAGCATCCTGGGACCAGTTTCGGGGTAATACCCCTCATCAGCCAGGCTAGCTTGAATCCAGTGGCAAAGTGAGCAAGAGACCCATGTCTGGGCATACCGTGCCAACTTAGGGTGAACAAAGCAAACACAAGGAGATGATGAACGGAGTGCTGAACTTTTCAGACACTCACCCCCAGTCACAGATCTGGGTTGAATCCATCATCGTTCTTTCGCTCACTTCGCCACCTCAGTTCAGATCCAGCTATACGCAAATCAGTCTTGACCCTGTGCCTCATGGGAACAGTCCAGACCGAACTGCCAAGCCAGGTCTTCCCTGAACCGGAAACAAGTATCCTGGGACTTCCCTCATCAGCAGGCTAGCTTGAATCCAGTGGCAAAGTGAGCAAGGGACCCACGTCTGGGCGTATCCTGTACTGGGGTGAATGTATGACATTGTTTTGCATTCTGCACATCTATTGTTTTTATTGCATTTGTCACCCCGAGTGGGACGGGTATGCCCAGACGTGGGTCCCTTGCTCTCCATGCCACTGGAGGCAAGCTATCCTGGCTGATGAGGGTGAAACCCCGAAACCGGTCCTAGGATGCTTGTTTCCAGTCCAGGGAGGACCTGGCCTGGCAGTTCGTACTGAACTGTTCCCATTGAGAGCAGGGTCAAGACTGATTTGCATATGGCTGGGTTCAAACTGGAATGGGATGGGTAGCAAAAAAACGATGGATTAGGCCCAGATCTCTGTACTGGGGTGAATGTATGACATTGTTCTGCATTCTGTCCATCAATTGTTCATTTTGCGTGGTTCTCCTCTTTGGCAGCTACAGTGGGTTCTCAAAATGCCTGTCACCCATCTTGTGGAAACGCCTGATCAAAGGAGTATCTGTGAATTGCAAGAACAGTGTTTTAACTCGTAATATAGTTATTAAACAGAATAATCAAAACGTATTTATATGTCCTTTGTTCGTACCCCAACAGACATCTAGTAGTGCTCTGTCTTTCCGGTCAGAAGGCTTGTGTCATCGAGAAGTTGGAGCATGGATTCTTAATGAATCGCTTGACAGATGTCAACACAATTATCCTGTAGTGTCCCAAATGTAGCACAAGAAATCTCTGGATACCCACTTATCTTGGGCTGAGTCTAGGTCTCCCAATTGTAGTCTGTGTGTTAAGCCAGGATCCACCCAACTTGTACTCCTAGGGAGCACTGAAAGTTTTACTACCAGGGAGGTCTAGTCTTGGCAGAGCACTGCCAGTGCAAGAGTCTATTGCGTGCTTCAAAAATCAAAGAGTAATTTTGTTTCTTAGAATCTACCGCTACTGAGCTCAGAGCAGAAGAAATGAGAACAGTTTTTCAGCAAAAAGACATGATGTCAGATTGTTTCTTTTGTTGTCTTTTTCTGCTTCTAGGAAATCCGATGCTGGAGTGGTCACCGGGTCAGAACAGGATTGGGGAGCAGCTGAAGTGGATTAATGAGGATGGCCAGAACAGAACAAAGAAGTGGCACGGCGAAGGGAAGCAGGTGTGTGCGGGACAAAGAGGTCAAGCAGGAAACCGAGGTGGGAGCAGCCTTTAACCCTGATGCAGCGCGTACAATAAAAACTATTCTCCTCCTAGGTTACTTATAGGTCATCCAGGGGCAAACTATATTTCTCATATCCACATGACGATGGGGCCCATAAACATCGTCTAACACACACGCACACTCCTGGATTTCCTTTACACCTTTGTGAAATTCTGTACTCCTAGGAGAAGCATGAGAACTAAATGGAGAACACCATTTTATGTACCGCTGGAAGAGCCAGGATATCTTATTACCTTATTTTGTCCCTTTCTTTTAGTTATTTCTTAAGATATTCCTGCTTATTGTTTGTCGATGAATCATTCATTTAAGAAATTAGTTCATAGTGATTAAGACCAGCTGAATCACAATAACCAATTACTTATGTCACAATCATTTAGGAAAATAACCACTGAGTCATTTTGTGTTTAAAGAATCTTAAATTTTATATAATTTAAAAAGCATGAAAAGAATTTTAATACTTTATTCAATTATTCATTCTTAAATTCACAATTTTATTAAGCATAATCAATTTATTGCAGAAAGGAAATTTTGTCATGAAGCCAAAACCCTAATTACCTGCCTAGCTTCCTAATTTAGCCTAATGATTTCTAACCTAAGTTAGGAATTAGAAATAGCCTGATTCTCATACTCAACTGTAAAATAAAGACAGCAACAGCAACTTCAGCTCGTCAGCATCAGCTACCTGCAACCCGTCTCCTCTAACAGTCTTTCAGCATCTCCCGCTCAGTAAGGGATCGATCAGGACCACCCAGCACTGGAAGCCACCAACACGACTCTTCAACTCCTCTCCTGACTGTGACTGCAACCACGACTGACATCAACTGACCCCCTCCCACTAAGAGTAGGCCCTCTTATACCCTAATTCTAACTTTGCTAACTAACTGTTGCAACATTAATATCACGCTTTTCTTTCATTGGTCCATGCATGTCAGCTTATTCATTCTTTAATCAAGTTCTCTTGGATTCAAGGGTCCTTGGATCATTTCCTTTCCCATACGCTTAAACATTTCCATCCGATTCGATCAGTTCATTTGTAACTTCTTTCGACACATTCGAGAACTCCGCAGTCATTGTCCTTTCTCTTAGACTTGTTTCCCACGGGCTCTCTGCTGATCATCATGGCACACTATCAGTTCAATTAGGTCACACCAGCCTTGACCATTTCTTGCATCCTAGCCTCTCAGAAACATCACGAGGTTCCGGATTTCTCCAATTTCATCCCGTATCACGTGTCCCCTTGCGCCTGCGCACATCTTCCCACTGGCGGCCATTTTATATCGCCACTCGGTTATACTTTTAGAAGCACTAATTTGAGGTAAACAAAACATAATTAAAATAGAGAAAAATATCCCTTTCGTTTCCCTCCCGTCTACGTACCCCAATTAGTTGTTACCTAGCAGAAAGCAACATTTAAGCTGTTCCTTACTTACCATCACTATTGTTTTTGCAACGACACATTTTTATTTCTATGAAGCACGAACATGCATTTATTTTTACTTAGTACGCTTTTTTATTTTTACGTTATAATTAGACACACGGACATTCATTAATAGATTATTTAGCACATACATCGGCATATTACCATTCCCACACATACTGTGTTGATTAATACATTTAAACGAACATTTTATTTAATTAATTATAAAATTTGTTAGGGGTTAAATTTTTTATTTTCCCTGCTCCATCAACTCCCCCTTTGGTGATTTTTAAATCACCACATAAAACCCAAGTCATACTTCTTTTCAGGCAGCATGTCTTTCATCCTTTGCTTTCTGTTATTTATACATCTGTTTCTTCTTCATCTTGCCTTTTAGTCTCTTTGTACATGCTTTCTTTCATTTTCTCCAACTCAATTTCACCCATTTCTCTCTCTCTTTCTCTCATTAATCTGTTATTTCTTCTTATCTTATTCTGTCTTACTTTTCTCTTTATACATGTTATTACTATTTTCAATATCATGGCTAACAATATTACTATAGTTGCTACTATTATAACTTTCCCTATCACTAGTCTACTCATCCTAGTTAACCAATTCGCTACTGAGGAAAACCCTCTACCAAGTTTTCCCAAAACACTTTCAACCTCCAGTGGAACTAATTCTTTGTGCAAACTTGTAATATTTGTAATATACTTCTGTATATTTTCACTGTTATCAGGAATGTAAGTACAACAATGTTGGACTTTCAACATTCCACAGACTCCACCCTCTTTTGCCAAAAGAATATCAAGGGCAAGCCGATTTTGCATCACCATAGCTCTCATGGCAACCATTTCGGTATTTACCATTAAGAACCCTCCCGCAGTATCTGTAGACAAACGATCTACTACTGTGGATAACTTCCGAATTTTAAATGCATTCAAAGATATTCCCACTGCTGGTATCAATGCTCCAAAAATATCACCTACAATTTCTGAAAAACTTTCCCTCTTTCTACGTGTAAATCTATTAATCATCTTGTATGTTCCCTTTTCTTCTCTGTCCATGTGAAATTTTTTGGGAAAGACCAGGCCTACATAGCAAGTTCCATACCAATGGTCCGGTAACCTGTAATAAGCTCTATTCCCACAAACATAATAGATACCTGGAAATATTGGGTCCTTTCCACCTTTGAATCCCCAACCTCCCAGAATTTGATAATTGTCATGGCAGATACTGGAACCTACAAAGTAATTGTCATAGACTGTCTTATTTCTCCTAATGCACAACTTTCCTGTTTGCGGCCAGTCTAATGTCATTGCTGCATTTATCTTTTTCCCTTCATGATTTCCTTCCTCAAACGTCCATAAGCGTTTTCCTTCCTCTTTTATTGCTTCTTTTTGAAATTTCATTCTTCTTTCTTCAACCATTTCTAAAAATACTTTTTCTTCTTTCTTTAACTCACAGGTAAGGTTGTTACTAACTATTTCTTCTAACGTTAATTTTCTATGTTCTAAAAGAATTCTCCTAAAACTTTTGCTGGTTTTACTTTGTTAAGTTCTGGTACTACTGGAATGTTTGCAAAAATCTTATCTATATCAGTATAATAAGATTCTAATCTACCTGTTTTATAAAATAAACTCGCTATTACACTACATGTTATTCCATAAGTCAGAGGTAGGTGATGATAAGTCACACCTTCTGATACTGATGCAGGCAATTGCATACAAACATAACAATCTCTTACGTCCATTGTTTCTACGTACTCATACAACAATTTTGTAAAAACATTCTTTGAAAAATCTGTTACTGACCTATCCTTATGCAACTCTGCACTACTTCTTAAAATAACTGGTTCTTTAATACTAGTTTCTTTTTCTAGTTTAGTATCATTTTTTGCTTCTATCACAGCTACACTAATAGGAATTGTGATTGCTAAAACTATCCATATGGTCATTAATAACCCTGTACAAAAGCAGCACATTTTGCACCATCTCTTTATAAATTCACATTTATCTCTTCTATCCCTATTATTTTCCATTTTTCTTTTTCTATTTGTTAAGTTTCAGAAAATTGTGTCACTACACCTCAGAAATGACTTAGATGCCACTCTGCTTTCAAAAAGTCTTTGCTTGGTACTTTCTTTTAATTCTCTCCAGAATTCTTTCGTTGTCACATCCGGTGATTTGTCACATCCAGTAAAATTGTCATGTCCGGCAGAAGCACTATAAGTCTTCACTTCAGTTTTGTTGCATCTCACCTTTTCCCATCCGACTTCTCAGTCTCTGGTTTCCGTGAGTGTTTTCTTCTTCTTCTTTGTAATCAGTTAGTGCAATATACAGCCACTCAGGTGACTTAAATTTTGAATTCACTTTCTTTGTCCTTTTGGACTTTTGTAATCTTTTTCCACTGGGTTTTTCTTGTCCCTTTTGACTTGTTACTTCATTTACTTGTTCAGCACCTTCGTCTTCCGCTCTTATTATTCTATATCTCAATTTTCTTACATAGCTGTTGGGCCAATTATCTCCTTTTCTTGGCCTTTTGGCTTCACCTTCTCTTTCTTCTCTTTCTGATTTCCAATTTCTTTTTCTTGATTCAGTCTTTGCTTTTTCCTCTCCTCCACTTTCTTCTGTTTCTGTTTCAACTGTCTCACTATTGTCTCTTATTTTGAAACTTATAATCTCGTCATCTCCTACTGGTGGATCTGTCTTCTCCTTTTGGTTTTCCCTTATTACTGTCCCTCCTCGGTGTTTTTCCGATTTGGTGTTTTTCTCCTTTTCTGTTTCTAAATTTCCCTGTTCTTCTATTTCTCTATCTGTCCCTATTGCTCCTCGGGGTTCTTCTCGATTTTCTAATCTTTTGTGTACTTCTTTCCCTACTTCATCTATTAATATTGTTTCTGAAGGAGTTCCACCATAACTTGTACCTGGTTGTTCATCTAACTCAATTTCTTGCTCAGTTTCTTCTCTAATTGGTTTATAACCCCAAGTTTTCCTTAGGAACTCTTCACGGTTTTCAACTGAATCATCAGAGTCTGAAGTTGTGTCAGATATTTCCAGATGTCGACTTACAGGTCGATCTTCAGGTTCTGGAATTTCTGAATTTCTTTCTTCTTCTTCTTCTTCTTCTTCTTCTTCTTCTCTAGAGGTACTTGCAGTTGGGGTTTCCAGATGTCGACTTTCAGGTCGATCTTCAAGTTCTGGCACCCTTTCCTTTATCTTTGTTGTCCCAGCCGTTAAACCTTTATCCCACACTTCCAGACGCCGACTCACATGTCGATCTGTAGGTTCTGGAACTCTGATTGTGTGGCTGGCATGAACCCAGTTCTTCACTCCTGCACACTTGACGGCAGTCGTTGTCACTAGGATTACCTGTCTTGGCTCGTCCCAACGCGGAACTAGACAGTTTCTTCTCTTGTGGACTTTTATGCGGACCCAGTCTCCTGGATTCAAGTCGTGGGCTGGTTTTCTTTCAAGAGTGGTCGCATCCGGTCCAACCTGATGAAACACAGAACGCACCACATCAGCCAGTCCCTTGCAATAATCCAGTACTAGATCATCAGTTATAGTTAATAACTTGTTGACGGGTACGTGTGCTTGTCTCATTGCTCGTCCCATGATCATCTCATGAGGACTGAGTCCCGTTTTCTTTTCAGGGATGCTTCTGATGGTCATCAGAACAAGAGGCAGTGCATCCGGCCATTTGAGTCCTGTAGCTTGACACATTTTTCCCAATCTGTTTTTAATCGTTCCATTAATCTGCTCTACTACCCCAGAAGCCTCTGGTCTGTAAGCACAATGTAGTTTTTGTTTAATACTCAGTGCTTCACAAATCAATTGGATCAACTCATTTTGGAAATGTGTTCCTCTATCTGTCTCAACCGTGACTGGAAAACCATACCTTGGAATGAACTCTCGCAGCATAAGTTTTGCCACTGTTGTTCCATCATTCCTTCTTGTGGGGTATGCCTCCACCCAACGAGAGAACAAACAGACGACCACTAGAACATATCTTAATCTGTTACTAGGGGGCATCTCGATAAAGTCCAATTGCATTCTTGTGAATGGACCTCCTTCTCGTCCTATTGTTCCTAGACTCACTACTGTTTTTCTTCCTGGGTTAAACTGTTGACAAATAAGACATCTTTGACAAAGACTTTCAGCAATGGCTCTGAATTTTGGGTTATACCAGGTTTGTCTAAAAAGTCTAATCATTGCATCTCTCCCAATATGAGCTTGTCCATGGTACATCCGTGCCATGTCTGCAATCATGCTATCAGGCATAACTGGTCTTTCATCTCTGTATACCCACACACCATTATTTTCCTGTCTTCTACATCCTGCTTTTATCCAGTAATCTTTTTCCTCATCTCTTGCTGTTTCTTGTAACTGCCTTACTTCATCCCATGTTTCGACTGTATTAGTGAAAAGCAAAGGACAAGAGACATGTTCCCTTTCTCTATTTTTGTTCAGTGACGCCATGTTTTCCGCACAATATCTAGCGATCTCATCAGCATAATTATTGCCGACCGCTATGTAGTCTTCGTTTTTCTTATGCGCCTTGCACTTCACTACAGCTATTTGTTTAGGCAACTGTATCGCCTCAAGCAGTTTTTTAACATAATCTCCATTTCTGATAGGTGTTCCTGCAGATGTCAAAAATCCTCTTTGTGACCAAATCTGACCGAAATCGTGTACGATGCCGAAACCATATTGGCTATCGGTCACAATCGTGATTCGTACATTTTTCCCCAATTTACATGCTTGAATCAAAGCAATTAGTTCTGCAACTTGGGCAGACCTAACTCCTTTCAGACAAGACGCTTCCATCACAGTTGCCACTGTGCATACTGCGTAAGCTGCGCTTAACACTCCTTCTTTTGTGCGTAAACATGAACCATCTACAAACATGACATAATCCGATTCCTTTAACGGTTCATCTTTTATGTCAGCTCTTGGTTTTGTGCAATATTCCAGCACATTCAGACAATCATGATCTACTTCGTCTTGTTCAATTATACTCTCTTCATCTGGCAATGATGTAGAAGGATTTACATTTATGCATCTATCTATGGTCACATTTTCAGCACTCAAGATGACTTTTTCGTACTTAGTCAGCCGACTATGTGTCATGTACTGTGTTTTTGTTCTTGTCAAAAGAATTTCTACTGAATGGGGAACATACACTCTCAGTGGATACCCCATCACTATACCTTCACTTTGTTCCAGACTTACACAAGTAGCAGCAACTGCTTTCAGACACCCAGGCAATGCTTTTGCTATAGGATCTAAAACAGCTGAAAAGTAAGCGATTGGCCTTTTCATGGTCCCGTGTTTTTGTACCAGTACTGAAAATGCACATCCATCTCTTTCACTGCAGTACAACTCAAAATCCTTCTCATAATCAGGCATGCCTAAAGCAGGGGCCTCACACAGTTTCTTTTTCAATTCTTTGAAAGATTTCATTTCTTCTTTGTTTAACTCAAAAGGGTCCTTTACATCTTTCTTTGTCAATTTTTGTAAGGGTTTTGCAATCAAAGAAAATCCACTTATCCACTGTCGACAATATCCAACCATTCCCAAAAACATTCTTACCTCTCTTTGAGTCATTGGTGCTCTCATTCCTTGAATCATTCTTACTCTTTCTGTCGCTATTTTCCGCACTCCTTTCTCAATTTTATGCCCTAAATACTGGACTTCTTTCTGACAAAACTGCAATTTTGAAGGGGACACTTTATGTCCTCTTTTCTCCAAATGGTTCAGTAAAGCAATTGTGTCACTTACACATGCTTCTTTAGTTTTCGATGCCACCAATAGGTCATCGATATACTGCACCATCACTGATTTTTCTGGCATTTTTAAATCTTCCAGAGATTTCTTTAGAATCTGATTAAAAATTGAGGGGCTTTCTGTATACCCCTGTGGAATTCGGCACCATGCCAAAATACGCTCTCCGAACCGGAATGCAAATAATGGCTGGCTATCTGGATGCAAAGGAATAGAGAAAAATGCGTGACACAAATCTATCACAGTGTACCACTCAGCTTCATGCGGGATTTGATATAGAATTACTGCAGGGTTTGGCACTATTGGACAACATGGTACAACTATTTTGTTGATCTTTCTCAAATCCTGTACTATTCTATATGTTCCATTTGGCTTTTTCAGTCCCATAATAGGTGAATTACATGGACTGCTCATGATTTCTTTCAGAATTCCCTGTTCAATCATCTTATTTATCACAGGAGTTATTCCTTCAATTATTTCTGGAGTTAATTTGTACTGTGGCGTGTTTGGATAAATTATCCCTTCTTTCACTGTTACTTTTACGGGATCAACTTCTCTCATTAATCCAATGTCCTCTCCTGTAAAATCCCACACACTTTCTTTTACTGTACTTTTCAGTTCTTCTGGAAGTTTTTCTGCATCAAATGCAGGAAATAAACCATTCGTTTCAGGTTCTTGATTCATCAAAGTTACTTTATACAAAACATCTTCATCTGAAGTCTGGAAACCTATTCCATCTGGCGTACAATAAATTGTGCAATTCATTTTGCACAAAAGGTCACGACCTAAAAGATTTACAGGACTACAATCGCACACTACAAATTTATGCATTTTGCTAAAAGAACCAATTTTTACTTCCACCAATTCAGTAAGTGGGGTTTTAATCTGCTGATTGGCTACTCCTACCACTTGGATGTATTCACCTGAGAGAGGAAGGTTTGGAATTTCCACTGATCTAACAGTAGAACGGGTAGCTCCAGTATCGACAAGGAATGTTACGTTTGCACCATTCACTTCTCCATCCACAAAGGGACCAGACTGATCTACCTCTAGAGTTGCGCCAAGCACGCACTCTTTCCCCTCTCCTGCGCACCGTCAGAAACTTTCATCCGGGTCATCCTCACTCTGACGCAACCAATACTGAGAAATGTTAGCTGCTCGCGGCAACTGTGTTACCTGCTCTCCTCCGTAGAATCCTGTTTCTGTACTGTATTTTTGCTGGTAAACAGTGTTGGGAAGTGGTGGTTTTGGCACCTGACTTTGTTGAACAACTACCTCATTCTGCACCTGTGGAGTTAATGATTGATGTTCCGGATTAGGTTTAGGTGGGAACTTACACTCATTTCTCCAATGCCCTAATTTTCCACAATTATGACATGGCCATTTCTTCTTTGCCTCTTCTAGACTCACTTGACCTTTTCCTTTACCTATGTTTGGTCGCATCTTATTCTGTCCTGATTCGTTTCCATTATTATTGTCCAATTGGGCTTCTTGTTTTTCTGCCACTTTCACTTGTGCCCACATTGCCTTTTCTTTCAACTTACGCTGTTTACTCTCTATTTCATCACTACAATACTTAGCATACCTCAGCACCTCATCTACACTTCCATTCTGCCAGTTTATCATATGTTGCTTAATCATATCGCTTATTTCTTGTTTCAGGCCAAACACAAATCGGTATACAAAATGACTCATGTCCTTTTCACTCAATTCCTCATAACCACTATACTGCTTGAAAACCAATAACAATCGCTCATAATATGCATGTACAGACTCCTTACTTTCCTGTGTAGTTCTATCAATCTTAACCCAATCTGTCTCTTTGGGAGGAATCTTATTCTTCAAAAAGGTAATCACCTTGTCGTATTTCTTCATCACATCTGGTCCTGGAGCTCCTGTCTTAGGATCTCTTGGATATTCTGTAGTTGGCCAGTCAACCGTAATCTTACATTCTGACCACAGATCCGTTGGTACCACTATGTCAAACAATCCATCCAAATCTATCCACAACACTTTTGAGACCTTTACAAACCTTTCTACTTGTCGGTACCACTCAACTGGCTTCTCTCTTAACTTTGGAAAGTCATTTGTAAATGACAGGATGTCCTGCCTAGTCCAGGGAACATGCACGTAACTACCACCTGGAGTTTCTCTCATAGGGTATTCTTTAGCAACAGGTTCTTTTTCTGTTATCATAAAAGCCAATGAACCTTTGTCTATACTTTTCTCATTCTTCTTTGTCCATCTAACCTTCCACCTGTCCACATCACCCCATTTTCTCAACAACACAATCAACTCCTTTATCTGTGTCAGCCTTCCTGCTGTATTCAAATTTTCAATATCTTTTTCACAAAAGTCTACTCTGTATGGTTTCTGCAATGTTTTTACTTTTGCAAAATCTATCCCAATCTCACTAGCCACTTCTTCTAGTTTGTCATGTAAATTCTTTGCCCTCCATGTTATACTTTTGCACAGAAACATTATTTCATCATCCTGATAATTTTTTATCTTTTCAGTACCAATCGTTCCTAGAATTAATTCTTCCATATCTATTTTCAATCTGATCACATCTAATGGTTTTTCTTCTGTTTCTTTTATTTTAAAAGCTTTCATCCACTCATTTAACTCATCAGGAGTCGGACCTATGGGAGTACTATTTATTTCTGTCCAATTTCCACTCTTTTCAGGTGTCACTGTTGCAGATTCAGTTACCATAGGTATTTTTCTACCGTTACACTCATTTATTGTCAAATTTTCAGGTGGACTTGGTCTGTAAGCACTAGCCAAATTGCTTGTACCTGGACTTGTTTCCATTCTTTCCTTTTCTCTCTGAAATTGTGAACTCAAGGGAATCACCAAAGATCGTTCATCAATTTTCTGATTCTCAAAAACTGGTATTACTGGACCTATTGTTACAGGCACAGTAACTGCTTCCATATTTTTCGTTAATTCTCTAATTTTCTCAGTTAGTTCTTTTGTTGTCCTTGCCAATTCGCTTGCATTTTCGCTTTCTATTCCCTCATTTTGAGAAGTTCTCATTTGTTCTTGTGACCTATTTACCTCATTTCTCTTTTCCGGACTTTTATTTCGCATAGTCTCTATTGGTGGCGCATTTGGTGTCACCACTGTAGAACTCTGCTGATACGGAGGTGGATTTCTATTTAATATATCTTCCAGCAATTCGTCATCCGTTTCGCTCTCATGCATATACTTTTCTCTCTCTATATGTTTCTTTTTCTCAGTCCGTTTTTTCTTAGTCCCCTCCTCAACTGTAAAAGCTGGAAACAAACCTCCTGTCATGTTAGCACATCTCCATCGTTTTATTCTGTCCTCATGATTCATTCCCCACAATCTTCCGGGCACAAACTCATAACCTTTCATTCCTCTGAATCTTTCTCGCTCGTACATCTCATCTTCCCATTCTGTTAAAGCCTCAAACTGTGTCGGTCTAGGTCTAGGTTCCAATTTAAACATCTTTTCTCTTAAATTCCGTAAAACCGCTACATTAAAAGAACCATTTTCAGGGAAAGCCAATGCTCCATCATTCTTTGTATATTTTACCCAATTGTCCAACCATATGCACGTATGATATCCATATTTCAGCATCATGTGTGAAGCTGCTGATTTCGGCGGAGGAATTATTTGTCCCTCTCTAGTCACAACCTTTTTGTCTTTCTTAAAGAAATTCTTCAATTTCGTCGTCCATGACGTTCTCTCCCTTTCATACTCGTAATACGGCATGTTTTCTATTTGTTTTCTTTTTACTCTAACGCTGTTTCTGTGTACGGAACTTCGACCAATTACAGCGCGACTCACACTAAAGTACCAATCAGAACAATTCCCACCGTCCGCGAACCAACCAATCCTAGCGCGGCACTTTTCTACGTCACTCCTGCTCTGTGTTCACGTGACTAGCGCACTATCCAATCCTAGCGCGGCACTTTTCCACGTCACTTCTACTCTTTACCCCTCCTTTACAAAATTTATCAGCAATTTTCTTTTCACTGTTTTCTTCGTTAGTTACAACAAATAAACAATTCCATAGTCTGATTCGCTAAACAAAGTGACAGCCTTGTCCTTTTACACAAGAATCCTGTTTTTCCAGTAGGCAGCGCTTACCTCTACCCTACCACAGAATTATTTACTCTCACCGATAAAGTAGCACTTCCCTCTACCTTACCCTTCTTTCAAACAAACAATTTACTCGTTTCTCTGGGGATAAGACACATGTGGAGACTAGGCTCCTGAGAATTAAGGCCAAAGTTTCACAAGTAAACGTGATTTGCTATTTCATTTACACACTTTTCACACAGAAATCCCTAACATAACACAACCTGCGTTATAACCAAAATGAATTCAGACCATGTACCAAATTCCATGTGACTTCTCTTGCCACACGTGTTCCACTTCCTACATCCCAGAAGCGTGAAAACTTACATATAACATAACGCGACTCAACATAAAGTGTTAGTCATCAAAAATAATCAATAATCAATAAACAATAATCACTAAACTAATCTATAGAAAACCATAACTCTGCTACCAAGAAATCTGATGCAGCGCGTACAATAAAAACTATTCTCCTCCTAGGTTACTTATAGGTCATCCAGGGGCAAACTATATTTCTCATATCCACATGACGATGGGGCCCATAAACATCGTCTAACACACACGCACACTCCTGGATTTCCTTTACACCTTTGTGAAATTCTGTACTCCTAGGAGAAGCATGAGAACTAAATGGAGAACACCATTTTATGTACCGCTGGAAGAGCCAGGATATCTTATTACCTTATTTTGTCCCTTTCTTTTAGTTATTTCTTAAGATATTCCTGCTTATTGTTTGTCGATGAATCATTCATTTAAGAAATTAGTTCATAGTGATTAAGACCAGCTGAATCACAATAACCAATTACTTATGTCACAATCATTTAGGAAAATAACCACTGAGTCATTTTGTGTTTAAAGAATCTTAAATTTTATATAATTTAAAAAGCATGAAAAGAATTTTAATACTTTATTCAATTATTCATTCTTAAATTCACAATTTTATTAAGCATAATCAATTTATTGCAGAAAGGAAATTTTGTCATGAAGCCAAAACCCTAATTACCTGCCTAGCTTCCTAATTTAGCCTAATGATTTCTAACCTAAGTTAGGAATTAGAAATAGCCTGATTCTCATACTCAACTGTAAAATAAAGACAGCAACAGCAACTTCAGCTCGTCAGCATCAGCTACCTGCAACCCGTCTCCTCTAACAGTCTTTCAGCATCTCCCGCTCAGTAAGGGATCGATCAGGACCACCCAGCACTGGAAGCCACCAACACGACTCTTCAACTCCTCTCCTGACTGTGACTGCAACCACGACTGACATCAACTGACCCCCTCCCACTAAGAGTAGGCCCTCTTATACCCTAATTCTAACTTTGCTAACTAACTGTTGCAACATTAATATCACGCTTTTCTTTCATTGGTCCATGCATGTCAGCTTATTCATTCTTTAATCAAGTTCTCTTGGATTCAAGGGTCCTTGGATCATTTCATTTCCCATTCGCTTAAACATTTCCATCCGATTCGATCAGTTCATTTGTAACTTCTTTCGACACATTCGAGAACTCCGCAGTCATTGTCCTTTCTCTTAGACTTGTTTCCCACGGGCTCTCTGCTGATCATCATGGCACACTATCAGTTCAATTAGGTCACACCAGCCTTGACCATTTCTTGCATCCTAGCCTCTCAGAAACATCACGAGGTTCCGGATTTCTCCAATTTCATCCCGTATCACGTGTCCCCTTGCGCCTGCGCACATCTTCCCACTGGCGGCCATTTTATATCGCCACTCGGTTATACTTTTAGAAGCACTAATTTGAGGTAAACAAAACATAATTAAAATAGAGAAAAATATCCCTTTCGTTTCCCTCCCGTCTACGTACCCCAATTAGTTGTTACCTAGCAGAAAGCAACATTTAAGCTGTTCCTTACTTACCATCACTATTGTTTTTGCAACGACACATTTTTATTTCTATGAAGCACGAACATGCATTTATTTTTACTTAGTACGCTTTTTTATTTTTACGTTATAATTAGACACACGGACATTCATTAATAGATTATTTAGCACATACATCGGCATATTACCATTCCCACACATACTGTGTTGATTAATACATTTAAACGAACATTTTATTTAATTAATTATAAAATTTGTTAGGGGTTACATTTTTTATTTTCCCTGCTCCATCAACCCCTTGCGTGCTGCGCGAATTCCCCCGCTGTGCGGGCAAATTAATGAGTGGGTGGGGTTCGGACGGCCCCCGGCCGTCCTCCGCACACGCCCACCGTGACGTCGGACGGCCAGGGGCCGTCCGACGCATGCAAGGGGTTAAGTAGAAGCCGGCCGCATGTCTCTAGAAAACACCTGTTGATTTTTAGCAATTACTACACATGAGTTTAATTGCCAAGTGCACCTTCTGCTGCTGCCAGGGTCATGGTAAGTTCAACTTGAGCAGAGTAATTAGTCTTGGAGTGCGCCTGCTACTGCCCCCAGAGTCATGAAACGTTCAACTTGAGCAGAGTAATTAGTCTTGGAGTTCACCTGCTGCTGTCCCATGGTCATGGAACATTCAGATTGGGTGGAGCAATTAGTCTTGACAGTTTCACCTCATGAATTTGATTAAAAGATGAACCTGTCACTGTTGCCAAGATTCTGGACCCTTCTAATGGATTTTTAACGAGAAGACTATTGACTGCTAAGGCCAATAGTTCCCATCATGCCACCAGGGAAGGCACACACAGCAACCTACATCACCGAGTGAACTTGGGGAAGGGGAAGAAAAATAGAGAAGGGAAAATGCCCACCCAAATCACAAGGGCATAGAGAGCCATGCAGTGGCTGGGATCATGACTGCCTAATATTAATTTGACAATTTAACAATGTTTTCGAAAGTTCAATAGCACTTTTTAAACCCCAGGATCCATATTAAGAAAGAATCTGACAGTGAAATTTCTTTTCTTGTCGAGTAACTCAATATTTTATCACTAAATTTACAGAGGGATTACATTTATCTGGGTTTAAGGCTATTCTCAAAGATCCAAAGAATGAACAAATGCAAATTTTCTTTAAAGTTCCTAAATTATCTTTCAAATGGAGGCTGCCAAGACAGATGCAATAAATCGAGATAAAACTGAAAATATTCATTGCTCACCCTCAAGATATTTTACTGTCACAGACATACTCTGCATACTAGGCACATTCAGTCCTCGCTGGTGTTGTAGTGTCACATGGAGCTTATGAATCACGAGAATCGAAATTCATCACTCTTTCCCTGATGTATATGAATTGATGGTAAAACAAAAACTGACAAACTACACTGGAGGAAACCAAATAATGGAGAGCCAATTTTAAAGAAAGACAATTTTAAGGAAATACATAACAATGGAAAATTAAAGAAAACATTTTAAAGGAAAGATCATTTTAAGGAAAAATCTAAAATTACATTAAACTCGGGTGGGGATTAGGACTATTGGGGGTTCTGGGGTTGTGTTTACGGTTGTTCATGGGATTTTTAGGGGTCAGGAATGGGTCGAGTTCAAGCATAGAAAGGGTTTTTTATGATTCAGGGATAAGTGGAGTTTAGGTGTGTTTTTTTTATGTTTCAGGAATGCGTGGAGTTTGGGGCGGTGAGTTTTTTTAGGTTTCAGCAATGGGTGAAGTTTAAGGGTGTGAGGTGTTTTTAGGGTTCAGGGATGGGTGGGGTGTAGGGGTGTTGAGTGGTTTTAGGGTTCATGGATGGGCGGAGTTTCGGGATGGTGAGAATAAGGTTCAGTGGTGGGTAGAGTTTGCGGTGGTGAAGAATTTCTTAGGAATCAGGATTGGATGGAGTTTAGAGTGGTGAGTTGTTTTAAGGAATAAGGGATGAGTGGAGTTTAGATGTAGAAAGAGGTTTTTGGGTTTTGGGATGGATAGAGTTTAGGAGTGGTGAGGGTTTTTAGGGGTCGTGGAGATGTTGTATTTAAAGGCGGTGTTTAAGGTTTTTTTTAAGGTTCAGAGATGGGTGGAGTTTGAGTGTGATAAGGTATGTTAGGAGGTTAGGGATGGGTATAGTTAAGGCATAGAAAGGGTTTTTATGCTTCAGGAATGAGCAGAGTTTAGGGGTAGTAAGTGGTTTTATAGTTCAGGGATGGGTGAGTGGGGTAGAAAGGGCTTTTAGGGTTCAGGAGTGAGTGTATATTAGGGGTCATGGATAGGTGTAGTTTAGGTGTAGTGAAGGGTTTTGGGTTTCTGGGATGGGTGGAGTGTAGGGGTAGAAAAGGCTTTTAGGGTTCAGGGATGAATGTAGTTTAGGTGTAGTGAGGAGTTTTTATGGGGCAGTCATTGATGGTCTTTAGGGGTTGTGAGGGGTTACTGTTGTCAACATTTGTGCTTACTGGTTGTAAAACTACTAAATTACTGTGGGCCCGATTCACAAAAGTAATCTGAGACAAAATCCTAACTTTACGACTTTCAGTATTCACAAAGGGCATTTAGGAGTAGTAAAGTTAGGATTTTGTCTCAGTTAAACTTACATTTTACTTAAGTTAAACTTAAGACCAAAACTTAAGTTTAACTGAGACAAAATCCTAACTTTACTACTCCTAAATGCTTTACTACTGCTAAATGCCCTTTGTGAATACCAAAAGTCGTAAAGTTAGGATTTTGTCTCAGATTACTTTTGTGAATCTGGCCCATAAATATTGCCTTGTTACACTTATTTGCAAAAAAGTTTAACTGAAACTTCTCCAGTTGAAGTCCCAGTTACTGTCTTCAAACACTGAAAACATGATAAATTCTTGCTATTGTTTTATTAACTTGAATTACCTTCCAGTGTCAGAATCTTTGAAGGATAACTCATAAATACCATATGCTCAAGAATGTGATGTGCACAAATATTTCACTCTACAGAATGCAATTAAAGTTCAGCTAAATGCAGTGTGTCTGAATAAGGACTGACCTATTGTACACTCTGATAAATCGGCTACACCATGTTCACATAATTTCTGCTTTTTTCCATATACATAGTCTATGATGAATGCATGATTCTGTCTGGCTGAAGACTGCTTTAGATCAAAGGAATTGTATGGACACAGACATCTTGCAGGCCTTCTTGTACGGGAGTGCATATTTCCTGTACCTTTGCGTCACTGGACAGTTGTAGCACAAAGCTACATGAATTAATTTTTACTCATGATTAGATGATGAAAATCGGGATCTAGCTATATAAAAGCACAGCGAAAGTATTATGTGTAAAACCTTTGATTCTCACTGACATTTTGTGTATTATGCGATAGAAAAATTATATGATTTCGCCCACTTCTATCTCACTCTACCCACTTGAAGCCAGTGTGCCATGGAACAGAAATTGGCCACTGGCTGCTGTCTTAACTGAAATACAGCGATAATCTTGGTTCAGTGGGCCCATATGGTCTTTCGTCCGCAGTGTCACTGCCCCCGCTGCACCAGTGGAAGCTACACCTCTGCTTTGAGTCTGGAGGAGGAAGGGTTCTCCCATCCTGGGCAATCTCCATCTAGCGTAGGAGTATTTCTTCTTAGCACTATATCTGATTGATGATTTATGATATCACATAGGAAATTAGGTTACATTCATAAGTGTCCCCATTGAAACAAAAAGGAAGCGAGAGGCAAGAGCAGGTCTGAAGTACACTCTCCTTACATCATATATCCTAAAACAAAATACTACAGACCGAAAGAATAGCAAAAATAGATATTCTGACCTATTTAGTCTTGTGGGATGGCAATGATGGTCCACTTTCACCTCCAAAGGTATGCCTGTTTTATCATGCTTTATCATCAGGTCTGCTTCTCATCCAGACTAACTTTTTAAAAATTATTATTTATTGGTTTTAACAGGAAATAAAGTTCAAGGGAAAGAACTACACATTAATCAACTTTCTAAATGCAGAGACATGTGTATCAGTGGTGCAGTTTAACAAATACATTTGAAAAGGTGCCCATATGCCTTTGGGGCAGGACGCTCTGGGCTGTGTAGTGTCGTGCTGGACACGTTCTAGTGTCTCAGCAGGCAATTAGTTTGCCAGCCACTCCCTTGAGGGCTGGACACACTTGCACCCCACACCCATCCATCACAGTCGTCACAAGTGAATTGACCCTGCCAATATAGAGGGCCCGGGTGCACCTGATCATGGCCAGTTTAGTAACCATATGCTGAGTGTCTGTCTCAATTATTTAGTGGCATGTGGGGGCCCACAATACTACAATGGCGACGAGTGTGGTTCTGCTGCTGTTCTTCATAAGGGGAATGTGGGCCCATGTCTAGGCCCCCCCTACACCTGTCACCAGCGCAACAGTTACTGAGAGCCATGCCAGGAGAAGTGTTGCAGCAAATGTATGGCCCGCATTGCTAGGAAGGCTGACGTGGCCTGCATGTGAAGCCACAATCTGCAATCTGAAGCCACCCCTCTTGCATCTGCTGTCAACACGATTAAGGGAGATCGGGCAGAAGACAACTGTCCAGTGGTAAAGCCACTTCAGCCGTCCGCATGTACATGCCCCCGCTGCCACCAACTAGCGGAGCACTGTGTGGTGCACATGGAAACCGCTCACTGACCCCCTGTTACACCTTTTCTCGCTTCCCCCTCAAGGGGCGACTCGTCAGCAGCGTCAGGAAGCTGCTGCAACATTGAGTGCCTCAAAAGCAGCGGCCCGACAGGACAAATGGGACACTGCGCCTACACTGATTTTCCCCTGCTGATTGATGTAGCGCCTGCATGGGCGAGACGAGTATGCCAGCCCTCCAGCACCACAGGCGCCCGAAGATAAAGGCGGCCCTGGCCTGGGCGACGAAAGGCCGCCAACGTGCATCGCCTGGCATAGCGCTGCCCCCCTGCAGACCTCTACCTGCCAGGTGGTGAAATTTTCCCCTTCATTGCTGTGGACCCCACTGCCGCTATCGCTCCCATGCCGGTGAATGCACCCGCAGCACTGTAGATTGGTCGCTCACCGTGCCCAGGCTCAGGAAGATTGCCACGAGAGCCCGCAGCTCGAGTGAAGGCCCTGCTGGATGTCCACATGAAGGGCCAGGGCATGCGTGTGCACGTGAGCCCCCTAGTGGCAAGCCACCACTTCTGTGGGAAAAATGAAGACTGTTTTGGCCTTACATGGCATCCACGCAGCACTGTCCGACACCCGAGAGGGAAGTGGGAAGCGGGGGCCAGTGCATGGTGCAACCTCTAGTGGATACCTGCAGCTCCACTTATCTGCCGCTTCGCACACCGCAACCGCATTGAGAAACAGGAGCCTGTGGTGCCCCCACCATAAGCAGCGGCACAAAGAAACAGTAATTGAGGCCCTACTGTCCATAAATACACAATCCACAGTGCAGAGGGCAACTCCCTAGGGCTCAAGGGCAATTAACAAATATGTGAGCAGAGCGCTGCGCTCCCCCAGTGGAATGTTGCCACCACTGCCTGTTGGAATATACCCAATAGTGCTGCAGGGAGAGGAAAGGATCCAAGTGAGCAACACATGCCCAGCAGTTGCTGCAAGAAGGGGGAGAGACTGATACCCCCACAAGAAGCCACAACACACTCACAGCTGCCCCACACCAACACTTACAGTGCCCTGCAAACAGCCCCCAGGGACACTGCCAAGAGTCCAGCCAAAGTAGTGGAACCAAGGCAGAGCCCCAAAGGTAAAATAGGTGTTCAGCAGTCAAGCCACAAAGAGCATAGAGAGAGGCTGTGCCTGTGAGGAGTCACACATCCCGCAGCATCAGGAAGGCCACCCCTGCCCACAGAGGAGCCAAGAATGAGTGCACAGACTGTCCACCCCAAAAGTTCAGCATTGACCAGAGACCCAGAAAACTGCCTATCTCCCTGAAGGAGGAGGAGAGCATTGTACACCCCTGGCGGGAAGTCGCCACCACAAGTGAGAAGAGCGAGGGCACCCTCCAATAGACTGTCATGTACAGAGTTATCCAGGTTGCCTGTCAGGCACCCAGCATTCCCCCAGAGCAGAGAAGGGAGGAAAGCCCTAGTGTGGCCTGGATGCAGGAAGGGAGAGCCTCTACATCTCCACTGCACCAGCATGGCCCTGCAGTGGGCCAGAGACAATCAAGGAAGTGCCCCAAAACTGCTGTTAGACTATGTCATACATTGGCCCATTACAGGCAGGAGGAGAGCCGCATGTCCCCAAGTGGCAAGCTGCCACCACCGCAACATGGAGATGAGAATATGGCACAACGCCACATCATAAAAGAAGAGAAGAGTGTTGTTAGAAATGGGGTTTCTAGTTGACAGAGGTAGGTACCTTTGTCAAAGTAGGGGGTCCTTCTTCTTAGTCAAGGTAAGGTGGATACACTTCCAAAATAACCCCTGCTCACCCCCTTGGTAGCTTGGCATGAGCAAAGCAAACACAAGGAGATGATGGATGGAGCGCTGAAACTTTTCAGACACTCACCCCCAGTCACAGATCTGGGTTGAATCCATCATCGTTCTTTAGCTCACTTTGCCACCCCAGTTCAGACACAGCTATATGCAAATCAGCCTTGACCCTGTGCCTCATGGGAACAGTCCAGCCCGAACTGCCAAGCCATGTCTTCCCTGGACTGGAAACAAGCATCCTGGGACCGGTTTCGGGCTGACAGCCCTCATCAGCCAGGCTAGCTTGAATCCAGTGGCAAAGTGAGCAAGGGACCCACATCTGGGCATACCGTGCCAACTTAGGGCGAAAAAGCAAACAAAAGGAGATGATGGATGGAGCGCTGAAACTTTTCAGACACTCACCCCCAGTCACAGATCTGGGTTGAATCCATGATCGTTCTTTAGCTCACATCGCCACCCCCAGTTCAGACACAGCTATATGCAAATCAGTCTTGACCCTGTGCCTCATGGGAACAGTCCAGCCCGAACTGCCAAGCCATGTCTTCCCTGGACCGGAAACAAGTATCCTGGGACCGGTTTCAGGCTAACAGCCCTCATCAGCCAGTCTAGCTTGAATCCAGTGGCAAAGTGAGCAAGGGACCCACGTCTGGGCATACCCTGCCAACTTAGGGCGAACAAAGCAAACACAAGGAGATGATGGACGGAGCGCTGAAACTTTTCAGACACTCACCCCCAGTCACAGATCTGGGTTGAATCCATAATCGTTCTTTAGCTCACTTCGCCACCCCAGTTCGGACACAGCCATATGCAAATCAGTCTTGACCCTGTGCCTCATGGGAACAGTCCAGCCCGAACTGCCAAACCATGTCTTCCCTGGACCGGAAACAAGCATCCTGGGACCGGTTTCAGGCTAACAGCCCTCATCAGCCAGGCTAGCTTGAATCCAGTGGCAAAGTGAGCAAGGGACCCAGGTCTGGGCATATCCTGCCAACTTAGGGCGAACAAAGCAAACACAAGGAGATGATGGACGGAGCGCTGAAACTTTTCAGACACTCACCCCCCAGTCACAGATCTGGGTTGAATACATCATCGTTCTTTAGCTCACTTTGCCACCCCAGTTCAGACACAGCTATATGCAAATCAGTCTTGACCCTGTGCCTCTTGGGAACAGTCCAGCCCGAACTGCAAAGCCATGTCTTCCGTGGACCGGAAACAAGCATCCTGGAACCGGTTTCGGGCTAACAGCCCTCATCAGCCAGGCTAGCTTGAATCCAGTGGCAAAGTGAGCAAGGGACCCACGTCTGGGCATACCCTGACAACTTAGGGCGAACAAAGCAAACAGAAGGAGATGATGGACGGAGCGCTGAAACTTTTCAGACACTCACCCCCAGTCACAGATCTGGGTTGAATCCATCATCGTTCTTTAGCTCACTTCGCCACCCCAGTTCAGACACAGCTATATGCAAATCAGTCTTGACCCTGTGCCTCATGGAAACAGTCCAGCCTGAACTGCCAAGCCATGTCTTCCCTGAACCGGAAACAAGCATCCTGGGACCGGTTTCAGGCTAACAGCCCTCATCAGCCAGGCAAGCTTGAATCCAGTGGCAAAGTGAGCAAGGGACCCACGTCTGGGCATACCCTGCCAACTTAGGGCGAACAAAGCAAACACAAGGAGATGATGGACGGAGCACTGAAACTTTTCAGACACTTACCCCCAGTCACAGATCTGGGTTGAATCCATCATCATTCTTTAGCTCACTTCGCCACCGCAGTTCAGACACAGCTATATGCAAATCAGACTTGACCCTGTGCCTCAAGGGAACAGTCCAGCCCGAACTGCCAAGCCATGTCTTTCCTGGACCGGAAACAAGCATCCTGGGACTGGTTTCGGGCTAACAGCCCTCATCAGCCAGGCCAGCTTGAATCTCCTTGTGTTTGCTTAGCTTGGCACAAGAAGACAGGCTTAGCTCAGAGGCAGTGTGTAAAGCATTTGTGAGCACATACAGTAATAGTGAAAACACTACAAATGGACACCACACCAGTTTAGAAAAATAAGTAATCTTTATCTAAACCAAAACAAGACCAAACGACAAAAATCCACACTACAGCTATCAAGATATCCTTAAAAATAGGTTATTTACTCAAATAAAGTTTGTAGCAACAAATAACTCCACCTGGAGTTATTACAACGTTGTGACAGATGAAAACCCCAAAGTACAGTGCCGACCGCTAAGGGCGCGGCGTCAGGCGTGGAGTCAAGCAGACCCCCCAAAGAATAGTACCTTGGAAACGATGATAGACGGTGAACGGCATCGGGGAGATGATGCTTCATTGGCGCCGGGCGGCGTCGGTTCCTTACGACCCCAGGGGAGGTGAAGCCTCGGTTCCTTACTGCGATGCAGGGGAGGTGAGACATCAGTTCCTTACTGTGTCGGGGAGGTGATGTCATGGTGGCAGCGAGGCGTCGGTACCTTACGACAGTGCAGTGTCAATCGATTTGGGAGTCAGCCACGTTGAGTATCGGCTCTGCGTTCATGAAGCACCGGCATTGGTGAATTCTGGGCTGCGGTGCGAGTTGGGACAGTGCATCGTGGACGTCACGAGCGGTGTCCTCGGCTCCGGTGCAGGCAGCGGCCTCGGTGAGGGCTTTGGAGTCGATGCGCACGGCGTCAGCAGGCGTCGGGCCTACAGTGCAAGTCGGGGCAGTGCGTCGTTCTCTCCACGAGCAGTGCCCCCGGCTTTGGTACAGGTTAGGGCATCGCTCGCCGGCGTCGGTGTTGCAATTTCCTTCTGTGGCAGCTGAACCAGCAGTTCCAGATGCAGAAAGACAGAACAAATGAAGTCTTTGTGTCCCTGAGACTTCAGAACAGGAAGCAAGCTCTATTTCAAGCCCTTGGAGATCTTCCTCAAGCAGGGGACACAGCAAACAGCTAAGTCCTTCTCCTTTCCTTGGCAGCAAGTAACCACTGCAGGCCAACCCCAGACAGCAAAACAGCACAAGGGCAGTATTCCGCCTCAGTTTCTCCGGCTCAGCTCCTTGACAAAGGTTCCTCTTGATTCCCAGAAGTGATCTGAAGTTCTGGGGTCTGGGCCCCAATATTTATACTACAAAATCCTTTGTTCTCTGGTGGCAGAGAAGCCCTGTGCTCAGTCAAAACCAGTTCTGTCCTCTCTGGTGCAGCTTCCTGGCAGGGGGGGAGACAGCATTGTGGAAGGCAGACCAGGCCCATTCAGGTGAAAGGAAATCTCCTCCCCCTACTCTAAATGCAGCCCAGGTCTATTCAGCCCAGCCCTGACTCATCAGACTCTCCGGAGCCACTGCACCTCCCCAGCCCCTGACATACCCAACCCAGACAATCAATCCTCATCCTAGCAGAGGCACACTGGATGGCTAAGCAAGAAAATACCTACTTTCTATGCATTTTCAAACACAGAATGTAAAAATCACCCTCACTAAAAGATGCATTTTAACATTCTGAGTTCAGGCATACTAAACTTTATTTTCCTACCTTGTTCCCAGGGGTAGTTAGGCTTATAAGATGTTATAAGCAAACTCCCCATTCAATTCTATGGGAACAGGTAGCCTTGCAATAGTGAAAAACGAATTTGGCAGTATTTCACTATCAGGACATGCCACACACACCAGGGCATGTCCTACCTTTCACATACACTGCACCATGCCCACAGGGATACCTTGGGCCTACCTTAGTGGTGACTAACATGTAAGAAAAGGGAAGGTTAGGGACTGGCAACTGGGTGCACTTGCCAAGTCGAGATGGGAGTAGTAGACTGCCCACAGGCACTGTAATGGCCGGCCTGAGTTACATTTACAGGCTGCTTATGTAGGTGGCACAATGCATGCTGCAAGCCTACTAGCAGCATTTGATTTACAGGCCCTGGGCACACACAGTGCACTGTACTAGGGACTGACTAGTAAATCAAATATGCCAATCATGGAAACACCAATCCATAACAACAATTTACACAGGGAGCACTTGCACTTTGGCACTGAACAGTAGTGGCAAAGTGCCCAAAGCATCTAGACCAATGAAATGGAGTCCAACACACAGCAAAAACACAGGAGGTAAAGGCAAAAAATACAGCGCCAATGATGCCAGGTCTAACAAGTGTCCTTTCCCACACTGCCTCAAGATGGAGCCACCAGTAGCCCATTCCAGGCAAGAGGAGAGTCGCACACTCCAAGTGGCAAGCCACCACCACAGATCCCTACTGCCAGTGGAAGCCATTCCCAGAAGAGGGAACACCCGGAGTAGGAGCTTCAAGAAGCTCCCTGAAGAGGGAACACATAAGACAAGTGGCCGGATGCCACCCAGCACCAAGGAGGGAGAATAGAGGAGAGCAACTGAAGTCTCACCCACCTGGTCCAGAGACAATTGAATGTTGATAGGCCCTGTTGTCTTGTATGGAAGAAGGTGCATACCACTGCACCCATAGGAAGAACTGAAAAGAAGAGTGACAATCCCATCACCATGAAGAACCGGACGAACACAGGTGCTCTGGAAAGACCAACAAGAGGAGAAGAACGAGGACTCGTACCACTACAAGCAAAGAGTGCACCCCAAGACACAAGACAGCCACCAACGCAAAGTGATGTCCCAGGAGACAGCTCAATGGGAGAACCAAAAGTAAGCAGCTGCAAGCACGAACCACGTCTCTCTCCAATGCTTTCCTGTGCGACGGTTAACTCCCGAGCGTCAGCAGTCTAAGTCGGATGGCATCCCTGCTCGCGACCGCAGATGCCATGTGCTAGAGCAAAGTGTATGTCTCCAGCTGCTCATTACAATAGGTGAGGACAGATAATCACATAGCATGTGTGGGTGATGTCCTCTACCCCAGTGTCGCATTTAACTAGTAATAATGTGAGTGCCACATGTTTTGTAAACAATTTGGTTATAGGCTACACCCAGCCCAGTAGTGCCATTTTAGTATCTAACCTTATAGGCTCGCCTGTCATGCTAGAAATAATATGCACAACATCTGTCCAAACTTGATATATTTTCGGGCAGCTCCAAGCCAGATGGAGAAAATCGGACCCTAGGGCTCCGCCTCTGAAGCAGTTTGAATTAGGGCGTAGTCCCTGTTTCCATAGGCTGCATGCAGTGTGATGCAGTCTATGTAGATAGGGTAAGTGTTTTATACAGAGTCCACTACTAAGAGATAAAGCTGCTGTTTGTGAACAGCAAAATCCCCCTTCTCTGTCTGATGGGGGTCTGCAGCTTTTCCCATTTGTGTTTGCAATGCTCTATATAATGATGTGCTTCTGCTTGTGCAGTCGTTTCAATTTGCTATCAGATGTTTGGGCGATTTTGCTGTGGTGGCTCTTGCGGAAAAGTCTGAGTGAGTGATTTAATCGTAGCCTTTAGATGATGATAGAGAAGCCAATCGATCAGCTTGCAGGTTGGCCGGTCTGTGATTGTGATTATGTCTATAAAGTTCCCTTCCTCGTAGTATAGATCTCTTCATTTCGTGCTGTTCCATTTGGACAGTTGTGCTAACACCTTTGCTTCACCAGTTAATGGTCTATCTGGGTGTCCTGCCTGGGTGGATGAGGGTGAATAGATCAAACATAACCCCGCTCTTTGCCTCAATCTATTCCAGGCAAGTGCTGTGCAGGGTGAAGGGTGTATGTCTAGTTGCCGTTCATCTACGAGTTAGAAGATAAATGTTTTAATTGGAATAGGGAATGCATTGTCAACTTTCCCTGCCAGGTGTGGTAAGTAGGGCTGTGGATGAAACCAGTGATGCGTGAAGTGTGCTTGCGCACAGACTTAATATAATTCAAGGTCAGGTGCAGCGACACCGCCCTGAACATAAGGTGTCAGTGTCTCCCATTTGAGTCTAGTCTGCTTACCAGCCCAGGTAAGTTTAATCAACATAGAGCGCTGAGTGCCAAAAAATGACCTGGTCAACAAGATGGGAATGTTGAGGAAAAAACAGAGCATGTGTGGGAATGTGATAATTGTTTCCCAGTGTAATTGTACCTGTCATAGATAAAGGAAGCCTTATCCATTTATTAATTTTCTGGGATATTGCACAGTCATAGCTTTCCCTCATAAGCAATCATGCATGCTAAAAGCTCTGTTTTTGGGCTACTATGCAAAGTTTAAGGAGGCCCCAAAGTATCCCTTAAAGAACGGATATGGCACAGCTTCCATGATAATAAACTCCTTTGGGAATCCTATGTGAGGAATTTAATTTAACTCCTGGAAGCCCAGAGCATCTTTGACCAAAACCTGCCTCCAAAGTTAACCTCCAAAGCTATCCAAAATCGCAAAAATAAAATTGGGCTATGAAGACAGGCAAGATCTAATATGAAAGACCCACGCTGAACTTTGTGTGACTTTTTACCAAGAACAGGGAAAAGCCTTATATCTATCCAGCCCTATGAATATGGCCCTTAAAAAAGAACTTATGAGGTTGAGATGTGGGCCAATTCCTCTGAAAGCATACAAATTCGGGTGTTTAAAAGGCCCTCCCACACATAACTGCAGATTGTGTAATTTTAGGAAGGAATCATTGATGCATGTGGGCTGCATCTGCCCATGTTTAAAAAGTTTAAGGTGCAATGGGATAAAGCCGATATTTCGACACTTTGGCATACCACAATGTAATAATGCCATTACTGCATATCTGAGTGGAGCTGGCACACAGCTTTAAGCCATGTGTGTGAAATTCCTTAGGGAAGCGCTTAAGTTATTGAACTCGTGCCCCGTTGGCAGTTAAAAATGGTAGTTTACCTGCTTTACAATAATCCTAAACATAGCTGCCCAAGGCAATTGCACTATGCACTATGCACTCCCACTCGCGGCACACAGCCCTCCAGCGTAGCCGGCCAAGACCAGCAGGGACTAGGTACGGCTGGCCCACGCCCATCATAGAAGAATTTTGTGAAGCGAATGGGAATCACCCCAGCTCGTGAAGCCAAAGGAAATTGCTTCACACACTTTTCCAACTGGCTTATGAACTGGCTGCTCCAGGGCAGCTAGGATCAGAGTGAGCCAAAACCAATAGGCCAACTGAACTATAATCATCAGAAAACTGGCCTGTCTAAATCAGATGAAATAAGGTCTAAGGCGTGGATCTAAAGCTACACACAAAAAAATGAATTGGCATATTTGGGGTTCGATTCAACCAGAATTCAGTTTTCACCTGTTAAAATAGAAATCAAAACTTCAGGCACATGACCAATAAATATGGATGCTCAGCATTATATCAAAAAAAGTTATATACACTAATTAGTGAAGGTAATGATTATATACACACACCCAACAGATATCCATGCACTTACTACTCCTGGAGTTTTTTCTTTAACAACCAAAACAACCCAAAATTGTGTAAAAGGTTATTTTCTGCTAAAATATCTCTAGTATTAATATGCTTACTGTGAGAAATTGGGTTGTTGGTTGAATGGAGGGTGGCCTCTGTTCAAGCAACAGCTACAATTCCTGTCAGACTGAACAACTCAAGTAACTAATTTAACCTATGCCTCTGAGAGCTTGGCATAAAAGCAGTCAGGCTTAAGTTAGAGGAAATGTGGAAAGCATTTATGCAGCACACAAACAATAATAAAAATAAAAAAAGTAATAAAAATCCCACACCAATTTGGAAAAATAGAGAACATTTTCATAAATATTGGTCAACAAACACTATAATAAATCAATCAGTAGAACCAAAGTTATGAATGTTTAAAGTTCAAAGTAAAAACTAGCACCTAAGTGATCAAAGCCCCAACCTTTTAAATCTAGTCGCACAAGACCGAGTCAGAGTCGAAAAATATGGCTTACCACGATGAAGCACGACTCGGATACAAGAAGTGGATTGGGCCCAGTCAGCGTTTATCTTTGGACTTAGAAGAAATTTTGGCGAAAATGTTCTGAGAAGGTAAAGTTCAGCAGGGCAAGGCTGCAGGCAGTGCTCGAGGAGGGAGCGTTGTCGTCGGGGAGCCCATGGATGAAGTTACGGTAAAGATTTCTACGTTGGGGCTTACTCTCTTTTATGGACGTCCAAAATCTCCAGCTGGACGAGACTCTTGTCGACGACAGTTCCACAAGGCCGGATACCTTGGCGAAGGACCGCTGAACATGATTTGTTGCCAAGGAGAAGAACGTATCAGGAGCTGCCGTGAAGTCAGGCCGACTGGCGATGCACCTTGGGTGCCTAGACGAGCAGGTTAGTCCTGGTCTTCTCTCGTCTCTCAGAGCAGTTTTTAGCCCCAAATTCTAGCCCTTAGAGCCCGACTGGTAGTCTTGGGTTCAAGTGATGAAACAGGGCTCAAGCAGCAGGGCAGGTCTCTGAGGGTTCAAGGAATGCTCCAGGCAGCAAAACAGTCCTTCCAGGTGCAGCAAGCAGTCTTGTGGAGTACACAGCATGTCACAGCAGCAGGCAGTCCTCAGAGTCCTTATGCAGGTCCAGAAAGAGAACTTAAGAGTGGGTCTCAAGGTCCTTTCTCTATACCTGGTGCCTCCTTTGAAGTAAGAGAAGTTTCTAGAGAATTTCCTTTGAAGTGCTTGAAGTTTATTGACTCCCCTGCCCTGGCTCAAAGCTGGCTGCATAAACAATACAGGGGTGACAATTCCTTTGCGTGAATGCAGAGCACAGCTTATTGAGTTGCAAGTGGGGCTGTGCCCAGCTCCAGCCCCCATCCTGCTAGTTGATGGCCCATCCAAGCATACCTAATCCCACTATTTGTGGCTGCCAGGGAGAAATAACAAGGTCCAACTGGCAACTATGCCCAGTCATGCGAACTAGGACAGGCTGCAGGCACCAAATAGCTAGGGCAGGCAAATGCCAACTTCTAAAAGTGGCATTTTCAAAATTGTAACTTAAAATCCGGCTTTACCATTAAAGAGGATTTTTAATTGCAATTTCTGAGTCACCAAACATGAAATCTGTACCTGTTCTCAGTAAAAAGTTAACACTTATTAAATGTAATAAGGCAACCCAATGTTATTCTATGAGAGAGGTAGGCCTCACAGTAGTGATACGCTAATGTAGGGGTTTTTCACTACCAAGACATGTAAAACTTAAAAGTATATGGCCAACCTTTTAATTACAATGCACCCTGCTTTATGGACTACATAGAGCCTACCTTAGGGATGACTTATATGCAATGAAAGGAGAGTTTAAGGCTTAGTAAGGGGTTTATTTTGCTAAGTTGAATTGGCAGTTTAAAACTGCATTCAGGCTGTAGTGCCAGACCTGGGATATGTTTTAAGGGGCTACTTAAGTGGGTGGCACAATAAGTGCCGCAAGCCCACTAGTGGCCTTTAATGTACTGATCTTGGGTATATGGTATACCACTCTTCAAGGGACTTATAAGTAAATTAATTATGCCAAACAGGTGTAAACCACTTTTACCAATTTTAAAGGAGAGAGCACAAGCACTTTAGCACTGGTTAGCAGTGGTAAAGTTTACAGAGTCCTAGGCCAGCAAAAACAAATGCAGCAAAAATAGGAGGGGTGAAGGAAACATTTTGTGATGTGTCCCTGCAGAGAGGGCTAAGTCCAACACAACTCCCTCCAGCCAAATGGCAGGGAGACTAATCCACACCTTGATGGGCTTCCCTGCTTCGGTGATAGAACATGGACAATGGCATTCTACTGCAGACGCCCTTGCCAGTTCTATGGCCCTCTGAATTCAGTTGGATCCCTCTGTTTCCACTCTCCTTAGCCACTAAACGGACCCATGGGGAATCCTTCTCCTCACCTGTGGCCCCTTCTGTGCAACACTCATCCTTAATTTGCTCACAGATGCATCCCAGTAGGCAGACAGTACTACAAAGGCCAACAAAGTGATGTGGCCCATTCTGCACCTTGGATCAGACTTCTGTCCCCAACCCAAGACAAACGCTGCACATATGGACAGCAGACACCAGAGGCCAATGACAGCTGTCAATATCAAGAGCCAGGACGAAGTCCATCCAGGAATCTCTGACCTCTGAGGTTCCCCAGAGTGGGGGGCAACAGCCCAAGCTGTTAGGCACCCTTCTTCCACTCTCCTTCCCCGCAGTCCAGGGGTGGTAGCCTGAGACTGGCCACTCAGCTCAGAGTCTGTACCCTGAGGCTGAACAGGTGTCAGGGTTGAGTCCTTTCTCCCCCGCCCCTCCATCTGAGCTTCTATACTCTACGTTTGGGAGTGGCATGCCCATGGCGCCCTGGGGAGCCGCCCCTCCTAGCTCTTGCATCACCAGTTGCAACTCATTCCCCAGAATACAGTCAACTGGCATCTGGGGCTGACTATGACCCTCCTCTGGGTCACCTCTAAACCTCACTCCAGGGACACCAGGGTTATGGTGCAGGAAAACTCCTGTCCCTGGGCCTGAGTTACCCTACACACCTGACTGGTGTACTGCTCATGGGGAAACTAGACTTTTCACTGCCATGGTCTGGCTGGCCCCATGTCTCTTGAAGCAGTTATAGGGACCCCATTCAACTTGACCTGCTGGAAGTGCCGACTCCCATCCTTGGGGATCACAAGTTTACCCTCTGAGTCCACCTACCAACTAAGGGCATGGTCTGCTTCCAGGCAGTGGGGACTACTTACTCCTAAGGCCATATTGGCCACCCCTGTAGAGGTCACACAAGGAGGTGGTTTCTTAGGAAAGACAGAGTCCCCCTTCTTCCCCTTCTTTTGTCCTAGCTGAGAACAATCAAAGCAGAGTAGTGGGAAATTGGGCACCCTGGGCCACCTCCTACCAGAACCTCCCTCCTTCTCAAAAGGAGCAATGGAACCCTTTCCCACCACTTTGCTCTGAGATTTGTTTGTGTCTCTTGTTTGTGTCTCCCTTGGCCTCCCCCTCACTCTGCTGTGGGGAACCTGAACCACCCTTTTTGGGGTCACCCCCAAGTAGCATCTTAGCCATATTAACAATTGTATAACGGGCACTCCTAATGTATATGTATTGTTTACTTCCTGCTTCAAGGCCGCTAGTTTATGTTGATACAACAAATGTCATTTGAAACATTATTCTCCTATTCCACAGTATTAAGACAGAAAATCATACAGTATTGTAGGTGATGTTTCATAGTTGATTCAGCCGACATGTGTTTCGTCCAAACATGGAACTTTTTCAAGGCTTTATCTGTATGTCTCAAAAGAAGATTGGTGAAGGGAAATGTTTTTATTCTTAACCAGACGATACATCCAAACAAAATGAAAGGTAACAAAGCGGCTTTATCCTCAATTAATTAAAGAATTCAGCAAAACAGAACAGCTGGGTAACAAGCAAGTTATATCCTTTCACAATCTGACGCAAGTTAACTTGTTTAAAAGAAAACAGCTGCTAGTCCTTGCACCTTGATACGTACCTGTCTCAACCGTGGTGTGCCTCAGAAATTAACGTTCCACCGCAAAGGTTTCAAGTTTGACACATATGCGCCACAATGTGTCCCAGCTAGACCTGCGAACATCACTGATCATAGCCCAAACAAAAATGTAAGAATTGAATAGCTGAGTTTGACACATTTGTGGTAGAATGATAATTTGTGCAGAATGACACAGTTTATTTTAATTAGATTGTGTGACATCTAGCAGGTGGTGACATTAATATACTGTGAGGTGAACACGTGTCCACTCCGAATAATAATCCACTTTCCTACCTACACACACGCTAACTTGAGGGGATGTTGAACCCCACAGAGGGGGCTCCATGGTAAACAGCTGTAGTCAAACACTAAACAAATAAAAGTGTCTGCTAAGAGTTAGAACAAAGTTTTTCAAATGCTTCTCTCTCTTTGTTAGAAAGATATTTAGAAGGTCTTATTTTCCAACAACCATATTTTCCATTTCCCTTGTCACTTCCTGCTCAAACACGAACACCTCTTGTGGCATTAAATGGGGAGGAGGTTATAAGTAGGATCTCTTCATTATGCCAGTGTTGGATGTCTCTTAGCTTTCATCTCAATATTATGAAAGAAAAACGATAGCACGTTTACATTATGAGATTTAAGCTATCAACCCTCAGGGTCGGCATGAAACCCAGTTATTTGTCAAGTACCTGAAGTTTTCTTTCAGTCAAATGGGTCTCCATCAAATTAAGCACTAGACCTAGCTGGTACATGGCTAGACTTTGGGATTGTCTTTCTGCTTCCCATTCTCTCATCCCCGACCTCTGCTTCAAAAAGGTAGTCTATCTCTTAGAATCGCCATCCTCAGTGGATATGGTTGATGCATGTTAGGTCAATAACCATAGGGTGTTGGAGGTGGAGGGAAAGCGGGCCATATTGACCAAACCCTTTTGCAAGACCCTCATTGGTACTGCTCTAGTTGTCCAAACCAATTGACCAGTTGTCAGGGGTTTGTCTTCTTCTCTGACTCTTTTGGCCTGGGGTATTCTGAGACATAGTCTGGGTGACATATTTGTCTGTTACATAAGGTAATACATTGCAAAAACATTTCTATGTAAGAAACTCTTTTTGTTGATCCACCTCTTTGTTGATTTCATGAACTCTTTCTTTTTTATAATGGTAATCTGTAATGGTGTTCTGAGGTTATTATCATTGGCTAAATCTGTTCCAGCATGCCATCAGAGATCTTCTTGACACTATTGATGATAAGAATTGTCCGATCCCTCATACACTAAAACTGAATGTATGACCAGTCATTCCTAAAAACGATCCACTCAGATTCTCAGTTCATTAATTATCAATCACCTAAGGGCTGTTTGAGCCCTGGGTTACGAGGTCAAAATAGCCCACTGCAATGAAGTTTTCATTTGATTGCATTTTAATTGTGAAAGAGAGTTCCAATTGTTAACATAGAAGAGGGACTTTGAAATATTAATGTCACCCAATAATGATGTTGTGATCAAATTGGCCTAATATGGCTTGGCTAACTCATGTTCCGCCTTGGCAATGTAAATGTAGAGTAGTGTACACCGAGTGAACTTCTAAATCAAAAAAGGGGATTACAAAATAGAACTATTAGATATGAGTGCCAACCTTCCTTTTGATCACACCACCTTCTATCACCCACTTGGTATTCTAGCTAAACCCATTAAATACATAATTTATACACCCACAGCTGTGCTAGTGCTCATTGAAACAAAAGGGTAGGGAATAGCCAGAGCAGGTCTGAAGAATACCTTCCCTACAATATATATCCAAAAGCAAAATATTACAGATAGAAAGAACCTTGAAAATAGAGATTCTGACCTATTTAGTTATGTGCAGTGAACAATGATGGTCTACTTTAACCTCTTAAGGTATGTCTATTCAAAGGACGCAAACCCTCACACATCTGAGTGGGTCCTTGAAATAATGCATACATTTGGAAGTGAAAGTGGACCATCATTGCCCACCGCAGACGGTTCAGGTCAGAATCTCTATTTTTGAAGTTTTGTTGTTTTTTTGTTTTTAGATAAACATTCATAAGTGTACCACATCCACACCCTGGCAGTGGTACAAACAATGAAAATAAAATTCCATTTGGTGATATTTCTTAAACAGAATTGGTTAAAGAACACCAGCCATGAATAAATAAGGAAACATATATTTTTTATCCAATAAAGATACACTTACTGTGTTGCATTGTAATGCCCCGGTTATTCAAATGAGGATAGTGTCCTACAGCAAGGAGTAGTATGCTTTGACTCTCTCTTACATAATTAAAATATTTTTAAAGCTCAAGAAATATTATTATTTATGTAAGATTTGAACCATTTTTTTACTTGCTTTTATATTGGAAAATCCACCCATTCTGCATGATGAGTTGAAGTCACTTGAACAGGAATCAAAAAGTGGAATTTTGTGATCAGTGTGACAACCTTAACATTAGGGAAGCTGCTGGTAGTGAGAGTAAAATATGTTGATGCAGAGGTTGCCTGATGAAATCATTTTTCTGATTATAAAACACTATGCTGTAGCTTATATGCAGCTTCTTGGTGGCACAGAGACACTAACCCTGTTTGTTAGAAATTGGGTTATTAGAATAACTTGATTGACTTATAAGTAAGATGAGGCCAGCAGAAATGGAGAATATGGCAAGACAATTGAAGGGTCACAATCTTGTGCTAGTAACTATGGGGCCGGTGACTTTTCAAATGGCTCAACTTTATTTTCTGTTCTATGAATGCATTGGGTGTGTCCTCCAACCATTGCAAAATCACTCTGATTAAAGACCTCCCTTTGGAAGCTTTGAAGGACATAACTGTTAAAGCTAACTTGCCTTTGCAACTGACACTGTGCCAACGGCTACAACACAGACTGCAGTAATCACATCGGATTTTGATTGTTTGTATTGGAATGTGGCCGACCTTTTGAGTAAGCTGAATGATGCCGACTAGAATAAATTGATTAAGCACAGGGTCGGCTTCTCCGCTATAGCGGAAATGTAGGAGAGAGAAGAAAAATAAAATGACAATAAAACAATTTTATTGTCATTTTATTTTTTCTTCCAGTCCGCCGAGTCCAGGGCGGGGCGGGTGGGGCCAGGCCGCAGCGTCACACAGCAGGGGGAGGAGGAGTGGTTGGGCACTAAAAGTGCACATGTCAGTTTGGACCGGGAGTCCAAGTCTGGCTAAAACGACATGCGCAATTGGGTATCTGTAGACTGTTCCTTGGAGATATCCTAGTGCTCTGTGGCATAGGTTCCCAGGCCCTGCTGGAGCGCCAAACCGTCCCACTTCACCGAATCCAGCGCTTCTTTGGTGGGGTGGGATTGGGTGGGGTCTGGGAGCCAGTGTCCATGGGAATTGTTGTGCTGGGACGGGGGCAGAGGAGAAGCGCGGCGCAGGCACAGAAGATCGCGGCGGCCGGCAGGAAAGGTAAGTTTATACTTTTATTTTTTTCCCATCCCCCCACCTCGGATTGGCAGCAGCCACCCCTGATAAAGCAACATCATATTGTGTGTTTACAGGAGACCTGGGCTTGCGATACAGTGTATATTGATGGGTTCCTCTCTATATTAACCGCGGCTGTCTTTGCCAGATCAGGGCATCACTAGGGCGGGCTGCTAACCTTGGTCTCTGTTACGTAAGCAAACAGCATTCTTAAAACTTATTGTGATTCACCACACTTCCAAATTATATGTCTGTCCTGTGCTGTTAAGCAGATAATCATCATTATAAATTTTTATCATAAGAATATTTTACGAGCATAACATAAACATAGACTTGCTTGATCAGACCCTAAGTGAGGCACTTGGAGAGTTAAAGGGGGGAGTACATTGTAATCTGGGAAAGGGAAGTATTTCAATAGCAGACTCTATTCAATCTCAAGGAAATCTGTCTGCGGTATGATGGAGTGTGATAACGAGGATTATTTGCACTTTGATCATAACCCCGGTGGTGAAGTTCTAAACACAGTTATGAGCAAGTGGTGGCTCATGGTTACATTAGATCTAGCACCAGATCTAGCCCAGTGCAAGGGTTATGGTAGCAAGATTGATTTTATTGCCATCTCAAAAAAGTGGAGTAATAAGGTTGCCCACTTTACCATTCTCCAGAATGCCTGAGCGACAATAACCCTTTGGCAATATGTATGTTCACGGGCTATGCACAATCGCAATACACTTACACCATCCCACCACTAGAGGTCAGTAATAACAAGGGCATCCTGCGAAAATGGGTAGTGTGGATTCTAGTCACTTGTTAACAGAGCTCGTGGCAAGGAATAGGTTGCCGCTGATGATGTGTTTGCAGCTCGAAGCAGAATCTTCTTGTTTGCTCATGGCTTACAAGGAGGTTTGTAAAACTGTGACTGAACTTTTAGCTCCCGGTGGCACTTATTGGCACCCGCTAGACTGCAGGTGCACTCCCCTTATTTATTCCCCTCAGCATCCCTCCTCATCCTTGGTAGCATTACTTGTGCGTGGTCGCCTTGTGTGAAGGCATTCAAATGGGGAGAATGGTGATCTTCACCTGGTGTACACCTCGCCATCACGTCCCTCTTTTGACCGGGGCCACTAACAACCGCAAACCCATCTGTAGAGACCAGCTGGTCACTGTTCTAGTGTTCCTAACTGTATCTGCATACCAGCCACTCCTAGAGGGCTGGCTTACATTATCACCCCACACCCATCCATCACAGGTGTCACAGGACATGTGACCCTGCCAATAAAAGGGGCCAGACACAAGTGCCCTGGACCAGTTCCAGATACCATAGCATTGAGTGTGTGTGGTCATTATCATGCATGGGGGCCTACGGCCCTACACTTTGCATTGGCGACGAACGGGTTGGAACCGTGTGTGCTGCCGCCTTGATGGTGTATAAGGGGGAGAGCATAGCCTACCATAAGGGCACCCCCTGTCAATGGTGGTAAATAGCGACTGGTGGCCCACTGGGCATGTAGTGAGCCCTGGGCAGATTGAGAGTAGAGGAAGTGAAGCCGGGTAGGCGTAGCGGTCCCTAACGTGTCTGGGGTGTGGAGCATGGCAGATCAGCATGTTGCAGCAGAGGACTGCTGCCCAGTGAAAAGGCTGCATTGGGCACGACTGGCACCCCTGCATGGAGACTGTGGCCAGCAAGTGGATGGCTCATGCCGAGGAAGTCAGCAGTCTGGGAGTCTGCGGTGGTGCTGGAAGATGGCAGGACCTGGCGCCGTGCACTGTATTGTCACTGGGACAGAAAATAACAACCCGGTGAGCATGCAGCAGTGTTATGTTTCATATAGAGGCCCTAATATAGACGCATTCATATATGCCGTATATGATCATATTCGCATAGGCCCTATTATGGTCATAATCGTACATGCCCTATTTTGGTCATAATCGTCTATGCCCTATTATAGTCATGATCTCCTATGCCCTAATATAGGCATGATCTTTCACCTACATTAGTTCCCTACGGTACACAACGAACTCTGAGGGTTGAACGTTATCTAGTCTGTGGTTAGAACACTGCAGGGTTTTTCCCAAACACAGGCCTACAATGTACTCATAAATTATGCATGAGCATTCACCAGCTACATCTCCCGCATAATATGTATGTACAAAGTTCACCCCTGACGTCTTCCTCATGTCTAACAAAGACCAATACAAACCATACTGAGGGACGAGACACTTTAGGGTATAAATATACCACATCTTGCCACGGTAAGATAGAGGGAACCGAGACTTCCATGCTGACACAGGGACCAGAGACGCTGAGGCTCCTGCATTCAGTTGCTCCAGCGGACAGCGGTCTAACACAGCCCTTGCGGGGTGTCCAACTCGAGACAAGGATGGGATCCCACACTCTCTCTATTCAGGTATCGGGGTTCGACTAAATACTAGAAGGATTCTTGACTCTTAGGCTTTTAGACCCACACATATGCTAGGTACACTCAGGTACATCTAGTTAGGCATCGTAGGAGTACGCACACTTTCATAATGCTGTTATATTCATGTATGTATTCATGATTATTGCAATATGGTAGAACTGTTCTATCCCTTCACTTTTATCGTACTGCTGATAATATATCTCTGCTATTGTCTGCTGGTTGCTGCAGCACATATATTCTACACCAGAATAACAACTGTTCAATAAATACTTATTGAAACGCCCAGACTGTTTATTCTGTGTAACTCTCTGAGACAAACCGAATAAGTAAGCACGAGTGACTGAGCGAAAAGTAGTACATTGTTTCCACGATTCTGAGGGATCAGGGTTGTCATGATCTAAGGTTGCCAGAAACTAATCTCTCCCCGATAAGAGGAGATTCTAGTGGCACTGTGAGCTAGCTAATGCAAATCCGGCTAACATACGCGGTGGGGGTGCACAGAGTCAGTCTAACACCAAGCCCACGGTTTATGTTATCCAAACGTGCAGATACTGCATGGGTACTATAGGAACTACACGACATGGCGCCGCCAACGTTGGTTGGGTACTTATTTAACAGTAGAATCTGAGTAGTTCAGTCGTGCTATTCTCAGAGAACCTACTCACAAAACCCCAGAGACGTCTGGAGTGGGTGGGCACAAACTAGTAGGCGAGATATCCTATTTATCGGCTGTTGGTTAATCAAGCTTGAAGGACACCTAGTTCCTGAATAAAATTCAGAGTTGGCCGGCGATAATTATCCTCACGCTAAGAGCGCTGAGCGATAATTATCGCCAGCCCTTGTAGATATGCCCCTTTATTTGGCTATCCGGTAGGGTCTTTACAATTCTAAGTGGGGAGAAAGAAAATGCATGGTCACTCAAATCGCAAAGGGAAACAAGACAGCAGAGGTATATCAACATGCATATAATCTTCTGAATGTAAGGCACCCTCCTTTTCAGCTGATCTAGTTGTATACCCTTGGTGTACTACTATGTTCTTTAACACTGTGTCATAGTCAGGCTGTATCAAACTATTCAAATGTTCATTATTATGAAGCAGGGAAACTATAAAAGACATATTGACCTAAGATAGATCTACATCAAAGCTCAACAACCCTCCTTCTGAAACATGTTCTCAGCACTTATACTGTGGTTAGAACACTGCAGGGTTTTTCTTATACTGTATGGGTGTCCTTTCCTTAGCAGTTAATGTACTTACACAGTAAATGCAACAAACTGGGAGACAGTGTATACAAGGGTCTATTTGTCGTGTCACATATTTTATATTATAACTGAGGATGAGCACAATTCGTAGATGAGGCAGCAAATATAGTGGGCATACAAAAACGAACTTATCATACTAGCTATCATGGAAGGTCTCTGCCCAATATACACATTCTTTTGTAGGGCATGAATCACTAAATGCATTATTGAGGACTGGAGAACTGAATCAAAGGTACACCAATCTTAACAACTGTATTATCATTTTATGTCCTCTTGTGCTCCCCTGTGCGAGGAGCCAAAGTAACAAACATGTTCACAAGAGAAGCAAGTGCTGCAGGAACTTGGGAATGCACAGGATACTTCTCATTCAGAGAGTAGGATGTTCCTAGCACTATCATTAGCACAATAACAACTAGGGATGCAACTTGCACTTCAATTGGGTAACCAAACGGATACATGGTGATTGGGAGAGAAACAAACTCAATAGAATTGGTGACCAGGGGACAAGATGGGCAAAACTCTTCTTTCCAGTGTCTTTCAGAGAGCCATCACTGGTAGGCTCCTATTGTTCATCTAGCGTAGGCGCTATTGAGCACCGGCGGTGGAGCTGTGCGTCCAGCTCGGATCCAGATCCCACGTTGCAGGGCAAGGTATTTCTCTCTCTAGAATCACAGTCCCTTTGCCCCGTTCGTTGACTGACCAAACAATGCACCAAACTCTCTTCCTCTACTCTATCGCTGGTACCTTAGACAGGGTACCCGCATCCTATTCTTCATCCATGAAGTCCATCCCTACTAACCCTATTCTACCTTGGTACACTGTTCCTCCGTCGGGTGGATGTTGTACTGTACACAAAAAGGGGGTCAAAGGAAGAAGGGGGGTCAGACTCGAGATAGACCAAGGGGCAGAGGCTCAAACACAGGTGAGCCCACCGGCTAGGCTCAATGGGCTGGGACAGAGGCACAAGTAGACCAACAGGTTGGGGCTCCTAGATAGCCCTTCTCTCTCTTCCTCCTTCTCGGTGGTACTGCCTCGTCCAGCACGTCTTTGCTCTGCAGCTCCGCCTTGGTCGTATTCATAGGTGTTCCATAACGAGCAGCCAGGCTGTGCATCACGTCCGACCCCTCTCTCTCCCAATGACTGAAAGGCGTCCTGGACCTATTAACGAGCATAAAACGAACTTTTAGTGAACTGGCAAGGGTAAAACATTACACAATTAATAATTTTTGTTTCTGTTCTCTTCCAATCCCAAGGAGTAGGGTACTAAGCTGTGAAAGAATAATTCGGACCTTATCTGTCCATTCCTATATTATTTATCTGAAGAACCTCAAAAGGGAATTTCAAGGCAATGGCTCCTTTGTGTTTCTTGTCTTAGCAAGCTTGTGTTCAATAAGTCATAGAGATCACAACACTTCTTCTACTTTGTGAACCTTGGCTACTGTGCAGGACTGCAGACACCTCTAGAATTATTTTTGTCTCGAGGAAGCCAACATAAATATTGCGTTTGTGACCATGCTCTCATGTTATAGGCGTGGCGGGGAAGTCTAAAACTGCTAATTTAACAGAGATCCTTATTGTACTAACTAACTGACAAATTAAGCATAATGTAGCAAGTACATGAATTCTCCAGCATAACCTGTTGTTGCAAACAAACTCCTGTAGAGCTATATTTTCTTCAAAACTGTTAACCACTAAAATGTGTGTTTTGCACATTTACCGAGTGCATATGGGCACCCTTTCTAGTATTGTGAATCATGTGCACCATACATTTCACGATCTGGGCCATGTGACATCATATTCAGGGGAAAAACCTATTCACCAGCTCTAGTAAGGGCTGTCGGCTCAATTACACAGGCTAACTGATAAAGGACTCATGATGCCTCTGCAACCGTATGTAGTGTTGCGATAACATGAACAATGATGGTGGTGCCACCTGGGCATTCAAACGAAAGCCACCGACATATAGTTGCCCTTAAGGATCAAATAAGGGAGCATCAGTCTAGTCTACCCGTCCTTCCATCTTCATCCAATTCCAATTCCCTCAATTTAGAGAAAGGAGGGGCAGTAACATGGCGTACTTCAAGGTGACACATTTATTTTTTCTATTTATTTATTTTTTTAATCCTGACAATTTGTTCAAAAAGTGTTATTTTAAAGCCAATTAGATGTGCACTGGTGAGGTGCTGTGTCTCTGTTTATTCAAAAGCATATTCACAGCATCCTGTGAAATGAATGGCTAAAGCGAGCCCAACCGATTGTCTCATGGCCGTTCCTAGACAGCTCAGGTAGGCTCAAAAGAGAGAGAAAACGCACAACAACAAGCTGTCTTGCGTACTTACCACGCAAAACAGCTCACACCAATACATATAGTAAGCACATAAGTCAAGGAAAACGTAAAACGCACAACACAAAACAGGACACAACAATACATGTACCAAGCACAGAAGACAAAGAAAGACACAGTGTGTTAGTGTCATGCACCCCATGCACCTCATGCATTGTTAACACAGAAGGTGACCTAAGCAGGTGACCTCCTGTCGAAAATACTTACCCCTGTAAAGAAAGACAAACTCCATGGTCAGTCAAAACTAAATATAAGAACATTTTGTTAAAGAAAAACTAGTGTCTTTAGTTGGCAAAGGAAGGTACCTTTGTGCAAAATAGGGACCCTTCCCTCCAGTCAACGCAAGGGGAATACGCACTTCAGACAACCCCTGCTCACACCCTCGGGAACTTGGTATGAGCAGATAGTCTCATCCCAAAGGCAATGAAGCAAGTATTCATAGCAATACTCACAGTAACACAATAAAACACCACACAAAGACACCATACCAAATGCACATTCTCAGTCTCAACCATACTGAGACCAAACAGTCTATCCACAATCAGGCAGAAACACACAAATTAACTGGACAAGAAAATAGCCACTTTCTAAAAGTGCTTGTTGCAAACGCAGACTTTGAAAACCATACTTACTAAGAGATATATTATCAAAGTCTGAGCTCAGTCCTATTGTCTATCTTATTCCTATGAAGGATATACTCGTTAAATGTTACAAAAATTCCCCATTCCGGCCTATCAGCAGGACAGCCCCTTAATGGTGAAAAAAAAGGAAAAATAGCAACAGTTCACCACCAGGACACGCCACACACACCAGCACACATCAGCGTTGCACAAACACTGCACCCTGCATAGGGGTGTACCCTGGGCCTACCATAGATGTGTCCTATGTACAAACTGTGCACAGGCGCTGCGGTGGCAGGCCTGAGGCATCTTTTCTGGGCTACCCATGTGGGTGGCACAATCAACGCTGCAAGCCTACTAGTAGCTATTTAGTTACCAGCTCTGGCACCATCAGTGCACTTCACTAGGGATCTACTAATAAAACCCCTATGCCAATCAGGGGAAACCTAGCACAATATCAATTTACACAGAAAGCACTCGCACTGTGGCACTGATCTGCAGTGGCAAAATATCCAAAGCATCTAAGCTTAGCAAAAAAACGAAAACCAGCACAGCACCCACATGTAGGAGGTGGAGGCAAAAGTCAGGGGAAACCACACCAAGGATGCCGTGTCTAACACTATTTGACTGTGCCGCCCTGCAACTTTTGCTGTGTTTAAAACGATGAGCAAGTAACTACCTTGTATTTTGAAACTTTGTATAGATGCCCTGTCTTTCTGCATGGTCCTAAAAGGCGCAGCAGTGCCTCTATCTCTTACCAGCCAATGTTATTCCAAACAAGGACCCATCATATATTCTATAAGCAATACTGCCAAAGAATGCGCTTTAGATCAGTGACAGAAAAATATTGAGCAGCAGAAGAAGCATAAAAATAGCCAGAGTAGCTGACAACTGGAGGGCCACATTTTAATTTTTCGTTTGAACTGCACACAGGTCAGTCACAGATTTTGAACACAATCGAAATAGTGGGACTATTATAATGTACCAGCCTTCTCCTCACCAACACCTTTTCTCAATCAAATCCGGAATCATACACAACAAGGCTCGTGAAATCTGCAGGAATCCCAGCTCTACATCACCTGTTGCCCACAAAATGGGTGGCACATCTGCAAAAACTCGAGGGAAAACAAACACTACTAAACTTATCACATGCTCACCACAACTAGGCCTCAACTGAAATGAAAAATTCACAATAAAAAAGTCCAATGATCGGAGCAAGAGAGCACAAAGCATGTGCTAAACTAATGCGTCTGAAACACCCCCCAATACACGCATAGCACTGTACTATGTTTAATACATAACAGAAGGAAACAATACAGGCCAATCACTTCCCAATATGTACAACCAAGTCGCTATTGCAAAAATACAATAAAAACGAATCTGCAAATCAACAATCAAATTCCTCTTTTGAGACAAATCCTGTCCACTAAAATCTAAATGACACCTCCACTCCCTCATCTTTCCCCTGACAGCAACAACCAGAACAGCCTGAACGTCACTGCAGGGATAAAAACAGCAGAAAGAAAAGGACAGCATTTGCAAATTGACTTTTCTGTGGACAATGCTACAGCTGTCTCCGGCTGGGCCATTTTAAAATGTGCATCTTAATCAGGAATCTGATAATTAACATCATCGGGTGTACAGTAATCTGTGCTGTTTAATTTGCAAAACAACTATTTTCCTGCTAGGCCTGTATCACAAACAACAAATTGGCAACTTTTTCTCAAATGGGCCTATTTCTGCTGCAACCTTCTCTAAAACTAGGTTTGTAATTTCTCTTTTTAAAACTCCTACAACAAAGTCTGGACCTTCCACTTTTTTCACAATGGACTTGGTAAATACAGAATTTTTAGTGTGAAAACTCCCCTTTTCAAAAACAGTAGCCTGTTGAAATGAGTTCTCATTTTGTTTCTGGAAATAATTCACATTTGCTCTGGACAACTTATTTAGATTAATTTTAGCATTTTCTATGTTTTGTGGGAGCATCTGGGCTTGAAAAAACTCCTGTCAGTGGTACCTGTTTCTGAATTGATATTTGCATTTGCTGAACTGGCACATTTTGCACCTGCATTTCTCTCTATTTTGCGCCTTTCCATTTGCTGCATCATATTTAAATTTACATTTCTTCTTCCAATGCTCAAATCTGTTATAAAGATGGCAAAAGGATACTTTTTCCAGCAGTGCAACATCCATACCTGAATTTGCACAAACCAAAACACCTTTACTTCCATCCTGTGGAACAACACCTTGTAACTCACTTTCTTTCTCTGCAAACAACTTATTCTGAAAACTTTTCTGTGCAAACCGTCTCTGTATCATCATATTTTTTTCCTTTAAACTCATTTTACTTCATTCCTTGAAAACAAACCAATATTTACTGTACGTGCACACTAGTCTGAACAGAGCTCTAGGATACTCAATCCACAATGTTGTAGAAACTCTGGATACACACTTTCACAAAACTCATGAACCTATTCTTATAGCTCTTGTGTTGTTCCTTTAGTCCGTTCCCAATTAACATCTTTTCCTGGCATTCTGCCTTTCAGACAAAAAAAAAACCTGGCTCTGCGCTCTGCAGCTCAGCCTGTCTGTGTCTGACACAGAAGCCGCTCCTTGAATGAGCCCTCCCTTCACAAGAACACTCTCCCCAGCGTGTCTCCTGTCCTGTCTGCTGCTTTCAGTCCTCCTGCTCAATGAGCCCCCTCCTTGGGAATGCCTCCCTTATCACACCGGCCGGCCACAAACAGAATTCACAAGCTATGTATTTCAACTTTGAAAATCCTTTTTGTTCAGCTAAACACTCACAGCCGGGAGCTTGAAACACTTTTTCCAAATTAAATACACGTTCCATTGTGGGCAAATCCAAATGAAACACACCCACTTAGCAGTTCGTGTCTGAAGCTGGAAAGCTCTAAATATGAACACACTTCTTTCCTTCCCAGAACTCCTGCCTCCCCCCCCTTTTTCATAGAGAGAGAGCACATTCAGCGCTGCTGAATTACGAGCATGTATTTCATCTCTCCTTACTGCACCTTTAGAATACGTGTCTATTGAGCACAAAGATACATTACCTTGAATCCTCACAACACTGTTTTTAATTTAAATGCGCATCCCTTCCTTACATTTTTCTCATGTTGCACTCTTCCTATGTCAAAACAAATGTACATTCTTGCTAGTATTTCTGATCAAACCATATTTCTATTTATGTATTATTATTTTTTTTATTCTTCAAAATTTAAAGTGTCATCCTCCCAATGGGCATCCGCAGAACACAATGACAACAAGAGACCAAATTAAGCTCATTCCAGACATTGTAAAGAAGGGCCCACACAACACAGCTTGCTGAGGCAAGGCATCCTTACCTCCACACGAAGAGCACAGTCGCTACTCACTCAAACAAGCATTTCACAAGCACCACCACCGACGTCGGTCCACAAACCTCATAACACTGAAACACAACAATCAAACCACAAGTCAGCTCGGAGACCGCATCAGAACAAAACAGTCCAAAAACTGCACCAAGACAAGTAGACAGCCCAGAGACTGTACCAAGTTCAAGAAGACAGGCTCTAGCCCCAGACCTTTTGCAAGCTTAGACCAAATTTCCAGTTGGCCTGGCAGATTGTTTGCAAACAGTCCCAAACCTTTTTGAGCGTGGGCCAAATTTCCAGTTGGCCTGGCAGACTGTTCACGAACACTCAGTGTCTTTTCCAAGGGTCCGCAGACCCGCCAAGTACAAATCAAGACGGTATTAAACCGCACCAAGACACAGTCCGTCGACCCGTGTCGTTCAAGCAAGGCAGTTCGCAAACTACACCCAAGACAGTCCAGAGACTGTACCAATACAAGAGGACAGGCCTCAGCCCCAGACCTTTTCAAGAGCAAATCCAATTACCAGTTGGTCAGGCAGATTACCTGTAAACAGTCCCGGACCTTTTCACAAAGAGTCCAATTACCAGTTGGCCCGGTAGACTGCTCTCAAGCGCTCTGTGTCCCTCAAGGGTCCGCAGACTCACCAAGTGCAAGACAAGCGGTCCGGAGGCCGTACCAAGACACAGCCCGTCGGCTTGTGCCGTTCAAGTATGGCGCCATTTTTTCAAGAACCAAATCACTCACCTGGTGCACACAGGTCGAGTCAAGCTATTCTCCACTGCCGACTCTTCGGACCAAACGGTCAACTGCAAGGTTTCGCCTTCTCAGGACCCCAGCCAAGGGCCACTAGCCGAAGATCCGTCTGATCGGGAGGGCGGGGCAGCTGCGAGAACCAAGCTGGGTCTTGTATGTGAGGGGCCCCGATCCGCCCGACCGACCAGACACCACCCCGGCCCCTATGAACCCGATTACGGGTGAGGGGGCCCTTTTGCAGGGTCCCTGTTCGGGCACCAACTGAAGGAAGTGGCCCTCTATGGCCACCCGGGTTTTCTCACAACCACCTGCTATGCCTTCCCAAGAATGAAGAGTCGGTCAGACAGTAGAGAATACAAGCAAGCATTTATTACCAATGCTCTGCAGAGGAGCCCATCATGACCTGCACCCTAAGATGACCGGAGAGGGACTGCCTCTTCCAGGTATAGGAATAACAATTATACATTTCAGCAGGAGCACAAGACACACCCACACAGTAACTTTCCACAGAAGGCAGCAAGAGACAAAGAGGGCACACAAGGATGAGCTAAGAGTCTCAGGCCGAGTACACACTATCTCTCTGGCAAGGTCATTCTGTTGGTGCCTGCAGCTGAGCTAGTGGGAGCAGGCTCCGTCTCATGAGAAAGGTATGCAGAAGTATAAACAATATATCCACTAGTACAGCGAGGCCCAACCTTAGGAGAAAATGCACCGCAGCAGCTTTCTGCTGAAGCAAGCAGTACATACACATTCAGTCACAGTCTAATATGGATTGCGAAATATAAAATGGAGTCACGCGAGCTAACTAAAGCTTACATGCTGCGAGGATAACTCAGTGGGTTGCATACAAACGTGGCAGCGGCTACTAACTTAGCCTTATAATGCTAACCTAATATAGCACAGTGCAAGAATAACACACCTAGGGGATTTTCAGACTAACAGTGGCTTTGCTGTGACAAGATCTCTGCAACACTACAGCCAGAGTTACCGAGGCGGAGGGGCGCATCTCAGAGTTACAGGACACCGTGTGCAATCTTAAAACGTAGTTGACACACTTATCCTTGACTTCCAAGACCCTCATTTTCGGATGTCCTGGGCTACCAGATTGAGGCCTCACCTAAAGTTGCCCTACTCAGGATTCTGGATGACTTGGGAGGCCCCAGGGGTGAGCTGGCTTTGGTGGGTATGGGAACACTATTGGCAGAAGAGTCCGAATACCTCCCCATTGAGAGACTGGAGATCTGGCATGGACCACTGTGCAAATCTGGAAGAACCTATTTACATGACTCGTGGTTGCCCAAAAGTCACTCTAGGATATGGGGACAATGGTGGTCGTATTATGGGCAGCTAGGGAACAATGTGTGAGGTGGGGCAAATGGTAATGATGGTGCGTAGGGAATCTTTTGGACAATTCCTAATGGATCCCCTTGAGGGCCTGCAATTAGTATTATTATTGAAAATTCAATAAAGTGTTTTTATTAAAAAAATGGAAAGTCAAGTCTGCTTCATTGGTCAAATATTTCACAGAAAAGAATCATACAGACAAAGATTTCAATTGGACAATCCTTCATGTCTTTCGGGAAGACTTGAGAGGTGGTGACATGGAACGATTACTTCCTAAAAAAGAAGCAATATTCATTCCGAAATGCAACACAATTTTAAACAGATTAAATAAAGAAAGCCAAAGAATTTGAGATTAAGTACCAGTAGCGAGGTTAGTGTGAAGTACCTTTCACAGAATTTGACTTGATTTGGGTACTAAAGTAAGCCTTATTCTCTATAATAGTCACAAAATGTAACAATTTTTATAAAACTATTATGAGGTTTTCTTAAGTGGTGCAGGTTCACTTTAGAGGCCTTCCTGCATGGTGAATTCACTCACATGGAGTACATTACCGATTTCTTTATTCATCAGCTCCGTCTGATGTGGAGGTGTTTATCTTTCAATAAGCCCCAGAATACCAGGCTACAGAGTAAGCAGAAAGATCTCGCCGATATAACCAATCCCAGGGGCACATGTAGAAGGACTTAACGGCACCAGAATGTCACTTTTTAAGACGTTCTGGTGCCGTTAAGTCCATCGCCTTATTTACAAGGTTTAACGCCACCTTGTAAATAAAGCCCCTTTCACGCTGCACTTAGCGTGAAAGAGACGGGCAATGGGTATTGTGGTGGGCGTTCAGCCGCAACACCCATTGGTTTTGATGCTGCCCCCCTATTTACAAGAGTGGCGTAAATATGGGGCAGGGCCAAAATTAAGACCAAAAAAAAACTGGTCTTAACATGGCGAAACGAGGACAAATTATAATTTTTTTCCTCATTTTTGCTGTTTCTATGTGTGCTGCATTTTGCAGCACACATAGAAACAGCAAATCACCATGAATGAATGTTTATGGCAAGAAAGTGTGCCTTCCTGCACACAATCATTGAAAAAATGACGATTGCACAATGCACCACACATAGGAGTTACAAATAGCCATTCTGGATTGTTTATGTGCAGGAAGAGACACATAAGCAATCATTCTCCCCAATGCAGGCGCCCTTGCACTATAGTGCAAGGGCACCTGCGTTGGCGGTAGGCAGCTTAATTTAACGCCAGTGCTAGGGGAAGCACAGGGGTGCGCCATATCATTGTAAATACGGCACATCCCTGTGTTTTTGAACTGATGGAGCATGGCGTTAGCAAATTTTGGCGCTAACCTGCGCACCGCCAGTTCATTGTACATATGTGCCCCAGTGTCTAACACAATGAGACCTCTAACGGCAACGGTCTGTCAGATGAGCCTATTTGAGAATTACAACGACTACCCAGCATTGTTAGCATGTATGAGGAAACACCACCAGTTTTGCCAGATTAGGCTGTTTCCCACACAAATGGGTGTTATTTTTCCCATTTGTGCGGGAAAAAACACCCCTGGAGGGTTGTGTAAATTTGGCCGACATTTGCCCTTTTGTGCATAATATTTGTAGAATCTGCTGCACCCGCAGTTTTAAATCAGGACTGTCATTCATTCATAGCGCGAATGTGCTACCTATGATGGCCCTGCTTCATGTTTTTGCCCTGAACCCGTAGGAAATGGACCAATGGTATTACGAGGGGAAGGCATGTCATCATTTTGTTTTTTTAATGAACTGCTTCGCATGTGTTTGCTTGAGCTACGCAGACGTCACCTACCTGCCTGTCTCTGCTACCATGCAGTGTGCAACGTACAGAGATGTGGCAGAGCATGTGTGCACCTGGTGAGAAGCATCTGGCACACTTGAGCTACAGACTTCCTGCAAGCCACTTGGGTTGCGGATGGTTGTCTTACACAGTGATTGGATCTGTAATGAACTGATGTTACAAAAAAGACTGCGGACAGAGGTGCTGGAGGGCCCTTGGCTTCCCTCCTGTGCATTAAATTGTACTGAATGGAAAGTTTAACATGCCTCAAAACATAAAACACCTGATGCCTAGTTAGAACAAACCCATGAAGACAGGTGAGAATTAATCCTTATGAGGGCATGTGCTACTTGCTTTGTTTGCCGCATGACGCCAGGGCTGTTAGGAAATGTGTTTTTTGTGCAGAAGACTCTTTGCGTGAGTGAAAATTCTGGTTTGTTGCCATTCCTGGAATAAACTAGGTTAACGAGGTTTGTTTAATATGGAAGGCCGGTGTTAGAAATGGGGTCTCTAGTTGGCAATGGTTTGCACCTTTGTCCAAGTAGGGACCTTTCTTCCTAGTCAGGGTAAGGGGGATACACTTCTAAAATAACCCCTGCTCACCCCCTTGGTAGCTTGGCACGAGCAGACAGGCTTATCTCAGAGGCAGTGTGTAAAGCATTTGTGCATGCATACAGTAACACAGTAACACAGTGAAAACACTACAAATGGACACCACACCAGTTAAGAAAAATAAGTAAAACTTTATCTAAACCACACAAGACCAAAAACGACAAACATCCGCAATACAATACTGTAAAAATAGTTACTTTGCAAGATAACCTTTAAATTGCAGAAATAGCTGAAAAACACAGTTCTTCCGAGTGGGTAGCTCCGTCCGGGGCTACCGCGATGCTGAAACGACAGAGGCTAACAATTCCAGCTGACCCCGTCGGTGCGAGTCAGCTAAAGCGAAGACAGACTCGAACACAGTACCTTTCTCATTGCGGCCGACATGTTAGTACGAGCCGGTCGGGGCAACCGTCGCAGTTGCATTGCAAAATGGAAGCTGTGCAGGGTGTGGTGCCCTCTCGGTGCGGTGCAGGCAGTGGCTCGGTGACGATCGTCCAGACGTCGGTGAGGCCAAGGCTTACGGTGCAGGGTGAGGCAGTGCTCGATGCAGTGCTGGCAGGCTGCGGTGTAGGTGACGGAGCCGGTCGATATACCGGTCGGGCCTCGGCGGTGTCGGTGATGTCCAGGCAGGGTGAAGCAAGGTGGTGTGGAATGTGGTGCCTACAGGACGCGGTGTGAGCAACGGCTCGGTAACGATCGTCAAGACAGCATCGGTGAGACCAGGGACGCGGTGCGAAGTGTGGCGGTGCCTTCTGTGGGGCCTTCAGGACACAGAATCCTGCGATGGACTCTATGACAGAGTCGGTTGCCCTTTTCTTCTGTGGCGACTGAAACCAGCGGTTGCAGAGATGGTGCCCAGAAGGATGGTGAGGTCTTTGCTGTTCCTGAGACCTCTTGAACAGGAGGCAAGCTCCACTTCAAGCCCTTGGAGACACTTGGCAAGCATGATGCACACACAGTTCCTCTCCTTGGCAGAAACAGCCACTGCACGCCAACCCCAGACAGCACACAGCAAAGGGGCAGTACTCCTCGTCCAGTTTCTTCCAGCTCTTCTCCTTGGCAGAGGTTCCTCTTGATTTCCAGAAGTAGTCTAAACTTCTGGGGTCTGGGCCCCAATATTTATACAGCAAAATCCTTTGTTCTCTGGTGGCAGAGAAGCTCTGTGCCCAGCCAAAACCAGTTCTGTCCTCTCAGTGCAGCTGCCCAGCAGGAGGTGGAGACAGCATTGTCCAAAGCAGATCAGGCCTACTCAGGTGTGAAAGGAATCTCCTACCCAAACTGTAAATGCAGACCAGGTCTATTCAGCCCAGCCTTGACTCACCCTGGAAAGGCAGGACACACCTCCCCCCCCTCAAGTAGCTGTCTGGACAGAATGCACATCCCCAGCTCCTGCCACTCCAAAACCAGACAGTCAATACACAAACCTAGCAGAGGCAATATGGATGGCTAAGCAAGAAAATACCCACTTTCTAAAAGTGGTATTTTCAAACACGGAATGTAAAAGCATCCTCACTAAAAGATGCATCTTTACATTCTGAGTTCAGGCATGCTAAACTTTATTTTCCTATCTTGTTCCCATGATCAGTTATACTTATAAGATGTGATAAGTTAACTCCTCATTCTATCCTCTGGGACAGATAGCCTTGCAATAGTGAAAAGCGAAATTGGCGGTATTTCACTATCAGGACATGCCACACACATCAGGACCTTTCACATACACTGCACCCTGCCCACAGGGGTACTTTGGGCCTACCTTAGGGGTGACCTACATTTAAGAAAAGGGAAAGTTAGGGCCTGGCAAGTGGGTGCACTTGCCAAGTCAACATAGCAATACAAAACTGCACACAGACACTGCAGTGGCAGGTCTGAGTTACATTTTACAGGCTGCTTATGTGGGTGGCACAATCAGTGCTGCAAGCTCACTAGCAGCATTTGATTTACAAACCCTGGGCACACACAGTACATTGTACTAGGGAGTTAACAGTAAATCAAATATGCCAATCATGGAAGCAACAATATATAACAACAATTTACAGAGGGAGCACTTGCACTTTGGCACTGAACAGCAGTGGCAAGGTGCCCAAAGCATCTAGACCAGCAAAACGAAGTCCAGCACACAGCAAAATAACAGGAGGCAAAGGCAAAAATAGAGGGGGAAACCCACGCCAATGGTGCCAGGTCTAACAGCCGGTACAAAAATTAATTTGGGAAGCGCTATTAGTGAGTTTCTTAGGAAATTAAAATGTTGAAAACTGCAGTTTCAGACAGATAACACCTTGAAAATAACTTAACATATATCAATTGTTCCTTAATCTGTATTATCAGAGCCGGCTTTCGCGCTGGTGGCACCTAAGGCGACAATTTGTCTTGGTGCCCCCTCCCATGACCTCCTTCTCTAAGGATTCCCTCACTACTATGATTCACCAGTGCCCCTCATTCCTCCATAGCCTCTCTCCCTCATGTATTTCATTTGTTTTAAAGTGGTACTCACCTACCAGTGTAGGGTCAGAGCACTTTATATCACTCACACAGAATCAATGACGTGTCTCTTAGTTCATTATCAGGGCGTGGCAAGAATGTTTCCCAGTTCATGTTTAAAAATGTTCACATTTTATAAATACATCCTGATGTGGTGATATAATTTGATGTGCTAAAGTAAAATGCTTTCACATGTTAATAATACATTTTTGGGAATTGTCAAGACACCTAATCATATTCTAACATGATTTTTGTTACATGATGTACATGGCAAATATTTGCATGGCTCAGTTCTGGCTAGGCTTGCTCACCTCTATTGTTTTGTATGTATATCGCTCAGTAAGTTACTGCTTTCATTGTGCACATGCATAGTAGTGCTTTAATTTACAATTGGCATTTATATAAACATCACTCTATGTGCTCTCCTGAGAGGCTGAGGATTGGATGTGCATTTAGTCTGAACACCTTATTGACCCAGTGGCAGGTACAGTGAGAAAGCAGTACTGCCTTTAGCCTCGGGACTCTCAATTGTGCCCATGATAAATGTCTACTCGCAATCTGAACTCACCAAGACCTGAAGGCGACTCATATCACAATTTGTACTATATTAGTATATTTTATGAAAATAAAACTAGAGAGAGACACATCATCTGGAAAAAGGAAATACTCTTAGGGAACACTGCTGACATGGATTACCTTAGGGTGTTTACAGTAATTGGTGAGAAATTGAAGTTAAGAGCAATAATAATTAAAGCCCTGGGTGGTTGATAGGTATAAAGGAGCCTTATGAGATCGCCCAGGATAATGGTGGTATGGGAGAGGGACAGCACTAATGATGAAGGAGAATGGAGTAGGATGGAACAAGAAGAGTGATGACAGTATCAACAGAGTTGTGGGAGTGTAAGTGGTGAGGGTGTCACCAAACGTTCTGGGAAAATGGGCCATTTTCCTTTCTGCTCCAACAGCCTTGCATTCATTTGTACCCCAAACTAACCCATATGCTGCTTGCCAAGACTAGGAGCATTAGTCACAATGTAAACAACAATGTCCTCTATAACTCTAGTGCCAGAGAAAGTGGTCACGGTGAAGGACTTTGGATGGAGGGCAGGGAATTGGTCAGAGTAAGTGACTGTCTCTTTTCTGGCCCCTTAAGTACATTTTAACTGAAAAGGTGTGGAACTCTCGTCTTACTGCAGCAACCCTCAGTTTTCACACTGTCGCTTCACATTTATGAAGACTTGTTTTGCAGAAAACGGCTTTTCAAATTTGTCGGCTGCGATGTTTATTATTGCTGTTGTCCCATACTATCATTGTAAAGGAGTTTTTTCTGTTGAATATCTTCAGGCAATTAGATGGAATGCAAGCTGTGCCAAACAAGTTGTGTTGCATTTCCTTTAATAGCAGGGGATGTTTCATAATAAATGTATCATTGTGCAGTGTTAATTCTGCATAACTTTTTCAGTATTCTATTTTGGAGCCACATTGCTGAAACAGCATTGACGTTCCCATTCAAAGACCTAAGGTGCGTTATAATCTGCTCTTGTAGAGTTAATTCAAGTATACCAGGTTCGAGCTTGGATCTGTGGTGACAGAACTACAAGCTAAAAAGTCACAATGGGGGCTGGTTTTGAAAATGAGTAGCTATTAACACAGGTGCCCAGTTAACCTCCTCCCACTATCTGTATATTGAATAGAATTTAGATTAATCCTTAAAATGTTTTCTGAAGACTATCTTTACATAATTTGAGAGTTGCGACTTTGGGCTGTTTTTTGGGCTAACACTGGTCTGTGTTGGGCTAAATTTGGGCTTACACTTGAGAGGCTTTGAGCTTGGGACGGGTCTCAAAAGCTGGCAACACTGAACGCCACTCATTGCCCTGTTTATCTGCCCTGAATGAAGAACAGAGACCGGGGTGATAACTTCCCCTTGGTTTCACATTGAGGAAATACCATTGAGTTAATCACTGTATCTGGCAGCAATTGAACTACAGTGAAAAGCGAATTCTGAATAACTGGGATGTCTACTCAAAATGCGCAATTGCTCACTTTGGTGCATAATTCTGAACCAAACAGCACCACTGATACTGTTTGGGAAGTTTTACGAAGTATACCTGTTTATTTTTCAGATATTTTAAGAATTTTCACTGTGACAGTAAACTCATAAAATACCTGACACATGCTTGGTTTTCACCTGTAAGATCTGTGTAATACGGCGCTTCTCGTGCTTTCTCCTTTCGGGCTTCACAGTTCAAACAAGTGAGAGCTGCTGGTTATCTGAAAGTTTTTGATGTGTGTTATTAGCAACACACACTTAAGGTGCTTCACTCCCCTTATCCCTGTGTGACAAAGAAATCAGTTTTCTATCAGTGTTTAATTTAAGTTTTTTTCCAACTGTTTATTGCAGTTATAACAGAGCAGAAGGAATACTGTTCTGAATTTCAATTGGTCCTGTTTCCTAATAAGACCTGTAAGTAGAGGTTTGCCCCACACGTGATTACAGCACACAAAAGAGAACATATGACAACAAACTATATGTTTTTTTCCTTTTTTTGCACATTCAGATGCATAACCATCCCCTGTCCTGATGAGACCTCGGAATCATATGAGGTTGAAGGGTGTCGACATGTACATGGCCAAGAAAGTTTAAACGAATATGGAATTGAATGACCAGCGAAGAGGTGAAATTGGCCTTAAACATATATATTCTCCTTCTATTTTATGACTCATGACCATGGTTTCTAACTTACGCGTGGGATTGATGAATTGCATTTTTTTTAGCACTCACATTTCGACAAAAGAATTTGGACTGGTGTTGAAAGACTGGTTTGTTTCATATCAAAGAATTAGACACAGCACGTTTGTCATGTTTTGAGATATGCTGGTTTGGGATTGTTCTATTCAACACTATGGGCCTCATAAGATGGCGGAGGGACCGCCACTGACAGGCTGTCGGTGGCAGTCCCGCCGCCATTGTAGCAGGGATGTCCGCCCGCCAGATTACAATGACAGGCGGACATGTGGCGGTCGGAAAGACCGACCGGCACGGTCCCGCTGAGGGGATGTCATCCGACCACCTTTCGGACCTCCCTGTAGTCCATGAATGGCGGCGGTGCATTACAATATCCCTTTACTCTGGTCGTTCTGTGGTGGTCAACCCGCTGCAGAACGGCTGGCGGAAACGGATTTGGGGACCCAAAGCGGGCCTCCCTCACCCTCTGGGCCTGGGACATGGGCCTTGGAGGGCACCTATGGTGCCCCCCCTTACATATGGTATACACTGGGGGGTAGCTGTTCCTAAGGTTTCAAGAGAGTAGCAACCAGACTGTGGTTGATAGAGAGAAATAGTAAAGAGTGGTCAATCTCAAAAAGGTTGGGTTATAAATAGTGACGGGGGGAATCCCTCCTTTTGCATATACTGCCCTCACACACCCTTGCGAGTGTCATGCTTCATCATCGGGCTCCTCGTGGGGGTGGCGCTGCTGTCCCCCACGGGCCCCGCAAGAGGGCTCTTTGTCGGAGATCTTTTAAGGAGATGCCGCAGTTGTGCATGTGGGTGTGTGGGCCTAGGGAGGTAAGTGCGTGAGTGAATTAAAATTACCAGACGGTACCTGGAACCAATGTTTATTCGGGGGTCCGAATGGTAAGGTTAAAATAAATGTGGATACTGGAGCCCCTCTCAGGAACAAATATAGAGGGCGGATGTGTAACTGGCCACTGCTCTCAGAATCAGTGCAAGAGTGAATTTACAAAGAAACAAATTGGTCAACATGTTTCGCGCTTCTTATTGGTCCTTAAGGGATCCATAGGCGCTTCGTCAGGACCGAGAAAGTAAGTGAAATGGAAGGAAAAGGAACAGGGATCAGGGAAAGAAGGCCCTGTATACCTGTAGTACCTAGACTTTGAGGTGTATGTGCGTCCTCGCGCTGATAGGAACTCTCAGTGCGGGTTCCTACCCCCAACCCCTTATTTAGGAAATCGGGCTTCGTCGGCGCGCACTCGGCGTGAGGCAGAGTTTAGTAGCTCGCCTCAACCTGGTCATTAACCTACCCCTCCGTAGCAGTACATATCCCAACGCTGTCTCTTTAAATTAGGCTGCACAATCTACAAAGCCCTTTCGGATCATGGTCCGGCCTTCATCGCGTCTAAAGTACGGCGCTACGTCCCCTCCCGCGATTTACGTTCTGCAAACATGAATCTGCTGACCCCTTGTTCAGTTAAATGTAAAAAACACGGGGGTCTAAGATTCTCGTCTCTGGCACCTCAATTCTGGAATTCTCTTCCCCCCGAATTGCGTCTGTCCACTTCCTATACTCAGTTTAGGAAGTCTCTCAAAACTTGGCTATTTGCTCAGGCCTACAATTGAAATCCCCATTTTCCTGTCCCAGCAACCGATTGACCCCGCTTAGCGCCAAGAAACCGTTGGTGAACGTGCGCTTTATAAATGTTTTTTAACATAACAACCATGTGGCAGGCACTGCATGGTGCCTGCCATGTAGTGCAGGGATATGTCTACACCCGATTTTTTTGTATTGCAGTAGGGGCTGCTGACCACACCCTCACCGCAATGTAAAATATAGGTAATGCGACCACCATGGTGGCAGTCGCATCGTAATACAGAATGTGGGACTGCCGCCTTGTAGACGGGGCGGTCCCAAATATGACACGAAGGCGGACGGACTGAAGTCCGTCTGCCATCATAAATAGCCCCTATGTTTGGGCTCACACATTTCACGACATCAATCGTTTAAGTGGGTCACAGCTGCCAACTGTGTTGTGTTTGGGATAACTTTGTATACACAATCCAAGATGTGCACGCATTGACGTATGTTGTACAATCTCAAATGTTTTTGTTGCTTTAAATTTTGGTTTTGAGTAACATAAAGCAGATGTTGTACTTGCGCCTATCAATGGATGTTTCAAAAGAAAGAAATTCTTTATGAAAAATACAAGAGTTCAGTTGATTAAAAATGTTTATTTTGGTGCTCATACAGTAGATTGAGGTGTACTGTATATGTGAAAGTAATTTGATATTTATAGCAGAAAGGCACTTATTTGCATTTAAACTTTCTAAAAGTGACATTTTCAGACTAGTAAGTAAAAAGGCGACTTTACCATTAAAGAAGATTTAAAATTACAATTTGTTTGAGTGGAAGAAGCATTTCTCTATCTGCTCCCAAGCTGAGGTTATCACTTATTATGTGCAATAAGGTAACCCAGTGTTAGTCAATAGATGGGAGAGATAGCCTTACAATGGTGAAAACAACTTTAGGTTTTTTTCACTATCAGGGCCTGTAAAACTGAAACACACATGCCCTACATTTTAAGTACCTTGCACCCTGCCCTATGAGCCTTTAGGACCTACCTCAGGGGTGAATTATAAGTATTAAAAGGAAGGTTTAGGCCTGGTAAAATGTTTATTTTGCTCGGTCGAAATGGCAGTTTAAAACTCCATTACGGGCTGCAGTGCAGGCCACAGACATGTTTTACGGTGATGCTTTAGTGGGTGGCACAATGAGTGCAGCAGTCCACGAGTAGCATTTAATTTACATGCCAGTGGTACATATACCATTTACTAGGGACTTTTAAGTAAATTAAATGTGCCAATTAGGTGTAGGCAAGTTTTACCATATTTTAGAGAGAGAGCACAAGCACTTTACCCCTAGTGAGCAGGGATAAAGAGCACAGAGCCCTAATGCTAACAAAGCCAAGTTCAGCAAAACAGGGAAGGTTTTAGGCCTGTCAGCCCTAGGGTGGTCTCCCCCCAAACATTTGCCTTACTCCTCCATTTTTGCTGATTATGTTTTGTTGGCGTTAGGACTCTAGCAATGGTTAGCAGTGGTAAAGTGCACAAAGTGTGTATGCTCTCTCTTTTACACATGGTGAAATTGGCTTGCACCCAATTGGCACATTTAATGTACCTGTAAGTCCCTAGTAAAGTGCTACTACATGTACCCAGAGTCAGTAAGTCAAATGATACTAGTGGGCCTGAGGCACTAATTGTGCCACCCACTTAAGTAGTCCTTTAAACATGTCTCAGGCCTGCCATTGCAGCCTGTGTGTGTAGTTTAAACTGCCATTTCAACCTGGCAAATAAAAGCCTTTTTGCCAGACCTAAACCTTAATTTTTAATATACATAAGGTAATCCTAGTGTAGGCCCTAAACAGCCCAGAGGGAAGGGTGCAATGTATCTAAAATGTTTTACATGCCCTGGTAGTGAAAAACTCTCACATTTGCTTTTTCACTACTTCAAAGCCTACCTCTACCATAGGATAACATTGGGTTATCTTATTAACTGTGATAAGTGCCAAAGTTCAATTGAGAGCAAGTAGCGATATCAAGTTTGGTGTCTAAAGAATTGTATGTAATTTAAAATCTTCTTTAATGGTAAAGTCAGATTTTAAGTCCCAGTTCTGAAAATCCCACCTTTAGAATGTTTGCATTTTTTTGTCCCAAACAGTTGGTGTTTGCAGACTGTACTCTGTGTCACCTGACTATTGTATGATGCTGTTGGTCTTTATGTATTGCTCCCAGACAGTAAGACAAAGGAGAGCAGGTGTTGGAAGGATGGGCCATTTGTGACTTGATGAGAGGGAGAAGCTGTCACCTACCACACTTGCACATCACAAAGACTCTGCCTGAACACACTCTCAATGTGTTTGAGACTAGTATATTGTGACCCCAGAAAAGCTAAGGCCAGGGCTGGTAGGCAGAAAATTCCAAACACCTCTCCGGATGGAAACCTTCAGAACCTTCTCTTACTTCAAAGTGGGCACCAGGTATAAATGTTGGACAGTCACACTCAACTCTTCAGTACACCTCTGGACCTGTGGAAGACTCAGAAGGACTGCTGTGCTGCTCTACAGGAAGGACTGCTACTCTGCTGCCTGAGTGAAAGGACTGAACCTGCATCCTGATCTCAGGACCACCAGAGCGACTCTCAGGGCGAGTTGGCTGGCCTCCTGATTAGAGCCTCAGGGACAGGAATGCCTCCAACCACCTCAAACCCAGCACCTGGACTCTGCTGTGAGTCTTGCCCTCCCCCCAACTGTCACCCTAGTCCTGAACCCTTGAAGGGGGCCCTGAATGTACTCTAGCAGCTCAGCTGTGGGCAGAACCGTTGCAGCACGATGCATCTCCCCACAGCTCCACCTCAGAGCCACTGAATCACAATGCATCCTCGATGCTGGACTTCACACCATAGCCTGCAGATCCCTTGGAACCGGTTCTGTGCACCGCATCCTTGACACAGGCCTTTGCATTACAAGCAGACGGCATCCCCAACGATGACTCAGGACTTCACATTGCTTCCCCACAGCTTCTTTGGAACAGCTGGTGCACAACGCATCTTGGATGTAGAACTTTACATTGCAAGCCCCTCGTCGATGACCTCCTCGATGACAACGCAGGACTGTTCATCACAGCCCCGCAGCTTCCTCGCAAATGCCAATGCGTGATGAATCATCAATGCGGGATCTCACAACGCACCTCAACCAGGATTTAAGGTACTTTGTTCAGCCGGCCTAACATATTCCTTGTATCTGGCCTGCGCTCCATCATGGTCGGCCTGAACTTGACTTTGTCCCAGTCCGGTGCAACAAGATAACCACAGTAGGCGCTTGTGCTTCGAGGCACTATTTTTACTTAAAAATTTGAAATTGCATCTCTACGGTTCTACTGATTTGGATTTTTGCTGTTTTAGTCTCAAATAATCTATTCAATCTTACTTTATTTTTTTAATTGGTTTTCATTGTGTTGTGTTTTCACTTTGTAACTGTTTGAAGTGCTTCATAAACACTTTACACATTGTCTCTAAGTTAAGCCTGACTTCTCTGTGCCAAGCTACCAGAGGGGTGAGCACAGGTTAATTTGGGGTTTGCTTGTGTCTCACCTTGACAGAGATTGTGGTTGCTGATTGAGTAGGATTTCGCCCTCAACCAATAACCCAGTTTCCAACAGGGGTGAAGTCTGGGGGAATACCACTCTAAGGATGTCAGGTTTAACACTGTTCATTCATAGTCATCTGGTAGTTTGGTCACATCTACAGCCACCACAAATTCACAGGTATAAAACAGGCCAGTGTGCAGATCATTTCACAAAGGATATAAAGTGCCTTCCAAACCATGCTATCTTGGTGCTGAATAGCAGATGTTTAATGTTAGTAAGCTCAGTGGTGCTCAGTGTATTGACCTCATGGGTGTGGAAGGCTGTGTGGACCTACCAAATTTCGACCCTCTGTCTACGAGGTCGAATGTAGATCTCTGCAGTGGAATCTGCATTAGTCCCCTGATACATCAGGCATGGAATTTTGCCACATTCATTGTTTCATGGTAGAAGAAGGAGGAACCAAGCAATTGGTGGCAGCTGTTCATTCTGAAGTGGCGGAGACTGACCCACACTTGCTTTTTCGCAGTGTTTGGAGAACATCAAGGTACTTGACATCATGGTAACCACCACCATGCAGGGGATTTATCTATGTGAAACTACTTTTATATTTCAAATAGATGTGCTGCAAACCTTTTCACCATTGTATGCAATTTAAATCCATAGTTTTCAATGTTTTCTATTACAGCCTCCATCTCTGTGGTTGTCTGGTCTACATACATTTTTGGTCACATTCTAGAATTTTGAGGCAATCGCAGTTCTTCTGTTGGTGGCTATATCCTGACCGGCATTGGTGGTTTACTACAGCAGTTTCACTTTATATATGTTGTAAGTCACCATTGTCAGGCCCCAATTTTGCCCACTTCCATTCCAGAGGGCTGACTGGCATCCAAGGTAAAATTATTTTGTGTTCAGGTAAATTCTCAAGGGCTTGCATCGTTTTTTTTGTTATTTTTTTTTCATCTCCTGCCATTTATCCCCTGGTGGGAAAACACTCATACTAGTGGGAGTTAGCATCTCTGTGATTTGCTACTCTTTGGGGTATATTCACAAGAACGTGTGATAACTACCGCAAGAGTAGCGTAACGCAACTTTCAATATCGCAACCTATCTCGGGAAAATCACCCCGTGTCAAAGTGGAATTCACAACAAGGCGGTAGCATGCGATAGACACCAGATAACGCGTCAAATGTCAGCGTGAAAATCAACGCCAACCCGAAAAAATGTGAAACGCGAAAAATCAGGCGATGAGGCCAATCGCGGTACAAAAAGTAGCGAAAACCAGCCACAGGCCTGCAAATCCCACGCGTCTGGCGGGAAAATGCACCATAAAACCTACAGAAACAACACACCAGAAACAAGCCAAAGCACGTAGCAACATGGATGCACCCTGACCCAGCGCAGAGGTCAACGCAAACCCCACAACCCCCACAGACCACCAGCAAGGAACAACTGGGTCGGGGAAGGCCAAGGAGAAAAGGGAGAGGAAGACGGGGTGCAGACCGCAGGAAAACATGACCAGCGTCAAGGAGGTGACAGAATACTACCAGCAACTGACCCACAAGCAGACCACCTGGAATGCAGTTGGAGTGCCGAGGAGGCCAATCCAGGAGGCCAAGAGGCGCCGGCAGGACGTGACAACCTAAACCAGGTACAAACCCGCTGCCAACAGGAAGGCAGCAACGGCGACAGGAGGTGGCAGTCCTGCGCATCAGGAGGAGCTGGAGGAAACCCAGGCCACAGTCATCAGTGTGTAGACGGTGCAAGGAGTAGGGAGTACGGACACAGCTCGAGAGGACCTGACACAACATCAACAGGCAGTGTAACGAACAGGGACTGGGGGGACGGGGGGAGATGGGCACAATGGCACACATGCACAACGAGGTGTAGCACACTGCACACCCACAATTATCCAGGATCATGTCCCAGATCCCCTTGGCACACTGCAGCACACACACATAGCAATCACACCACATACCATGACAATGTGGCACAAAGTGCAACACCCACACTGCAGAACAGGGGACACAACTGGGTCTGCCCAGGCACTGAAACAGAACAATCACATTGGACAGAGCAGGGAACTGTGAGATGCATATCTACAGCTACAACCCCACATCAGCCATGTAGGCCAAATGTACACTGTCCCAACTCAAATAGCCACCACCGCCCAAACAGTCACAATGTACATTGTCACACAGTCTGCATGTCGACAAGAACATGGCGCCAACACAATGCCAACATGCATCTCCCCTTCACATTGCAGAGGGACAAACAACACCTCCAGCAGGTCAGAACAGACAACCCATCAGTGATGCCGGAGACGAACACCACACCTTCGACACCAACGCCCTACAACAGCCCATGGACATCCCACACAACCCACCACCAGGACCAGCGCAGACAAGCTACTCAGAGGAGAACCCAGCCCCTGCAACAGACCACACAGCATGAAGCACCCGCAATCACGGCTGGCTCGCAATACTTCACCGACCCACACATGGCACCCCAATGCCAGGTGTCAGAACGCCAAAAGGAGCTGGCCCAACAGTTGCGGGTGTTGCCCAACCCATGGAATGCGAACCAGAGCACATACGTGGGTGTCCAATACCCTTCAGGGACCACATACACCCCACAAAGGAGACCCACACTGCCATATAGAGACACATGCAGATGCACATACCCAGTACAGAACCACGCCCAGGGGCACGCACATATCAGTCACACACCCACGTTGGCTCTGCGTACGACGGCACAGTCCACTCCCCTTACGAATTGAGTGGGTGACGACAAAGCTACATGTCCAGGTTCTAGCCTGCTGCCTGCGTTGACATGTCTGCGTCCGCTGTACACAGCACAATGTAATGTCGTAGGGCCCAGGGCCCCCATGCAAACAACAAGACCACAGGGACACATGCACATATCATGTTGCACTGGCTACGGGCACGTGCGCCCGGCCCCTTTATTGGCAGGGCCACATGTACAGTGACGCCTGTGCTGGATGTGTGTGGGGTGAGTATAAGCCAGCCCGCACCGAGTGCTTGGTGCTGGCAACAACCTGAACAGTGGACACCAGTGTAATGGAAACAGAAAACACCAGCATAACAGAGTCAACTGCAGAGCAACATGGAGGGATCCGGAGTAAGGACAGAGGTCACCCAAAATACAGTCAGGAGGTTCCGTGAGTTGCAGTGCACTGAGGTAGGTGCACTAGAGAAGAGCGCGCTCATGTGAGGGAATTGCTAGGATTGTGTCCCTTCTGGTTAGTCCTGATGCAGATGCAGTGGGGTGTGTTACACCTGCATCAACTTCCTCATCAACGTCCCAAGTCTCCCACACTGCCTGAAGTGACAGTTGCGTCCGCAGTCCACAGCGCAATACCCAGTAATAGATCCGGGTGTGTAGCTTGACTACCACCACCAGTCTGCATTCCTGCCTTGGGGCTGTTGACTCCTGCCCTCCCATTGTCTGTGCCTTCTCCCGTCCGCACACCTGACACATCTTCCTCATCATAGTCCCAGGTCTACCCCACTGCATGAGGTGACATTGCTGCGCAACCTCACAACAGCACAAAACTCAATCAGTAACGGACAATGGCTTGCGGTGCACTGAGTCACTGGCACCTGGAGTGCTGAGCAGGGTATCAGGCCAATGATGGCATCTACGACAGGTCAGAGCAACTCCGTAGGTCTGTCAGGACCACCGTTTCGACTCTGGCAGATGGCGGTTGGAGGCAGTCCTTGCGGTGGTGGCATGTGCCTCCTGCGGTGATGCGACACCCGGGCCGGTCAAGACTAGATGCTATGTGTGGGCCCTGGTGGCCCGCAGTTGAGGCCGGAGGATGCGGACAGCGCAGGGCCACAGACACATGGCGTTGATGACCCCAAGACCATCGCTACAGAGGCCATTCAATGTCTCAGAAGAAGGGGTCCCAGGCCTGAGCAGCACAGAGTTAGTGGCCCCGAATGCACTGAGGCCGGCACAGGCACCCAGCCATGGGACGGTGACTTGCGGTGCAGTCAGATGGGCCATGCGACCTGAGCGGGTCCCCATAAATGTCCGAGGTGTATGTTGCGGAGGGTTGTGGGGGACAGTGGAAGGTGTCCTCCAGGGCATGATGTGGAAGGTCTGATGTTATCTGGAAACAGCAAATGGAGGAGTGGAAAGCGCAACCCTCGTTTTCACCAACAATTCTGTATCAGCTACATGAGGATGAAAACTAGCCCCTAGTCCATAGACTCAAACGCCACCAATGTACGACCAGTGAGTGTCTTTTGAATTATAGATGTTCAGTTCCAAATCTGTGATCCCACTCGTGCACAGCGTAGGCCGAGGGCAGTGGTCCTCGTAGGCCCACAGACACGTGTGGTTGTGATGTCATGCACAGACTTGTTGGCACCACATCGAAGGGAGTATAGTGAATTGTTCTCTGCCTTAAATGATGTTCACTGCCATGGTGTAATCAAGACTCAGTTCCAAATGTGTGACCTACCTGACTGTGGTGTAGGCCTGAGGCAGCTTGCAGCACGCCCCATTCACCTAGTGTCGCCGGCACAGGTTGGATGGCCCCACCGGCCTGCGTTCGACAGGGTTAGTGGCACCACGTGTAGCAGGCTAGCATTGAACAGGGTTAGTGGCACCACGTGTAGCAGGCTGGCGTTGGACAGGGTTAGTGGCACCACGTGTAGCAGGCTGGCATTGAACAGGGTTAGTGGCACCACGTGTAGCAGGCTGGCGTTGGACAGGGTTAGTGGCCCCACGTGTCGCAAGATGCCCATATGGAACTATGCCTCACTGATCGGGGGGTCTGGTGCTGTGGCCGCTGGCCCGGATTTGGGGTCACTGCCATTCATGACTCAGGACACAGTTTCACATATGGGACCTACTGGTCCGAAGAGTAGGCCGAAGGCGGCAGTGGAGTACGTCAACGAAAAGGGAATAAAGCGGGCCTGTGTCGTGGAGGCTGTGATGGTCTGAGGTGGCTGCCAGGTCGCGGGCCTCGGGCTTGGAGCTTGCGCTGGCACGTGGTGGGCCCTCCTTGACACACGCCGGTGTCGGCAGGTGATCAGTGTGGCCTGGCAGCGCAGGGGCGGGCCTGACGGGTTCGTGGTCCAGCGTGCCGGGGTCCGGCAGGCGCACAGCATCGCAGGCAACTCCGCTCACGAGGACGGCGTCGGCCTCGAGGTGGGGTGGGAGGCGCCGCCCTGGCAGAGACGTGGGTCTTTCCGGAAGAGGACCACGCCCAGGCCTACGTGCTTTTTATTCACACCCATACGCTGGCGTGGCGTACGCCGGGCCATCCCACTCCCGTGACGCTTAGGGGGGGCGTAACACGCAACATTTCCGCGAGGTCCCCCACTAGTTGGGGTGACATGGTGGCGTCCACTGTCCACTACACTCCATACACCAGCGGTGTATGTCGCCATGGATAGGGGTGTGTTCTGCATACTGCGGTGTGTCCAGCACATCTCCGCCACTCTTGGCATTGTGTACTTTCCCAATAATGGTTCTACTGCATCCTTCACACATGCCTGGTTGCCACCTCTCCCCACATTCGGCTATTATGTGGCTGTGGTGCCATGCCGTTGCTGGCTCATGTTCAGGGCTTGCCCATGTGAACATTGTAAGTTGTTCTGTCGTGTTTGGTGGGTGGGCATGTTGTTGTGCCTGTTGTATGTGATTTTGTGACGTGTGCATTGCCAGAGTTGTGAGTTGCATGGTTGTGGAGTTGAGGTGTGTGGGGTGTTCATTTGGATATTGCCAAGGGGCTGTGCATTTCCCTTGTTGGCATCCTGGGAACGCTGGCTGATGATGGACTGTCGGAGGATGAAGGTATCATGCACACTGGCTGTGTATTTGAAGGCGACATTGTTGGAGGTTCCACGGTGTTCTGTTGTTGCCTGCACATTGATGTGAGACGTGTGCTTCCTGTTGAGGTGATTGTGTGCTGTGTCACCAGGGGGCACAGGTAGTACATGTGTGCTGTGGATTGCCCCCAACACATGCGTGCATCCTGCTATGGCGTATGGTCCTTGCTTGGTCTCCAGCGGATCCTGCGCATTGTGTTGTACGTATGGGGACTGGGGTACCAGGGTGATGGTGATGTCCAGGACAGGTGTGGGGGACTTGGATGTGGCTGGCTGTGTGACTCCTCCAACTCTGGCGGGTGTTGTTTGGGGGGTACCAGGGGCCAACAGGTGCAGCCAAGCCAGCAGCTTTGTGTGGGGTGGGATGTTGGTTGTCCGCTGTGTTGGTGCCGTAGGCCTGTTAGGCGATGATGGTCAGGATGCGTTGGATGGTTGTCCCTTTCAGCCTGTAGTGGACGGTGACATTGTCGGATGTTGGGTCTGTGCGGCTGGTACGTTTCCTGGGGTTCCGCTGTCTTTGTCTGCGCTGCGTCTGTGGTGGTCCAGTGGGGGGGTGTTCCGGGTGTGGGTTGGGGTCCTGGGGTGGTGGCGGTGGGTGTTGTGGCCCTCTTGGGTGTCCGGGCCGCATGACGAGTGGCTCCATGGCATCTGTTGCCCTTCGGATGTGGCCCTGGGCTGTGCTCCCTTTTGTGGTGCTGGCTGCCGTCCGACTTTACACCAGGTCAGAGCAGGTGTTAATTTCCTGGTGCTAACGCGCCATATCGCCTGTTTTGTGTTTTTATCGCCGATGTGGCTGGTCGTTGTGAATGTTGAGGTGTGATGTTGTCTCGGCTTTTGGCACGGGAACGCCTACTCTGCATCTCATTAGCGTTATTTGCGGGGGTCCTCTGTGGCGATGTTTTTTGCGGCTGCTATCGCGGGTAAACTGGTGCTGTGGGCTGTTTACACCAGCTTGTGAATGGGGAGGTATATTTATCACGACTTTGGCTGCGATAAAGTGCCGTTAATTCGGCGATAGCTCCTTGTGAATATGCCCCTTTGTGCACAGCTGAAGTTTGCAATTTAAAGAAGAGGTTGTGCAAATGCAGACGTTTGCATAGGCGACGAGAAAGCTGTTTATTGGCTCTCTTCGCTTTTTTAAATTGCGCTTCGTGTTTTTTTACTCAGAAATTTCAGAAACTGTGCGCGTGTACTGAAATGCAGACATTTGAACTTGCACATAGTTCTATTTGCAAATGTTTTGACTGATTTATTCATTATGCCGGCTTGGTGCATCTGCAAAATCACACGCGTAGATGTACATTTCAATTAATGCGTCTTGATCACATCAGTAAACCTGTCCCACCACCAGCTGACACTTTACATCATATATTAAAATATAGTTAGTGGTTATATTTCTCATTTAAATGACCGTCACACCGTAATATGTAGATAGTAATTGAAGACGAATACATCACGTTCATTCTTGTTTCTCACATAATTTAAAACTGGTCCCTGCACACAAGCTATATAACTGTAATCAAAAAAGGAATTCTGTGCAAAGTGCTTTCTTCTCTGTCGCTCCTTCAAGTCCCCATGTCATTAAAATTGGGAGAAAAGGTTAACAGCTTATTAATCAATGCAAATGAATTCAATATCATTGGGGAACATAGCAGTGATGTCAACAAATACCTTTCTTTTAATGTCGGAGATTAAAAAAAACCATATTCTCATGTCAGCTAGGTTTTTCTATCAGAAGCATTAAGTACATTCAGTGCCTTCAGATGATTACCTCCTATAGCGGAACAGAAAAATAAAAAAGTATTTTCTCCTAAGGCAGTCTTTGTAGAAATATAATAGTCTTGGATCAGCCAGAGCAGAAAAGTGAATGTGCAATGTCATGATATACAGTTAGCGATATCCTAAATTTGCCTCACTGTCTTAGTTACAGTCAGGGGCATCGTGGGCTCTCCACATTAGCAGCGTGAGAGGGTGTGGTTTCCTCTGGGCAGTTATGTGTAACCTAAAACTTTGAATGTTTTTGTTTATCGCACCTTTCACTCTCATTGGAAATTTTTGTCTCCAAACAGAAGCTCATAAACACCACTGCACGAGAAAAGTATGAGAGAGCTAGGTGGTGGGAAAGCTCACAGAACAAGAGATCACCAAAGGAAAGAAAGAAGTGAAGGAGAGAAGGATGGAGTGATACATAGCAGGATGAATGATTGAGAGAAGAATGAATGGATGGATGGGTCAATGAAGAGACGAGTAGATGGATGAGAGAAGAGTGAATGGATGGAGAGAAGGGTGGAGCGAATGTTGGAAGGATAAATTGAGAAAAGGTTAAACATGGAGTGGAAGGATAGAAGATAAAAAGGATTGAGAGATGGTGTTGGAGGAAGAGAAGGAAAGACGAGAAAGAGAAAGGGGAATGAATGGAGTGAGGGAGGATGGACGATGGATAGAGAATAGGATGGATGGAGAGACGGAAGGATGTGTGAATGATGGATGTAGGGAAGGAAATGGTTAGAATAAATGAAGAATGGAAAGATGGAGAGAAGGGTGGCTAGATTGATGAGGAGAAGGAAGGGAAAGGAGGAAGAATAGCTGGAGAAGTAGAAGGATGGTTGATGGATGGAAGAACGAACGGATGGATTGGATGAATATTGTGAGATGGATTTCTGGATGGAATGAGCGTGTGTGGAGGGAAACAGTCAGAAAGAAGGATCGAGAGAAGCAACAAAGGAAGTAAAGAAATATGAAAAAGACAGAAGGATGGAGAGATGGAAAGAAGGAAGGAGAAGGGAGTGAACGACATAAGGATGGGACACTTGGAAGGAAGTAGAAGGAAAGAAAAACGAAGGAAAGAAGAAGAATAGAAAGGAGAAGACAAGAACCATAAATGTATAATAATATTTTAATGAGTGCCCTTTGCCAAGGGCCTTTGAGGGTTCTTTGTTTTTTTAGAGAATCTATTTTAACAATTTTCTGTAAATCGAACAAAATGGCCTGTTTTTTTCAAAGTTTTCTTTAGAGGTATAGACTCCTTCAACATTTCTGTGGAAGGTCAACTTTTGCAGTAGGCAGCCCTTGATATCTTTAGTTTATGAGTGCCCGTACTGAACTTCCTGGAAAAGTGTCTACACTTTTAAACAAATGCCTTGGTAAGATAATTCCTTTGAGAGAACCCCCTTCCTCCCGCCGCCTAAAACGAGTGCCAAGCTTGTTAACTTCACTTGCTCTCTCAGAGCCACCCAAGATATATTTCAAAGTGGGAGCATTTTGTTTGTCTGGCTACTCTCATGGTTACAGGCAATAATTAGCTGGCTGCTGATTAATGCATAATGTGCGGTGAGTGGTTGAGGAGAAGCTGCTGACATGACCGGAAAGTCCCTGCAAACCAAGCCAGATGAGCTACTTTTAAACACAATTTTCAACATAAGTAATTTATCTAACTTTTCTTTCCAAGATGCATCACCTTCCATCAGACTATTCTCTGCACTGGAATAGCCATAAATATTTAGTGTGAGAGCAGATTACATTATGGTAGTATGCCACTGCAATTTTCAAAGGTTTTGAAACATCAAATTGCAGGTGCGCTCTTTAATATTATCTCCACAAATGTGCGTTTGAAAGGGATGTATTCTCTGAAATCGTTGAATATCCGACCTCAGGGAAAAGTGACATAAAATAGAAGTTATTTAAAAAATGTGTTACGAGGTTGGACTGACTTTACTGTTTGATCTTGTAGCTTGTATGGAATTGTGATGATTGTAGGTTCAACTTCTTTGGCAACATCTCGCCCCATCGACCATAAGAAGATAAAAGTATACTACAGAAACCATTGCAGTCTGATAATTACACACCTACTGTTCATTTACGATTCTAGCAAGTAAAGAACGGGGCATACATGTACATGAACTGGGATTGTAGTATGCTTCAATAAGCACATATTTTGTTCACTAAGCTTGATTTTAACAGCTTTGTTTTGTCAGAAGATAGAGAACACGTTAGACCTGCATTTGTAACATCATCTATAAACAGAGAAGAACTCCTCGAACATACAGGAAACACAACTATTAAAACTATGGGGCCTATTCACGAAAGCGTTTTTGAGTACAGGAATCATCATTCCAGCAGTTCTACTGTACATACTAGCAAACGATATTCACTAACCTCCAGGATGCGATATCCAGCGACACCTGCCCTATCACTTATGTGTGGACATCACTTCTACAAGTGTAGTGATCCCTGCACACAGAGATATACGTTTTAGTAGTACAAGTGGGAGAGATAAGGAGCAATGGTTGGAAAGTTGGACTATTTACTACTAAATGGGTGGAGATTTGATTTGATAAATGAGGGAAGCATATGCAAACACTAAAACACACCCACAAAAGAGTAACACAATTTGTATTCACAAAAGTTACACCTAAATGTAAAACAGTATTACTACTAACAGAACAGGCTTAAATCTACTCCAGCCAAGCCTTGGAGTAAGTCGAGCACCACATATGGCTAATTTGCATTGCAGCACGCCCTCACAGAAATCAGTGGAGGCAAGAAATAACAGTAGCACCTCTTAGGATGGAAAATACAAAAATTAAAAAATTTAAAAAATGTTAATTTTCCAAAATTGTTTTTGCACAGTTTAAAAAAAAATATAGGTTAAGTTTAATAAACAGCACACCTAATACTGCAAATGGAGATGGAAGGAACATTCAGGATACTGCCTTATCCATAAACATCTGAAAGTCATCGCAACATTAACTCATCACAAACAGGCTGCCCATGTAAGAAAGCAAGTCATAAATCCAAAAAATCAGTTCACCATCTCAGTGAACATCTTTGTTGGTTTTTGTTAATTCTGAGGGACAACTGTTTGAGGAGGAGAAAGAGGATTTACATGCAGAAGATCAACATCTTTAGAAGGTCAGTGGAGACACCATGGGCATCTCATAGGCACGACAATCACAATCCTTGCAACAGGCACTGAGATACATCACCAGCCTAGTGCACCAGTTTATCACAATGTCACAGACACTGGTCGAAAGGCGATGGGTAGTGGGGCAAGACACTCTGCTGGGTAGTGCAGTGTGGACTCAAATATGGAAGAACATCACCATGTGCTGCAGAGTAGTGGTTGTCCATATATGAAAAGCTAAAGAGTTCTGCAAGCGCTCGGAAGACTCCTAGCACTGGGAATGCCTGAAGAAACAGGATGGGCCAGAGATATTGTTCCAGCCACATGCACGGCACACCAGGCTTATACCACTGCACAGGAGGGCCTTGAAAACAGCCTGATGACGCTCCATACTCAGATGGACGCTTATGAGCAGTAGAATGGTGGTAAGCATGATTTTTATTAGAAAGCATAAGTGCATATATGTTTGGAAAGTGTCTAGTCATGTTTCTTGTTTTATGTGTTTTGGATCTGTCCATTTTGGCTGTACCACAGAGCTCTCAATATTTCCAGGTCCAGGGTTTATTTACTTGCACTGTAGAATTTATAATAGTAGTGAAAGGGCTACAAATCACAGAATGCAAAGGAATAATTCGGGACTGGATGTGCTACTCAGGCATGCAACTAAGAAACTTGAGAGCTCTTATATAATGTTTTTGTCATGTCAAATGTGTTTATGTTGATTGTTGGAAATTACCATCTTTGTGTGGTGTTCCACAAGATTTTTAGCCTTCTTTTGCTGAACTCGTTTTTGTTGGCCATAGGACTCTGCACTTTTTTGCCAATGGTGAAGTGATTGTGCTCTATCTTCTAAATCTGGTAAAGTTGGCATATACTTCCTTGGCACATGTAATTTCCTCATAGGTCCCAAGTATACAGAACTTTCTATACCCAGGGCCTGGCTTGTAAATTAAATGTACCTAGTGGGCTGCAGTACTCATTGTGCCATCCACTAAAGTAGCCCTGTAAAACATGGCTACAGTCCTACATCTGCAGCCTGGGTGTGTAGTTTTAAAACTGCCATTTCGACCTGACAAATCAAACCTCTTGCCAGGACTACACATTTCTTCATTTCTTTTTAAGGCTTATAAGAAACTCCTAAGGTAGATTATAAATGTGCATAGGGCAGGGAGCATGTCATTTAAAAAGTAGAGCATGTATATTTAATGTTTTCTATGCCCTGATAGTGAAAAACCTCAAAAGTTATCTTTCATTGTGGCCAGCCTGGCTTTCCCATAGGAAAACACTGGGTAACGCTATAATACCTTTTAGTGCATTAATTTCCGTTTGGGAGCAGCTAGAAAAATGATTCAAAGTCTCATTTTAATAGCAGTTTAAAAACCAAGTTAATGGTCAATTTGTTTTTTCTATTACTCTTTTGAAAATTACACTTTCAGAAAGTTGTCATTTTCCCACCTAAGCATGAAGGCTCCTTTCTGCCAGTGTTCAATGTCACCTGACTGCTGATGTCCCCCCTGTGGTCAGATGAGGATTGGTCCCAGACAGTGAACAAAGGGTTTGGGTTTTGGAGAGGGGTTTTCTTCCTTGAGCAGGATCGCCTAGGGGCTGTGCCCAGTCCCTTCTTGAGCTTCAAAGGATGTTTACCCTATCACTCGCAAATGTAGCTCTCACTAGGCCTGCCTCCCTTTGTCAGCTTGGCTCCAAACCCAGCAGGAGGGGAGCTGCCCCAGAACTGGGTTAGAGTGAACACAAGGGAGGGTTTGTCCATTTTCATAGCCACATGTCTTTCTGCCTTATTGGATTTAGGTAGAGAGGGGCACTGTGGGATAGTTTACCTTACAACACACATGAAGTACTGCAAAAGTGGGTAGGGTCACCCCTGGAAGCTTTAACAATTGGCTATGGAGTGACCAGGAGTTTACCCCACCCACAGGTTGGCGCTCTGCATAAATGTGGCATCCCCAGTACCCTCCCCAGAATGCTTCTGGACCTGTGAGGAATCAGAAGTACTGCCATGCTGTCTGAAAAACCTGAAGGAAGACTGAACCTTCTTGCACTGAATTCAGGACCCCAGAAGTGACTCCAAGGGTTACTTGGCTGACTTCCTGTTTCATCTAAAGGGAAAAAGCAAGCTTTCAGAGGCCTCTCTCCTTGCAACTGCCCAGCTGACCAGTTTTAACTAACTTGCCCTAGACCCTGCTGCTGGCCTCTGTTGGAGTGGCCCCCAAATGGTGTCCCCCAGGTCCTGGACCCTTGGCTGGTGTTAGAGTGTACTCCTCCTGTCCCCAAACTGCGAGAAGTGCGAATTAGAAACTGTTAGAAGGTGGTTCTGACACTATGGGCCGCCCAGATTTTTCGCTTTTTTGAGCACCTAGGTGTTGAGGTTTTACTGTGGGAGAGCCTCATAAATTGGGACTCATCCACAGTGAACTCATGAGGAAAGAGACTGCATGTGGATTTTACTGGTGTCCCCCTAGCTTGACTAGGCCACTGCGCAGCAGCTGGAGTAAAGGGGCACCGGGCTGGTTACATGCAGACACCTGTGTACATGCGTGTGCACATGTGTAGGGGCTGCGCAGGGGAGATTCTTGGCATGCGCAGTCCAGGAGCAGCTACAAAGTGAATGGTGTGGCAGGACTTATGCAGAATTGGGTGGTGACACGGAATAGGCCTTATACGCTAGGAAGGAACATGCCAGGGAAAGTCAGTGTGCTTTACTGTGTTTTTCACTTCATTATTCCCCTATGGGGATGTGGAGCCCATGTGCTAGATTAACTTCCATAAGGCCTACAGATTCCAGACACGCACTAAAGTCCACTGTAGCAGATGTGAAAAGGAGTATTCTGCAGAGTCCCAAGTCATATTTGTACTGCTTTTGGGTCGTCCAGAAATGTCACATTTCTCTGAGTCAGTCATAACCAGGGCCAGGCTGAGGGCTGACCTCAGCTGGACGGATTGATAACCTTTTCTTCCACAAGCTAAGGCCTCTCCAGGAAGAGAAGATGGGTGGGGCTACAGGCTCATCCATCAGCAGCTATCACTGGGTGCCAGGCACCAGGCTGCACCAAGGGGGGAAGGCAGCCAGAAAGGAAGGGCTTGTGTTTCAGAGACCATGTGGCCAGAGACCCTGGACGACGCCATTTTGAACAAACCCAGAGGCTGGACAAGGAGGACGGAGCAGGGACAGGGAAGTGATGTGTCGCTGTTTGATAGGACAAACAGAGACTTCCTGCCAGCCCCCTACTCAACTTTTTAAAAAGTACTGGAAGAGGAAGAGAGCTCTCTCTGGGGTGTGGTCTGCGGAGGCTGAAGGTGCTGGAGCCTGGCGCAATGGGCAGTTGGAAGGAGGAACCCCCTGACTGTCCCCCAGGGCCCTGCCAGCACCAGAAGAAGAGCCCAGGACCAGTGCGCAGAAGCAGGGGCCTCTGCGCAGGGAGAAGAGAGGCCAAGGAGGAGAGACAGGCGAAAGGCTGGCGCAGGGAGCCAGTGAAGACAGCTCCCTGCCGAATCCCCCCTCTCAGAGACCCCGAGGGCGAAGGAGAGTGTTCCCCGTGGCTGGGGCTGGCCACCAGGAGCGAAAGGACACGAAAATGGGGCAGATCGGACCCCCAGGGGCTGAGATATGGCCCCCAGAAGGTGGGCGACCTTTGACCCCCACGAAGAGGAGGTCGGGGGCCCGGGAGCCCATCCCCGGGCCCCGAAGCAAAGCCGGGAGCGCCGTCGTGCTCCCCGTGGAGATTGTGCCCTCCGGGGTGCCAGGAGCCCACCCTGGCCCCCGGCGAAGACAAGGAAGGCGGGGGAGCGCCGTCGCGCCCCCCGCGAAAATGAGCCCAGGGGGCCCGGGAGCCAATCCCCGGGCCCTGAAGCAAAGTCGGGGAGCGCCATCGTGCCCCCCGTGAAGATAATGCTCCCACGGGGTGCCAGGAGCCCACTCTGGCCCCCGCAGAAACCGCCGAAGACGGGGAGTGCCGGCGCGCTCCCCGTGAAGAGGAGGGGAGGGCCCGGGACCCCATCTCCGGGCCCCGATGGCGGCCCAGCCGGGTGAAAACCAAGCCGGAGGGGCCGCGTCGCGCAGCTCCGTGAAGACTCGGGGGCCCGGGATCCCATCCCCGGGCCCCGAGTGCAGGAAGGAGGAGGGGAGCGCCGCCGCACTCCCCGAGGTCCGCCGGGACTGGCGGGAACCTCCGGGTCTGCCCGCAGCCACGGGCAGACCAGAAGACGAGTGCCGGCTCCCGCGGCAGCACGCGAGGGTGCTGGCCGGGCGGGGAGCCGGCGGGAGTCACCGGGGTGGGCTCCCCGGGTGGCTCCCCACCAGGGAAGCCAGATGGGGTCCCGGGTGGGACCGGGACCCCTTCGAGGAGGCAAGAGCTGCACGGGGCCCGGGTGGGACTGGGCCCCCAACAATAGCATGAGCGGCCGGGGGTGGGCTCCCCAAGCCGTAAAGAATTTACCTGGGGGTCCGGGTGGGACCGGGCCCCCACCCAGCGTGGAAGGCGGCGCGGAGCGCCAGGTGGATCGCGGCTCTCCCCGCACAGCGGGAGAGCCGCTCATCACTTATTCACGCTAAGGAGCGAGAAGCGCCCCATAATGCCTTGAAAGGCATGGGGAAAGGATCGTTTTGGTGCTTGGTGGCCCCCAGAGGAGGGGGTCACCCTCAAGAATGAAAAAGGGTGCTGGGGGAGCTGCTGGAGAAGCGCAGTCTCCCCCAGCACGAAGTTAAGTCCCACCCTAAGTTTCCTAGGGATTTAAAAAGGATAACCCCTCAAGGGCTCAACCTGTTTCATGACACCTTCTGGGCTGGAACTTTTGTTTTACAGCTGAGGGTGTATTGCAAAGTGATTCATGGAGTGAAGGGCTGAGTTGGGGATGTCTGGAGAAGGGCATCCCCTGGAGGTGAAGAGGTGTAATTGCACCAGAACTGCATTTACTAACGGTTACTCCTTTTTAGAGGGACTGAAGGTCACATATGTAATGTGAAGTACCTGTGTAAGGTGATGTCATAAGCAAAGTGGGTTATGTTGCAAGACCCTCCTGCTAGGGTGTCTGGCTGGATATGTGTAATCCTGTGATTTCATCTGTGATGCCTTTAGGGGCTGTAATTGCAACGCATTTTTAATGTCCAACAAATGTGCTGTCTTGTGGCTCATGGCCTCCTGGCAGGTCTGGCTACGTTACCACGCCTGGCTGCCATGATGACTCTTGCGCACGTTACTATTGGATGTTGTTCTGTCGCCCTCTGTTATTGCCTCGTTGTTCTACAATAGTCTGCATATTCTGTTTCTCACCTTTTCTCCTGTTCCCTTTTGGGCTCAGTCTGAACAACAGTTACAAGGTCGAATAACAAATCCCTGGTTTCTACTGATTTGGCCCGTCCCTCGCACCTAGACATAACACTTGTACAGCTGCCATTGAGAAATTAGTGTGCTTTTAATAATGCGCTTGCTTGCTCTAGAGAGCACTTGGAGACGACCTTTCCAGGGAGAAGAGCTGTGATTGTTTGCTGATGTAGTTTTGCATCAAGAGACTGAGGTATGGGGGTTCGCTAGTCAAAGCCCAAAGGTCTTCTATTATTATAATAAACTGGCTTCTAGCACGGGAGGGTGGTAATGTTAGTTAGACATATATCCACTGCTTTATGAGATGCTTTCCCCGTTCGTATTCTATGGAGTAGTAACTATGCTGATTATATTGTTCTTATGTATTATGCTACTAGTACTGACACGTGTACTGTATCTTAGAGCACGTAAGTTGAAATAAACATTTTAACCTATACAGTGTCTCTTCATACGCATGTTGTGGACAGGTACGATTGTGACGAAAGAGTGTTCTTGCCTCTGCGAGTCCTGAGAGAGAGATACCGTGTTCTGGGTTGTCTAATCATTGGTACATTAGTGCTAATGGGACGCTAAGGCTAGTTGGGTTGGGGTTTTGGGTGCTAAGGTTTATGGTTGGCTCACCACTATATTCCGAGGTCCTATTATCCTGTGCATAGCTCTGTATGTGCAGAAACCTTATGACATGGCGCCCAACGTGGGGCAGCTTACTTGCGAGACGCTTGAGTAGTACTTGTACTTGTCCACACACCCCTCACGTACGCTTCCGGAAGCGTGTGTGACGGCGATACCTCCTATATTGCGGATTTTGTAGGTTCTTTCAAGCTTGATGTTATTAAAAAGGTTTCTTAGATATAACCCTTTTGTGCTGCCTCGTGTAAGATTGTTGTCTCGACCCGTTAGTAATGGCGGGTATAGACATAGCGGCGCATAGCCGCACAGCACTCCGGGATCACTTACGGGTGTATGGAGTGCCAGACGCGGGAGTTGACCTAGTCTTTGTGGTTCAAGCCGACCCGGCTTTCCACTTTGAAGTGTTCTACTCTTGGATCACTTTTCCAGCGGTGGATGCGAACGATGATCTGTTCCATACATATGAACCCACCGTTGTTCCTGCAGTCTATAGACCTTATACTAATCTTGAAGTACCGCTCACGGCTTGGCAACACCGTGTTTGGTTTAATGGCGCCCTCCCACAACCGAATACCACGGTTCGTTTAGGCCCCTTATCAATTGAGGGGGCCACTTGGCCTGTTTTGGCCGGGTACACACCACATCCGCGTTATATGACAATACCAGTCGCGGAACTACGCACTATGTATGCGGCCTTGGTGCAAGTGCATCGAGCTTTAGTGCGATATGTTACAGGCAGCATCCATGGAACCGCTCCTGGAGTGCCTGGCCAACCAGCTGCTGCAGGCGGAGTGACCATAAGTCCCGTCATGGTGAATTCTGTGATGGGCAAACGGCCACAAAATAAGGATGATTTTCCTTATTGGCTTGCAGAAAAGTTTGATCAGTTGGAGGCAGTTTTTCCACATACAACTCCAGTGGATAAACATCGTATTTTAACGATTAGTTTGCCAAAAGACTTAATTCCCGAGTTGACAGCATGTGACAACTGGGGTAGGGTATTCGCAGCAGTATATTCAAAATGTTTTGGTACTCCTTCCATGACAGTTTTCCCCTCTGTAATTAAAAAAGTACAGGATGAACACGGCCCTGAAGCGGCTGTGGAATTAGGGATGAGACTAGTGGGAGTGTTTGAAGTAGTAGCTGAACTGATCCTTGCGAATGTCAAGGGCGATGCAGTGAACTTTCAAGTAGCTAACGCTTTGGCTTTGGTCCCAGAATTGGACAAGCCTCGAGAATTACCGAAAATTATTACCCAGGCTTACAAAACTATTGGTAGAAACAGCCTGGGTAACAAGCCTTTGCAAAACTGCAAACACAATCGCAACCACAACAGCAACAAACCAAATCTCAATCTGAGAAGGATGAGAAACCAGTCTTCACTAAAAAGAGCTGGAGGCTGAAAAAACAGGGTAAGCAACAGACGAAGCCGGGATCGCGAGGCGCATCCCCGGTTTCAATCTCTTCTGAACGTACTTATGATTTACGCGATAGAGCGAGAATTAAGTCACCGGATAGGTTTCAGATCCCTGATACGCGTTCTCCTCATTCTTCACAGGCACAGACGTCGTCACAGGCCGGTGGAGGAGACCACCAGGATAGAGGAAGGGCCCGTGAGGCCCCACAGGGACGTGACCAGCCTCGACAACAAGTCAGAGGAAAAGAAGAAGACGCTCAACGTTTTCGACCACAATTTCAGAAGAAGAAAGTTGCCGCTGTAACAGCGAAATATGCCACAGACGGTGAGAACGAGACTCCTGAATTGGACGTGGGCAGTAACCCTCCTAGACAGCGCCGCGGAAGTAACCATAGTGCGGGAGGCGCTACGTCCTCATATGGAGGCGACAGCAACTGAAACATTCATTACTGTTGAAACAGCAGACACCAGAGTGGCACCCCCTGACAGACTATTTAATATTGTCCTCCAAATTGAAGGTGATATACAGCGAGTAATTAAAGGTATTTTTGGGAAAATCTGACCTCTTCACATGATATTTTATTGGCAGAGGCGGATTGGCCACCCCCATTCGTAATTACTGCGCGTAAAGGGGAGGAGGTAATCCTTCCGAGCTTTTCTCGACATGTCCCAAAGGACAAAGCAGAGGCTCTTGCAGCAGAGTGGGCTGTGTCCCTGGCTCCAGCGTTATTCCGCAATCACGTGGGTTGGGACGAAGAATCTCCCCCATGAAATACCTTTGCGATCGTTGCCGCAGCCACAACCCCAATATCCCATAAAACGTGAAGCCAAAGGCCCCGTTTCCGAAATTCTGACACAGTTGGAATATCAGGGAGTAATTGAACCCTGTGTATCACCTATGAACAATCCCCTTTTCGCGGTTTCTAAACCCGATGGATCGTACCGTTTAGTATTGGATTACCGACATTTGAACTCTCATTGTCGGACCTTTGCGGTGCAAAATACCCATAGTTCTGCGCTTGTAGACAGTCTTGTTCGTAAAAAATACAAAACGACCCTTGACCTTTCAAATGGATTCTACACGCACAACTTAGCCCCGGAGAGTGGCCAATGGTGCGCCTTTACTTCCGGTGGTAAAATGTTCAAATTCAGGCGTCTTCCTATGGGCTACAAGAATAGTCCAGGCGTATTCGCCGCTCGTGTTGTCTCTTTGTTAGACGGCATCGATCCAGACGCCTGTTCGTATGTGGATGACATTTATCTGACAGACGATGAATTGTTTCCGCATCTGACCCGGGTGGACCGCATTATTCTTGAATTTGCGGTTCAGGGATACAAAATTAACTTTGCCAAATCCCATATTGCTGAATTTACCGTTTTGTTCTTGGGCTATGAGCTCAACAATGAAGGTAAGGGTTTAGCCCCCATTTTCTGGAGAAATGTGCACTTCTGTGCCCTCCTACTAATCTGAAGAAGCTTCAGTCTTTACTGGGTTTTCTGAATTTCGGACGTACATATATTCCCGAATACGCCCAGCGTATCAAGCCATTGTATGCTTTGATACAACCTACTTTTTCGAAGTCTTCTTGGCTTCCGGAGCATATCTCCATTCTGCAGTCTTTGCAGACAGACCTTCTTGAGTCTAAATACCTTTTGACGCGTGATAACCACACAAACTTGGTGATTAGAATCATTCCAGGGGCAGTGGGTTTCACGTACTTAACCTTTAATGAAGGTGATACAGTACCCATCGCATACAAGTCACATCTATACACCTCTGCAGAAATGCGGTTCTCATCTGTGGAGAAAGTGCTAACAGCAGTGCAAATGGCGATCCTGAAGGAGCGCGCACTGGCACAGGGAAAACGCATTCTGGTGGTAACACCCTATCCTGCCCTAGAGGTAGTGACGAAAGCAAGTGTTCCGAACTCTAAAGCTTTGCACCCCCATTGGATTCAATGGGCAACATCTTTGACGTCTCCGGATGTCACTTTCATATTCGACTCTTCTCTTCAGACTCAGGAGTTTTTACAGTATGAATTCATTCATCCTCCTCCTTTGTCCTTATTGCCGCTTGAGGATTACGACTGTGTGATCTACACCGATGGTTCGGCACAACCGGCCACGGGTTCCAAGCATGCTTATTCAGCCGCATGTGCTATTGTTGCAGGTACGTTTGTGAACGGAAAGTTCAAATCCACTGTGGTGCATACACAGGCACTCGGGGACAGTACCGCACAATTGGCCGAGTTGCGTGCCTTGGTGCTTGCGCTTGAGTTCGTAAATCCTGATGTGACCACTTTAATCGTGTGCGATTCTTACTACTGTGTTCAATCATACAATGACAATCTGTTCTTTTGGTCGCAAAATGACTATAGAGACGCTAAAGGCAACACAATCAAGCATAAAATGCTTTGGGTTAGGGTGGCAGAATTACAAAGACGTCTGCCACTCACACAGGTGGTTCACACCCTAGGCCATCAGCGAGTGGGCGCACACGCTGTTGGTAACAGTCTGGCAGATGAAGCTGCCAGATCAGCAGTACTCACGTGTTCAGTAGCAGCAGTTACTAGATCCATGTCTAAAATAGACACTGATATCTTGGCAGCTATTGCTGCAACAAAAGAAGGAGTTAATTACCCTAGAGGTTTCCCTTCTAAATATTCTTACCAGATAGGTCCCGATCAGGCTCCTTTTGTAACAATACCTAACGTTGGGGTTCGGCTGATCCCCAACGCGGACCGCAGACTTTCCTTGATGACAGCGGCACACGAAGGCATGGCTTCGGCGCATGCTGGTGTGTCTGCGACAATTTCCATTTTGCAGCAGCGTTACTGGTGGCGTGGTTTATACAAAGATACACGTACTTATGTGCTTTCCTGTGACGTTTGTCAACAGATCAAGCCTTCAACAGTCACAAGACCACCGCAGACCTCGCTTGCAATTTCGAACAGACCCTTTGGGTGTGTTTACTTGGATCACTGCGGTCCATTTTCTTCAGACACTGCCTATAAATATATCTTAGTGGCAGTGGACTCGTGCACACGGTTCATCTGGGTCTGGCCACAACGGAGTGCTGACGCACGAAATGTCATTAGGGATTTGCGTGTCTTTGTGGGAATTTTTGCATGCGGCACCTTCCATTCTGACCAAGGTCCGGCGTTTGCCTCTAAGGCTTACAAGGACGCAATGGGCTCCTTAGGGGTGCGGGTGAAATTTTCGTCTCCGTATAGGCCTGAGGGCAACTCTATCGTTGAACGAATGAACCGTGACTTAAAGCAATCCTTGACAGCTAGAGTTATAGGTACTGGCAGGAACTGGCTGGCCCACTTGTATACTGTTCAGCGTGCACTTAATAATCTCCCTAGAAGGCCTCTGGGTGGGCGGACCCCTTACGAAATGCTCTTTGGCATACGAATGTTTGTGCCTGACCTTGATGGTCTAGACATGGCGGCGCAATCCGCCAAGTTCGATGTAGATAATCATTCTACTATGTTACAGGACTTACAAGAAGCCCGAGACAAACTAGCGATTGCACATTTACCTTCAGCCACAGACCCTGCTGTGCAGATTCCGGTTGCCGGCTGGCTTCCGAAGATTGGTGACCTGGTACGAGAGAAGGTGGAGAACAAAAAGAATTCGGCCCCTCTTTTCGTGCACCGGTTCCAGTACTGGGCTTGAAGGGAACACGTACAGTCATCCTACCACCGCTTCCCGGTCGCAAGGAAAACAGATACATCTCAGTGGAAAATGTCAAGCTACAACATCTGGCCGATCCTAAATAGTGTCACACCAGCGGTCTCTTGTCCTGCCATTTATCGGACAAGCGTTCGAGGCACGCCTGCACGAACAATCACTGATGTTACCATGGAGATGGTTGATTTGCCTGAAAATATATTTGAATCCCCTCCATCACCATGCATAGCCGAGGACGAGTATACTTATCCCGCCACAGAGTCGGTGGCACACCAACCAACAACGCCACTGAGCCCGACACGTTATTCTTTTGACTCGGATTCCAACTCATCACAAGTCCCGTCCAAGTTTAGTCTTTTTGTATCCTGGTTTAGAGACAATTTTTTGATTCCACCTTGGACATATATTTGGATGGTACTTTTCTTGGTCTTTTTGTTCATGTCCATTGGCTTTGTCACAGTGTTTTTTCTACTCATCAATGGTCACTATTTACCTGAACGCTCTGCTGTGAACAGTGTTGCTGGAACTTTGGCTCCACATTCCTCTTCACACATCATGAAGCGTGACCACACATTTGTGAACATTTCAGCGTTTCCAGTTGCTGATGGCATCGTATGGGATGCGGTAAACTTTCAAATACATGGCCCGACAGAAATTATTAATGTACCAAATGTCCTTCGAGTCTCGATGGGTGATGTAGTAAAAAGTAATATTCATTCTGATGATTGGGATGTGCATGCAGTTGAAGCATTGTTTGCTGATTTAAAATATTATGCCTCTTTTAATGCTGAAGACTTGTATATGAATTCTGCGAATTATGCCGATTTGTATTGCTACCAGCATTGGGGCAATCATTTTCTCCACAAACCAAGTGCACTACGCAGCCCTGTTACTTACACCCAATGGGAACACTGCCCAAACCCCATACCAGGTAGTTCCCAGACTCTTCGAAATAAATTCACCTATTTTACTGATTTTAATCGATCGAACCCTGGGTCCTATTATTTTAAATTAAAATCTCCATCGACTCAAAAAATAATGTTGACCCACACTAAATTACTATATTCGGGTTCCTTTTTGAGCGCCTTGGCGGTGGGTGGTTATGAGTATTGGAAAGACACAGTGGATTTAAAATCAATCTGGGGTTCGAAGCTATGGCAGGTGCAGGGCACTGAGGCCCTGCACCGTGCTTGCCTTATCCCAGCCCAAATTCTATTTCTAAATGCTTCCATTTATCAGACCACGTGTTGGGGGTTGGCTACCGTTAAACAACTAAATGCGCCAACCATCCCATCCTTGTCGAGTCTTCCAAATGATAGTTTGCGTTTTAATATGTCCCTTATGGCGTTACAGGCTCAGTTTCAGAACAATTCCTTTAACGTTACTGCACTAATACAGTCACCCTGGTTGGCATGGCCCATATCATCTAATGCATGCCAACTGCGTTTTCATGGCACAGTTCCTGGCTACATACAGGACAAGCCTGATCCAAGATTTACTGAAACTCGTACTGTGACCACGTATTCGGTTGGTAAATTATGTAAACAATGGTTACAACATTCGTCCTTAGACTCTGTTAAGAACCATTTATCCCTCCTATCAGGCACTATTGACTTATCTGACTTTATCTTGGGACCTCGTGGTCCCCGACCGAAGAGATTCATTTATGAAGCGTATAATGAACTCTGGAAGCTGTCACAAATGGAAGCTGCTTCCCGTCTTAGGGAAATAGACCAAGCAAATTTGGAAAAGGTGCTTGCTGTTGTTGACAATAGTATCAATACCCTGTCTTCCCGCATTTACACATTAAACAATATTGTATCCTCTGTTGTTGATATTGTACAAGATGATGTCTCTATGTTGTATCATGGTCAGAATCAGTTGCGTTCAGTGATGCAGTTTGCATGGACTTTGCAAACCCTTAAGTTGGGTAAAGTTCCTTGGAATTTGTTAAACACCACTGCCCTCTTTCTGCCTTTTAATTTGACTGACAAACAGCAGTTCATGTCCATGAAAGATGCATCTTACACTTTGTTACATATTGAAAAAGTGGATCCTTTACCATTCTCTGTAGCGGAACTAGATTCTGCGGTGTGGCTAGTTCATGGGGTTATAGCTTTACCTTTTTCCCTATTTGAATTCGGTTCGTGCATGAAACATTATCCTGTAGGCCGTTTCCAGCCTTTGGGTAGTGCTTTCCTGCATGAACTTTGGTCCTTGCCTTTCATGTATAAATGCCTTAGAGACGGCAAGGAGGTATTTCTCACGGGGGAGTCTTGTGATTCAACTGTGGGTCATTCGCTTATTTGTAAACATATTAAATTGCACGGGGCTTGTAGTGTTTCAGTTCCAAATCTTGCATGTGTGCTAAAGGGTATTCCTGCTCCTGCTATTTCTCCTACTTTTACTTTGCTTACCAACGGTAGCTATTTGCTTTTAAATAACGAAGACTGTTGTGGCCTACGGGCTGGCATTCCGTATATTGTTACAGTCTCGCACAGAGTTGTCTGCTGCAAGAATGTGCTTTTTCCTCCCCCTCACGACATCGTTGATAGCTCTATTTGGCCTTCCATTCCTACCATGGAGGCAGATTTCAATAAGTTGAGCAGAATAAAGGCCCTATTATTGAATGAGGAGGTTATGCTCACATCCGCCCGGGAGACATTCATTCTCCAGGTGGCGAGCACCCACAGTGAAATACAGGCCCTTTTGAACACTGACCTCCCCCAGCATTTTGGGGAGTTAATTCATCGCATTTTTAACGCATCAAACACTGAGGGTCTGGTGCACTTTTTAAGGTTGTGGGGTCTGGCCTCGTGTCCACCTTTCAAACTATTTTCGGTGTGATACCGGCATTCATTCATTCTATTTTTTCTAGCGTCTTTGGTGGTTTCCCATTAATCCTCGCTTTGGCGGCCGGTGTCTTGCTGTTGGTCTGTTTTCTGCGCAATGGCTGCACTCCACTGGGCCCTTCTCGATCCCGAACGCCTCCAGCTGCTCCGTGAGCGACTTCTGGTTGGCTTCGATGTTCTGCCCTTGGCAACTATCAGTGTGTCCTACACCCTTTCCTTTCGCTTTGCGTATTTCACTTGCGTGCAACCTGTGATGTCTTGCATCCGCTGTCCATTTACATGGACCATGGATTATTGCCTCTCCAATTCGTCATTGTCGGTCCCGGATTTTGTTCAGTTGGTGGGTCCCTTAGAGGCCCATGAACGGGACTGTTCCGCTGCTGGCTTTATGATGCGTGCGGCTGCACTGGGGATTTTGGCACAATGGGATATCTGGGCGGCTGCTCAGGATCTCCTACAACAAAGTTATATTGAATATCACGCAAGCTGTCCCGCATTGCTTTTGGATGCTCCATACTCTGAAGAACATTCCTGCAGCTTTGACCTGTTGGACTGGATGGCGTCTACGTTTTTTGACGATTCCAATGATGTCCTTTTGGACGGTATAGCATTTTTCTGCTCTTTCACATTTTTGGATTGATTGACTTGCCGTTAGTTGTCAGTGAACCACCTCTATTCTGCTCAGGTGTTTGGAACTCTGTCTTCCTTTTCGTCGTGGCCGATGGACTGTCCAGGGAGGGTGTCTTGTGGCTCATGGCCTCCTGGCAGGTCTGGCTACGTTACCACGCCTGGCTGCCATGATGACTCTTGCGCACGTTACTATTGGATGTTGTTCTGTCGCCCTCTGTTATTGCCTCGTTGTTCTACAATAGTCTGCATATTCTGTTTCTCACCTTTTCTCCTGTTCCCTTTTGGGCTCAGTCTGAACAACAGTTACAAGGTCGAATAACAAATCCCTGGTTTCTACTGATTTGGCCCGTCCCTCGCACCTAGACATAACACTTGTACAGCTGCCATTGAGAAATTAGTGTGCTTTTAATAATGCGCTCGCTTGCTCTAGAGAGCACTTGGAGACGACCTTTCCAGGGAGAAGAGCTGTGATTGTTTGCTGATGTAGTTTTGCATCAAGAGACTGAGGTATGGGGGTTCGCTAGTCAAAGCCCAAAGGTCTTCTATTATTATAATAAACTGGCTTCTAGCACGGGGAGGGTGGTAATGTTAGTTAGACATATATCCACTGCTTTATGAGATGCTTTCCCCGTTCGTATTCTATGGAGTAGTAACTATGCTGATTATATTGTTCTTATGTATTATGCTACTAGTACTGACACGTGTACTGTATCTTAGAGCACGTAAGTTGAAATAAACATTTTAACCTATACAGTGTCTCTTCATACGCATGTTGTGGACAGGTACGATTGTGACGAAAGAGTGTTCTTGCCTCTGCGAGTCCTGAGAGAGAGATACCGTGTTCTGGGTTGTCTAATCATTGGTACATTAGTGCTAATGGGACGCTAAGGCTAGTTGGGTTGGGGTTTTGGGTGCTAAGGTTTATGGTTGGCTCACCACTATATTCCGAGGTCCTATTATCCTGTGCATAGCTCTGTATGTGCAGAAACCTTATGACAGTGCTGAGTACTGTCATTCTAAAGTGTGCGTAAACATGTATTTTTGCTGCTGCGCTTAAGTGAGGAACAACCCAGACTGTTAGCCCTGAATATGTAGGGGTGCATACTGTATGGTCAATATAAGATGCTCAGTCAGGGTTATGTGTCACTAGGGCAGGTGAACCTATTTTTAATGCGTGTTGAGGTAAAGGGGTGGGTCGCCACTGGGATGGTGCCAGTGCGCAGGGCCCTCGCTCCAGGTTATGCTCAACACACTGCATTAGGGGGCAAGATGATGTGCATACCTGGGAGTGGTGGTACTAGACCCCACCCCCCCTTTTGGGAGGGGTGGAGATGTTACGCAATGTCACAAAGTAATTCCAACAGCTTATGTATATTTGTAAATTGGTGCATAGTATTCAGTAGTGTGTGTGTTTAATAAATGTACTCTTGCTTTTATAAAGCAAAGTACAGACTGGACAATCAATTATTGAGTGTTATTTCTGCGCACCTGCAAATGGCGATTACTAGCCCACACCACCTCCCTTGAGTAAACCCTCAGACTGCCCTGCAACGCTACCCTCTGAGAGTCAGGCGCTACAATTGGGTGTTTGGTTCCCAGTGAAGGACAAATGTAGTCATGTTATTTGTGCAGGCCTCACAGATACTGCCTCGTTTTCCAACATTGGTGTCTAGCGGCGGGAAACATAGTATCCCATTCTGGTGCGCATTTATAGCATTTGATAAGTCCAGTTTTGCCACACATTACCTATGCAGCAATGAACAAATGGAAGAGCGCAAGGCTCTGAGAAGGGTTCAAAGTTTTGGTTATGTGAACTAAAGGTATGGGGAAGGAAAGCCCAGCGCACATGTGTCATATGAAGATATTATGGTTTACATGTAAACTGTATTGATATGACCGCGCTATGTTGATTATCATGTGCTAGCGGGATGGTGCTTTCCAGGAAATGGTTGCATACAAATGTTCTAAGCCATATTGTACAACTTTGAACCCTAAGACTACACGCACTACACCTGCATGAGGAGGGTGTCTCCTCAAGAGATAGGGACAGCAACTGATACTGACATCACAGGTGGGGGTGTAGGGTTGGATTGACCTTTGTGGTCCTGGGAAATTCCCGCGCTTTTTAAGGGCAGGGCGGGTTTCCACAGAAGGGGCCCCAGGTGTCCTTCCCCCGCTGAAATTTTACTTGCCATTGGCGCAGGCCAAAACCACTGGAAGGGTGGGGCAGGAGGTTTCTTTACCCCGGGTAGTAACGCCCTAGGGGTTCCCATGGTGGGGGACCCCCAGAAACTTTTCCCACGGTGGGAGGAGGGTGTGGTAGAGTTGGGTGCCCGACCGGCCCCCAGGTTAACTGGTGGGGAGGTGAGCGACCCAGGGGTGGCCCCTGGTAGGGGGTGGCCCCAGAGGAGGGTAGTTCTTGAGTGATGGTGTGTAGTGGTAGCCCCTAGGTACCCTAAGTGGGCTAGGTAACTGACCCAGTGGAGATCTGAGTGGGGGTGATGTACTCCCTGGTTTCCAGGTGAAGGGTTGGTGGCGGACCCTGAGGTGTCAGGGTCCAGTGAGTGTTTACCCCGGAGTGGCCCATGGTGATGGGTGGCCCCAAAGGTGGGGTAGTGCTCGAGCTAGGATGTCACCCTGGAGCTTGTGTGGTGAGCCTGAGGTGGTGGCTGGGTCGATGCCTGGCCAGGTGACCAGTCAGGTAGGTCCTAGGAGACTTGTATCCCAGGACCGGAAGCATGAGGGTGTTCCCCAGCTCGATGCAGGAGGTGGACTTCTGCAAGGTAGTACCACGCTGAACACAGGTGGGGCCTATCTTAAGTGACGGGACCCTGTGGTTCACAAAGGGGTGGTGCAGGCCTAGCCGGGATCTTTAGGGTCCCTGGCTTGGGGTGGTCGTACTACCCTGAAGGCAGGTGGGGCCTATCTTAGGGAGGGGTCCCTGCTCTTCATAAGGGGTGGTGCAGGCCATCCAGGGACCATGTAGGTCCCTGGGCAGTCTCCCAAGGCACTGCTGGGTGACCGGGGAGGGCCATGAGAGGTGGGCCTGGGTCTAGCTAACTCGGGGCCCACAGGCTCTCTAAGGGTACTCTGGGAGGAGAGCGCGCCTCTCGGAGGGAAGGGTGCATAGGCCCTGTTCTCGCAGCGGAGAACAAGGAAGGGGTCTAGGTTCCAGGGGTAGTTTCCGTGTGGAGCTACTGACGGGGGGGAATGAGCTGTAGGATGTCTGACGAGGCACCCTCAGTGTTCCTCCCTGGCACTGCCAGTGTGGTAGTGAGGCCGGTCTGAGGTCCTATCAGGGAGCCAGGCCAGTGGCCAAAGGGTGCTTTTCTGTGTGGGAAAAGCACGAGTGGCTGTGCTTTCTTTAGGGAAGCCAGTCGTCCCGAAAGGGTGGTGGCAGCAGAATGACCTCAGCGGCAGGCTGAGGGTGAGGGTCCAGAGAGGTTGCATCTTTGGGGTGCAAGGACCAAACGGAGAGAGGGTACTGGTTGGAACAAACTCCAGAAGGAGACCAGCTAGTGACCCAGGGGATGGGATGTAGACCTGTCCCGGAAGACCGCAAAGGTGCTGAGGCACTGGACCCTTGTCCAGAGAAGGGGTAGGCATAGTGTTGCATGCCCAAGGGCAAAGGTGGGCCTAGTGAGGCCAAGTCCATGTAGACCATGAGTGACCTAGAGGTATCTAACCTAGAGCCCGGAGGGTTCTTAGGGTAGTCTGGGATCCCTGTCATGGGTGGAGATTTCATGGATGGGAGGAGTAGGTGGTCTGAGCGGATAACTGGTGAGTAAGGGGGTCTGGTCAGAACCCCTTATAACTAGTTATCGCTGACTACGGGAAGAATACCCATGTAGGGTGGCTACTTCTTCCCTGTAGGAATCAGCTGGGCGCGGCGTGTGTTAGAAGGTGGTTCTGACACTATGGGCCGCCCGGATTTTTCGCTTTTTGAGCACCTAGGTGTTGAGGTTTTACTGTGGGAGAGCCTCATAAATTGGGACTCATCCACAGTGAACTCATGAGGAAAGAGACTGCATGTGGATTTTACTGGTGTCCCCTAGCTTGACTAGGTCGCTGCGCAGCAGCTGGAGTAAAGGGGCACCGGGCTGGTTACATGCAGACACCTGTGTACATGCGTGTGCACATGTGTAGGGGCTGCGCAGGGGAGATTCTTGGCATGCGCAGTCCAGGAGCAGCTACAAAGTGAATGGTGTGGCAGGACTTATGCAGAATTGGGTGGTGACACGGAATAGGCCTTATACGCTAGGAAGGAACATGCCAGGGAAAGTCAGTGTGCTTTACTGTGTTTTTCACTTCATTATTCCCCTATGGGGATGTGGAGCCCATGTGCTAGATTAACTTCCATAAGGCCTACAGATTCCAGACACGCACTAAAGTCCACTGTAGCAGATGTGAAAAGGAGTATTCTGCAGAGTCCCAAGTCATAATTGTACTGCTTTTGGGTCGTCCAGAAATGTCACATTTCTCTGAGTCAGTCATAACCAGGGCCAGGCTGAGGGCTGACCTCAGCTGGACGGATTGATAACCTTTTCTTCCACAAGCTAAGGCCTCTCCAGGAAGAGAAGATGGGTGGGGCTACAGGCTCATCCATCAGCAGCTATCACTGGGTGCCAGGCACCAGGCTGCACCAAGGGGGAAGGCAGCCAGAAAGGAAGGGCTTGTGTTTCAGAGACCATGTGGCCAGAGACCCTGGACGACGCCATTTTGAACAAACCCAGAGGCTGGACAAGGAGGAGGGAGCAGGGGCAGGGAAGTGATGTGTCGCTGTTTGATAGGACAAACAGAGACTTCCTGCCAGCCCCTACTCAACTTTTTAAAAAGTACTGGAAGAGGAAGAGAGCTCTCTCTGGGGTGTGGTCTGCGGAGAAGGTGCTGGAGCCTGGCGCAATGGGCGGTTGGAAGGAGGAACCCCCTGACTGTCCCCCAGGGCCCTGCCAGCACCAGAAGAAGAGCCCAGGACCAGTGCGCAGAAGCAGGGGCCTCTGCGCAGGGAGAAGAGAGGCCAAGGATGAGAGACAGGCGAAAGGCTGGCGCAGGGAGCCAGTGAAGTCAGCTCCCTGCCGAATCCCCCTCTCAGAGACCCCGAGGGCGAAGGAGAGTATTCCCCGTGGCTGGGGCTGGCCACCAGGAGTGAAAGGACACGAAAATGGGGCAGATCGGACCCCAGGGGCTGTGATATGGCCCCCAGAAGGTGGGCGACCTTTGACCCCCACGAAGAGGAGGTCGGGGCCCGGGAGCCCATCCCTGGGCCCCGAGCAAAGCCGGGAGCGCCGTCGCGCTCCCCGTGGAGATTGTGCCCTCCGGGGTGCCAGGAGCCCACCCTGGCCCCCGGCGAAGACAAGGAAGGCGGGGGAGCGCCGTCGCGCCCCCGCGAAAATGAGCCCAGGGGCCCGGGAGCCCATCCCCGGGCCCCGAAGCAAGTTGGGGAGCGCCATCGCTCCCCCCGTGAAGATAATGCTCCCACGGGGTGCCAGGAGCCAACTCTGGCCCCCGCAGAAACCGCCGAAGACGGGGAGTGCCGGCGCGCTCCCCGTGAAGAGGAGGGGCGGGGCCCGGGACCCCATCTCCGGGCCCCGATGGTGGCCCAGCCGGGTGAAAACCAAGCCGGAGGGGCCGTGTCGCGCCCCTCCGTGAAGATTCGGGGCCCGGGATCCCATCCCCGGGCCCCGAGTGCAGGAAGGAGGAGGGGGAGCGCCGCCGCACTCCCCGAGGTCCGCCGGGACTGGCGGGAACCTCCGGGTCTGCCCGCAGCCACGGGCAGACCAGAAGACGAGTGCCGGCTCCCGCGGCAGCACGCGAGGGTGCTGGCCGGGCGGGGAGCCGGCGGGAGTCACCGGGTTGGGCTTCCCGGGTGGCTCCCCACCAGGGAAGCCAGACGGGGTCCCGGGTGGGACCGGGACCCCTTCGAGGAGGCAAGAGCTGCACGGGGCCCGGGTGGGACTGGGCCCCCAACAATAGCATGAGCGGCCGGGGTGGGCTCCCGAGCCGTAAAGAATTTACCTGGGGGTCCGGGTGGGACCGGGCCCCCACCCAGCGTGGAAGGCGGCGCAGAGCGCCAGGTGGATCGCGGCTCTCCCCGGCACAGCGGGAGAGCCGCTCATCACTTATTCACGCTAAGGAGCGAGAAGCACCCCATAATGCCTTGCAAGGCATGGGGAAAGGATCGCTTTTGGTGCTTGGTGGCCCCCAGAGGAGGGGGTCACCCTCAAGAATGAAAAAGGGTGCTGGGGGAGCTGCTGGAGAAGCGCAGTCTCCCCAGCACGAAGTTAAGTCCCACCCTAAGTTTCCTAGGGATTTAAAAAGGATAACCCTCAAGGGCTCAACCTGTTTCATGACACCTTCTGGGCTGGAACTTTTGTTTTACAGCTGAGGGTGTATTGCAAAGTGCTTCATGGAGTGAAGGGCTGAGTTGGGGATGTCTGGAGAAGGGCATCCCCTGGAGGTGAAGAGGTGTAATTGCACCTGAACTGCATTTACTAACGGTTACTCCTTTTAGAGGGACTGAAGGTCACATATGTAATGTGAAGTACCTGTGTAAGGTGATGTCATAAGCAAAGTGGGTTATGTTGCCAGACCCTCCTGCTAGGGTGTCTGGCTGGATATGTTAATCCTGTGATTTCATCTGTGATGCCTTTAGGGGCTGTAATTGCAACGCATTTTTAATGTCCAACAAATGTGCTGAATACTGTCATTCTAAAGTGTGCGTAAACATGTATTTTTGCTGCTGCGCTTGTGAGGAACAACCCAGACTGTTAGCCCTGAATATGTAGGGGTGCATACTGTATGGTCAATATAAGATGCTCAGTCAGGGTTATGTGTCACTAGGGCAGGTGAACCTATTTTTAATGCGTGTTGAGGTAAAGGGGTGGGTCGCCACTGGGATGGTGCCAGTGCGCAGGGCCCTTGCTCCAGGTTATGCTCAACACACTGCATTAGGGGGCAAGATGATGTGCATACATGGGAGTGGTGGTACTAGACCCCACCCCCCCTTTTGGGAGGGGTGGAGATGTTACGCAATGTCACAAAGTAATTCCAACAGCTTATGTATATTTGTAAATTGGTGCATAGTATTCAGTAGTGTGTGTGTTTAATAAATGTACTCTTGCTTTTATAAAGCAAAGTACAGACTGGACAATCAATTATTGAGTGTTATTTCTGCGCACCTGCAAATGGCGATTACTAGCCCACACCACCTCCCTTGAGTAAAGCCTCAGACTGCCCTGCAACGCTACCCTCTGAGAGTCAGGCGCTACAATTGGGTGTTTGGTTCCCAGTGAAGGACAAATGTAGTCATGTTATTTGTGCAGGCCTCACAGATACTGCCTCGTTTTCCAACAGAAACATTTTGGCAACTTTTTACCTGGGGAACCCTCAGAGACCGAGGTCAACATCAAAGCAGCCACCATTGAATCGACGTTTGGTCTCTGCTTGCTGATTTGCCCCGCTGAAGAAAATCTGACTTCCAGAAAAGTTTCTAAGTCCGAACTTAGAATGCTTCACCGAACCCGTTGCTGAACCGAAGCTAAATGGTGTTGAGGGCTTCCTGAGCATGGAATTCTGACTTTGCCCACTCAGAGCTTTCCTGCCTTCATTGCTGACCGCACAGGGAGCTCTCAGTTCAGCAACCTGGCGTCATCAAGCCCCGCTTTAGATCCAGGTTCCAACTTGCCCCGCTGACTGCTCATTGATGACCACTTTTTCTCCATAAAAGTTTCTAAGTACGAAGGTAAACTTTCCAGCAGGATGAACCTGGTCCCTGTATCCAACATGGCCAAGCTCATAACGTTTGACTTTGATGCTATCTACCACAACCAGATTACTGCGGTTGGCACTTTGTGCTTTTTGGAGCTTTTTTAAATTCAAACTTTAAAAATGTATATCTCTGGTTCTTGCCGTTTTGGTGTGATTTTATTTATTAAATTGTACTTTATTTTTCTAAATTGGTTAGGGATTTTTCTTGTGTTGTGTTTTCACTTTATTGCTGTTTGAGCACTGCCTAAATACTTTATACATTGTCTCTAAGTTAAGCTTGACTACTTTGTGCCAAGCTACTAGAGAGTTAAGCACAGGCATATTTAGTGATTTTGGTGGTTCTCTGACTATACAATTCTGGGCCCACTGGAGGTTGTGTTAATGAGTGGTGTGGGTGGGTTTTTGCTAGGGTTAGTGGGAGGTGTGAGCCGAACAGGTTACTGTTGTGCCTCAGTTCACTTTGGCATATTGCTGGCCTTGCACCACTGTAACATGGCTTGCATATCGATGTTAGAAATGGGGGTCTCTAGTTGGCAGAGGTATGCACCTTGTCCTATTAGGGACCCTTCCTTCTGGTCAGGATAAGGGAGTTACACGCCTAGATAACCCCTGCTCACCCCCTTGGTAGCTTGGCATGAGCAGACAGGCTCATTTCAAAGGCAATGTGTAAAGTATTTGCACATAACACATACAGTAACATAGTGAAAACACCTCAAATGGACACCACACCAGTTTAGAAAAACAAGTATCTTTATCTAAACCAAACAAGACCAAAACAACGGATCACTGACATAATATCGACTACAAAAATATCGAATATACAAAATATCGGCGTCTAAATATCGACTACAATAATATCGACTACCTATACTTATTTATAAAATTACAAAAATATCGAGTACACAATATCGTAAATAAAAAACATCGTTCACCACAATATAGAAATGCTAAATATCGTTACATTAAATATCGTTTAAATTTTTATAACATACAACATTACAAAAATAGAATACCAAAACATAGACACCAATAATATCGACTTTTACAAATATCGACTATATAAAAACTGCTCAATTAAATATATCTTTAGCACCAAATATAAATTCACATTATAAAAGAATATAAAATACTTAAACAACATAATAAAATAATTTGCAAACACCACAATATATAAAACAATATATTTTGGCTAAAGAAACGTATTACAATAATTAAATATAAACTTTAAATATATAATACTTGCATTATTTCACATTAAAAACAACATTTAAATTATTTACAAAAAGTAAAAAGATAAAATATTTACTTTCTACTAACAGTTTCTTAATTAGCGTTTCCCTTATATGGAAAGAAAGTGCCAAAACAATAAAAACAATTAACTTCAACGAATAAAACGCTTACATTTCAAAATACACCAATAACATAAAGCAACCAATTAAATAAACACTATATAAACATCAAAAACATACATCTCTTTTACACTTAAAAACTACAATAAAGAAGAAGGTGAAACTGTGCCCAACTGTTTCCTGAAAGAAAACTTTCATTACTAAAAAAGAAATTTAAAACTGCACTAAGTAAGTAAAACTGTTTTTAAAATATTACAATACTACTAACCTGCAACAAAAATTATTTCTAAAACCTAATTAACTATTCTTTCATTCCTTACTTTTATATCACCTCTACAGATATCCTACAAAGCCAGAAAATTATTTCAAAAATACTCACCAATAAAAACAACAATAAATGTAAGTATATTCTATTTTTGCCAAACCGACCTAAAAATATTTTCAAAACGTTATTCACTAATATATATTTTCTTTTTATCTATCTCCTCTACAGCCAACAGCAAAATCTTCCAAAATAATTCTACAACTACTAACAAAATAAAAACAACTAAAAAGTAAGTATATCATTTTCCATTATTAAACAAGGTGAAATACCCACCCAAATAACCCTTTACCCCTAAAATGCCTATCATCTACAAACAATAGAATTAAATTATTAATATGTTTTTTCCTCTTCTCAACAGAAATTACATCAACTAAATAGAAAAGAAAGCTTGAAATTATTTCCTAACCAATGTCATTTACATCAAACTAAACATTGTAAGTATATTCACTGAGATGTAACAGTATTTAATAAACATGTTGTATTTATTATATTAAAATATTTTCTTTTTGAATTTTCCCTAGCATAAAACAAAACAACATGACTGAAGGTGCAGAATTTGTAATGTCACAAAAAAATAAAATGCTATTATGTTATATGGGTTATGTGTATACACAGGAGAAACAAATAGGCCTTAAAGTATTTTGGAAATGTAGCAAATACTACTCTAACAAATGCTATGGAAGAGCTACTACTCAGGAAACTACTGTTATTTCTGTAAAAGAACATAATCACCCCCAAACATAACAGAGATTGAGGTTAGAGATGCTCTTGAAAGTATAAAAGAAGCAAGCACTAGTACTGACAAAGCAACTACCCAAATACTAAAAGAGCAACTATTAAAATTACCTCAACATGCATCAGGACAATTACCGTCCATAGCTTCTTTAAAAAGAACAATTGCCAGACAAAAAAAGCTACCACAACTACTATACCTGCCCCTAAAACATTTGCAGAAGTAGTTATTCCACCAGAATTAAGCATTACTCACAGTAAAGAACCATTTATTTTTTTTGATAACAAATGCCCAGAAAAAGAATAATTATGTTTGCTACTGCAAACAATTTACTTAAATTACAGAAATGTGACACCTGGATGATGGATGGAACTTTCAAAGTCTGCCCAAAACCATTTTACCAGCTGTACACAATACATGGATTATACCAACACTCAAATATTCCATTCATCTACGCACTATTACCAAATAAACAGCAAACTACCTACATTGATATACTCACTAAAATAAAAGAAGAAAGCAATAATTATTTTCCTTCAAAAATAATTATTGACTTTGAAATAGCCATGATAAATGCTATACTAAAACATTATCCACACACAGCAATTCAGGGTTGCTATTATCATTTTAATCAGAGTCTCTGGAGACATCTACAAAAATCAACCCTAAGTGTACAATATGCTACAGACAGTACTTTTGCCTACCAAATAAAAAAGCTAATAGCACTAGCATATGTACCTGTAACAGATGTAGCAGAACACTACAATATTCTAATAGAAAGCCCCTATTACAAAAGGAACGAAGACAAAATAAGCCCACTACTAGACTACTTTGAGGACACCTGGGTGGGAAGATTGCATAGATCAGGGCATAGAAGGCAACCTAAATTCCACATTCCTTGGTGGAACGTGTACCTAAGTACCTTAAACAAAGAATCAAAAACAAATAATAGTGTTGAAGGATGGCATAATGCCTTCCAATCAACAACAAGCAGAGGTAAACCTACCCTACAAAAACTTCTAGAATCTATACAAAAAGAACAAAGCTATCAAGAATTACGGATGGAACAATCTGTAACTCAAATATGTCCCAAATTAACTAAACAAACTAAAAAAATGTTTGAGCTACTGCAAAGTCAGGTTACCCTATACCCATCTACAAGAGGCCTAGATTACCTATCCCTAATAGCCAAAAGCATTTTATAAACAAAAGTTCCACAGGTATTATACATTTTTTCGTTCATAAAACAGAAACTTTACACACATATATTAATATTATATTTTCACAAATATTACTTATTTGTCATATATATTTTCTTAAATTAAAAATATATATTTACAAATAAATAATAATTATCAAAATATACTATAAAACACAATTAATTTTAAAAACATTTCCCACCCAATTAATTTAAATAAAATACACTTACGGTTTATGTAGCTGTAGAAAATGTATTCCAAAAAGAAATAATCCTTCCATCTATGTGTTAATGCATGTTAAAGTTTAAAAAAGCCCCCAAAAAATGCGAAAATACAACACGTCCCATACAAATCCATCGTTCCGAAATCCAAATTACGTAAACCCTCAAAAACACGAAAAAGATACAAAAATATAAAAAACGCTCCAGGAAATACCGAAAACTAAAAGAAACTGTGATAATAATATTAGTTTAACAAACTAATACACAGTTCTTTTATTAAAAAAAACGCGTCTCTGTCTCCAACGTAAACTCGATTAAAATGAATCTGCAAAAAAGATTAAAAGCATACCCACCCACACAAATACACCAAAATACATTGATTAAATACAATAAAATGAATTTATAGCAACAAAACAACACATATTTACTCATATTAATGTCCGTCTACACTACACCTCAAACAGTAACTCACGTCATCTCACTAAAATATAACTAACAACTACAGCACACCAAAAACGTAATAACCTAACTATAAATACAATATATAGGTCCTAACTACACTAAAACATAAGTATTAACTTAGAAAAATAAGTAAAATTTCCCTTACCTTGCTCGACGCGACGCAGCTTCCAACCGCGAGCTTCTCCGACCCTCAATGACCCAAAATAACAGTACGCGGTTACAAAATAGTCCCTGTAAACTTAAAATGGCTGCCTAAATAAAGTTTAAAAAAGGAATAATGTAAAAAAAAATCATTATATCAAAGTATAAATTTCACATATATTTTTCTTATGTTGTACACAATTTTCTGTATATTTAAAAATTACTATATAATGTATTATACTTTGTAAAGTTGTAATAATAATTAATATAAAAATATATTTATTATTATTATAATTGTATATGTTTTTTTATAATGATAAAAATTATAAAAAATACATATTAATTCTGTAAAATTGTTAAATAAAACTTACCTGTTTAAAAATAAATTTTCATTAATTACAACAATGTCATAATTAATATTATTAATATTTTATATACTAATAATATTAATTAAAAATATATTTACATGTAATAAAGTGCTAATTATTTGTAAATGATAAACAATATTTACTACAACATTATAATGTTACAATATTAAATAATAAATAAACATACAATGCTTTACTTTCTGTATATATATACCAAAAATGGTTATATAATTTGTATACATATATTACAATGTTACAAATGTTGTAAAATAATGACATAACATTTTTTTCCCTTAAAAAATTCTATTAACGAATAAATGTATGTAAAATAATTTATGTTCCTTCAATAAAAATTGACAAATTTTATGTATATTTAATAATATCTATTGCATTGTATAAATAAATAAAAAAATTGTTTCTCTTTCTATCTACTTATACAAAAATAAAAAAAATTGAAAATAAAAAAAGTCTAATTTATTTTTATATGTATATCTTATAATTAAATATTTTACTTAAATATATTAATTTGATAAATGTACCTTTTTAATTAACATTTGTTTTTTTACTAGAAAATTATAAACTATACATCACTTACACAAGACAAATTCATTTTCACTACACATAATAAAATACATTTATATTCCTTCACATATAAAAACACATACAGTAAGTTTCCTACAACTCTTTATATAAAATAAATAAATACACATCAAATAACATATTTGTTATATAAATATTTAATATTAATTATAAATAATTATAAAAATATATTTCTACACAAACAAACATCACCAACTATTCCCAATACATTTAAACAATATTCATTAAATATGGTAAACTTAAACAATATATAATTTACTCTTCCCACTACACTTAAAATTTAGAAATAAAACATACAAAACATTAACCATATATAATTTACTATTCCCAATACAGTATACATTAAATAATAAAAACTACTTTACATGGAACAAATTAAATTTACTATTCCCACTGCACTAATTAGTAATTCAGAGAAGTTGCTGGACACTAAACATATAACAATTACTATTCCCACTGCAGTAAGTATTAATTCAAGGAAGATGCTGGACACTAAACATATAAAATTACTATTCCCACTCCAGTCAAAATTAAGTCAGGGAAGGTGCTGGATATTAAACATATATAAATTACTATTCCCACTCCAGTAAGTATTAACTCAGGGAAGGTGCTGGACACTAAACATATAAAATTACTATTCCCACTTCAGTCAAAATTAAGTCAGGGACGGTGCTGGACACTAAACATATATAAATTACTATTCCCACTCCAGTAAATATTAACTCAGTGAAGGTGCTGGACACTAAACATATAAAATTACTATTCCCACTTCAGTAAAATTAAGTCAGGGAAGGTGCTGGACATTAAACATATATAAATTACTATTCCCACTCCAGTAAGTATTAACTCAAGGAAGGTGCTGGACATTAAACATATATAAATTACTATTCCCACTTCAGTAAATATTAACTCAGGGAAGATGCTGGACACTAAACATATAAAATTACTATTCCCACTTCAGTAAAATTAAGTCAGGGAAGGTGCTGCACATTAAACATATATAAATTACTATTCCCACTCCAGTAAGTATTAACTCAAGGAAGGTGCTGGACATTAAACATATATAAATTACTATTCCCACTCCAGTAAATATTAACTCAGGGAAGGTGCTGGACACTAAACATATAAAATTACTATTCCCACTCCAGTCAAAATTAAGTCAGGGAAGGTGCTGGACATTAAGCATATATAAATTACTATTCCCACTCCAGTAAGTATTAACTCAAGGAAGGTGCTGGACATTAAACATATATAAATTACTATTCCCACTTCAGTCAGTATTAACTCAGGGAAGGTGCTGGACATTAAACATATATAAATTACTATTCCCACTTCAGTAAATATTAACTCAGGGAAGATGCTGGACACTAAACATATACAATTACTATTCCCACTTCAGTAAAATTAAGTCAGGGAAGGTGCTGGACATTAAACATATATAAATTACTATTCCCACTCCAGTAAGTATTAACTCAAGGAAGGTGCTGGACATTAAACATATATAAATTACTATTCCCACTCCAGTAAATATTAACTCAGGGAAGGTGCTGGACACTAAACATATAAAATTACTATTCCCACTACAGTCAAAATTAAGTCAGGGAAGGTGCTGGACATTAAACATATATAAATTACTATTCCCACTCCAGTAAGTATTAACTCAAGGAAGGTGCTGGACATTAAACATATATAAATTACTATTCCCACTTCAGTCAGTATTAACTCAGGGAAGGTGCTGGACATTAAACATATATAAATTACTATTCCCACTCCAGTAAATATTAACTCAGGGAAGGTGCTGGACACTAAACATATAAAATTACTATTCCCACTCCAATTAAAATTAAGTCAGGGAAGGTGCTGGACATTAAACATATATAAATAACTATTCCCACTCCAGTAAGTATTAACTAAAGGAAGGTGCTGGACATTAAACATATATAAATTACTATTCCCACTTCAGTCAGTATTAACTCAGGAAAGGTGCTGGACATTAAACATATATAAATTACTATTCCCACTCCAGTAAGTATTAAGTCAGGGAAGATGCTGGACACTAAATATATATGTTTTACAATATTAACAACTTTACCATTATCCCCTAATAACCCAACATCCCAGTACTAAAAACAACTTACTATTTATATTTATAAATTACTTTTTTTCTTCTAATTATTTGCAATTTTTTAAATTTCTACTTAATAAATATTTTTAAAATATTATTTAAATAACACTTCCCACCTTTATCCCCTAATAATGAAACATCCCCTCCTAAAACAAAACATATATTTTAACTTTTTAATATAAATTTCGTTTTTTAAATTATTTTCTAATTTCTAAAAATTTTAAATTCATATCTAAATTTATACTAATAGCTTTAAAATACTGCACACCCTTATCCCCTAATGACCCAACATCCCACTACTAAAACAAAAAATATATTTTAAATTTTTAATATAAATTTCGTTTTTTAAATTAATTTCAATTTTCTCAAATTTTTAAATTAATATCTAAATTTAAACTAATATTTTTTAAATACTCCCCACCCTTATCCCCTATTAACCCAACATCCCACTGCTAAAAGAAAACATATATTTTACATATTTAATATAAATTTCGTTTTTTAAATTATTTTCTAATTTCTAAAAATTTTGAATTCATATCTAAATTTACACTGATATCTTTAAAATACTGCACACCCTTATCCCCTAATGACCCAACATCCCACTACTAAAACAAAAAATATATTTTAAATTTTTAATATAAATTTCGTTTTTTAAATTAATTTCGATTTTCTCAAATTTTTAAATTAATATCTAAATTTAAACTAATATTTTTAAATACTCCCCACCCTTATCCCCTATTAACCCAACATCCCGCTCCTAAAAGAAAACATACATTTTACATATTTAATATAAATTTCGTTTTTTAAATTAATTTCAAATTTCTAAAAATTTTCTATTTAAATATGAATTTACACTAAGGGGCTCATTACGATGGCGGGCGGAAGCACAACCGCCGTGCTGGCGGATGCAAAAACCACCAGTTACCGCCGGCATGCAGCAGTCCACACGCCCGCCCAATTACGATGCGAAAAGTAGGCCAAACACCGCCGGCAAGCCAGCAACACCGTCCGCCATCAAAGTGCGCCCGTACACGTAGCGGCGCAGCACAACTGACACACACCGTCCGACGAAACACGTCCCGCCCAGCGCATAAATTACGATGCCGCAAACAAACGGCTCCCACGGCCAAGAGATACCGTACGACAAACCGAAGCGGTAACACGGACGCCGAGCACGGACAACGAAGAAGCGGCTCCCCGAGCATGAATCCAGCACTGCAGGCCCTCCCCATGCTCCTGCTGATGCACCACCAAGGACGCAACGTACCGCGGAGACGCAGGTAGGCACACACACAACAAGTGCACGCAAACAGCGCACACAGTGCAAGGGCGGAAAAAGCGGACAACCCCCACCAGCGCGTGTACACTACACATCCACCATTGCATCCACATATGACACACAGGCCAAATCGTAACATCGCGTAACACATGTGTACACACCACCTGGGACTAGGAACCAACGACCCCGTCACGGCCCCAAAGCGGCGATGACGCCGCCACACATGTGCACAACGCAGAGGCCAACCGCAGCGCCATGCATGCGTCGCACACAGACACAGGGACACAACCAAGCAGCACACACATCAGCCCCACCCCAAACGCACATGACACGTGACAGGCCTGCCACAGACATGTCCCCAACGCCCAATTCACGGACAACACCCAACGCCACACAACCGACGCACACATGTCAGTGAAGACACGCAACAGCAGGACACACCCCAGTGTAACAAACATGGCGTAGCACACAGCGGCGGCAACACCAACTAGGAGAAGCAGGGCCCCTTCGGGAAGAGGAACGCCAGTACCACACTGAAACACCCATACCACCCTGCACATATGAACAAGACATATAAAACGGAACACCAAAGAGCCCGGGGACCGACAACAGGTGGCCCAAGAATAACATTCACACACAAGGCCCAACGCAGAGCGGAAAGGCAGCCTGCCGCCCACACAAGGGAGAGCAGACAGCACTGAATGACCTTCCATTCCAACTCCGAAACCACAGCCCTACGACAGAAGCCGGTGAATACAGCCATTGTCCAAGAATAGACCAACACAGGCATGCCGAGGAGACCGACCACAGGGCAGATAGCGCATATCACAGAAGCACACAACGGACGGGGAAGAAAGAAGAAAACACTCCCCCATGTCGGCCACATGCAAGTTAATTGGAAGGAGTCACACATCACTGACCATGAACTGTCTGAGAAGCATGTGGGAAGAGGGCCCGTGTCCTCCAAACAAGCCAACAGAACACAAGTCCTGTCTCCCTACGACTACACAGAGCTCACAGCAACCTCGGAGCGTGCACATTGCAGACTGCACACACAGCCGGAGCACGCCACCACAACGCACCGCTGCGAAATGGCAACCGCAACACACCTACCCAACTACGCCGAACAGCTCAAGCTGTACAAAACCAACCTGTTTCATACATTGGGATGCGATCTCCTGTCCCTGCTGAACGTAAGTTACCGACTGACTTACCGCATCACATTGTTCAGCTGCGTCATGCCCGTCTTCTACTGTCGGAGGTGTCCCTACCAGCATCCCGTGGAGATATGCCTCTCCAACCCGGCATGTCTGAAGGCGGACCTGCTACCACTACTCCTCCCTCTGGACGCACACGACAGGGCCTGCTCTGCCTATGGGGGCATGGCGTATGTGGCCAACATCGCACCCGCACTGAAATGGGACCACTGTGCCTCCACACGACGGATCATCGAGAACAGCTACATCGAATGTCACCCAGCATGCCCCATCATGGTCCTCCAAGGGACAACTTACGAACAACACCTTGACAGCCACCATCCGCTACATTGGCTGGCAAACATGTACACCACCAATGACATGGAAGCCCTGCTGGACGGCATCGCATACCTGACAACCTGTAAATTCATCGGACCACAACGCAGGTTCCCCGATTGACCTATGATGTCCAACCCCGCACCCATGCTTAGCTTCCGCACGGACTGGCCAGTCACCACCACAACAGCCATACCAAACGACCGGCAACTGTAACCACACCATCAACGACATCGCCATGACATCGGATATGACCGGGACATGCACACTGTTCCCCATCACATCCAGGAACACCGCATGCATCGTGGGAGGCAGTGGCATGGGCTCTGTGTATCGCACCCACATGGACGGAACTGCACGAACAACCAGGACACGACATGGATCCAGCGCCCATGGACACACACACCGCTCAGTGGACATGAATAGGTCGCCTGGAGTCTGTGGGTGCTGCACCCCTCCCACCCCCGGCCCGGGAATCCCATACCAGGACCTTTGCATGGACGACAAGTGCATACAACAACAACACGACCCCAGTGACTGTGACATGTCCAGTAACCACCACAGTGCAACAACAAGTGGCACGCCGCTGCATGCACGCAAGCACATGCCCTGATGTCATCTCACATGCACGCGTGCATGAGGAACAACCGCAGCAAACCTGTCACATGGAACTGAGATGGACTGTGCCCATGATGCCAAGCGGTCTGGTAGGCTACATGTATACCGTCTGTGTCAAAGTCCGCAGCTCCGCAGCTATACGTAAATGTACATTAGCACAGCCTTGGCCAAGCAGATGTCACTCTGAAGCCCACATCCCACATGCAACAGCCAATCACATGTAACCCCACACCCTATCCCATTTGCAATCATGCTCAGTATATCCTCAACATGTATTCCGCTGCCAGTAGTGTCCACTATACTGCATCACAGAGGACAGAAGACTCAATATAATGTTTGAAACCAAAACTGTCTCCGCTGACTCATTTCACAAGTACGAATGAGAGAGGATGAGAGTATGTGAAGTACACGGCAGTCGTGACATGACCATGTAGTCCACTGGTATTGGATGTCAACGCAAATGAGTAGCACAACTGTGGAAGACACACATGTGTCGTGTGAAGTCGTATGGACGCAGTGCTCAGGTGGGTGGGTGTGACGGGTAGATGCGCACATGCCAAGTTGGAGCACGCCGCGTCGGGAGGGGTCATGAACAGTACACCACCGCTTCCCTGGGCATTGTGAGAGGACACCTGTCGGGGGGAGTGAACACGTGTGTGCACAGCAGCCGGGCACACGTACAAAGCGGTACCAGGCGCACCTCAGCCCACCCTCTGTGGACAAGCTGGATCCTGTTGTGCGCCCGCCATGCCCCTTGACAAGGCACACACAGCCCCAGTCGACCAGGTGTAACCCCAACATAGTCAATACGCACAGGCGATACAGGGCACGGGATGGCAGTGGAGCATGGTGTGTGAGAGGTCTCCTCGCGCTCCTCCTGGTCATATCACGCAGGCAATAGAACCTCAACGTCTAGCATGGCACAAGTCAAATGGAAGTGTAGGGGGACGCACCACAGCACGAGCAGCACTGACGTCACGGGAGGTGGCTCGCACCATCCCATCCATTGCCCATTATACCAACCACGCCACATGCCATTGCGACTAAGTGCAAGCGCGTGCGCCACCACCCCGAGCCCTCCCCAGAGAGGCCAAAGAGTGAATGTGTGGGCCATCAGTCACAGACGGACGCGGCATGGCCGCAAGGGCAGCCACAGCCACTGGGTGTCGCAGGTGGCGGATCCGGAAGGCGAAGACTGTGATGCATAGTCCATGCAGGCCGGGTCTCCATTTGGGGCACCACGCAGGTGGACGGCGTCCCGCAACACATCATACCCTGAGACAGCCCACTCGTGCAACTGGACCCACACATACACTCCTTGCCCTCTCTGGTGCGAGCTTGGGGCTGCCTGTGCAAGCGCTAGCCTCGCAGGTGAGCATGCATATTGGGGGAGCGAGGGGAGGACATGAGGGCTGGGGCGAAGATGACTGTATCACTGTCAGTTAGTACAAGGGATGACCCAGATGTGGAAAGGAAGAGACGTGTCCCGTGTGTACTGCAACTAGTCGCCAATCCAACTACCCCCATGTCCGGAATGTAAGCCCGCACCTAGGCCCGGCCATCCGCCACATCGAACATACCACCAGCACGACAACCTTCCCATTCGAAACACTGACTGGGGGTGGCGACCAGTGTACAATCATGTGTAGCCTACCCACGCGTACATGTGGGCCCTCCATGATCCATGTCACCTGCGGCAAAGTCATGACATGCGCAATGAGGGAAGTGAGGAGAGCTGTCCGCCCCACGCGCAGAAGGTGCATCAGCTCCACAGACCCAGCAGCGAGTCCAGCAGGGGTCACATGTGCAGGGGCAGCTGTGCCTGGTGTGAAGGCACATGCATATAGACAGCACATCGACCAATGTGTAGTCTGCCCACATCTACAGTCCATCATCATGCGGACATAGGAATTGAACACAGGGCAACACATCTTCAGTTGGTGCACCCACCGTGACCAACAATGCACAATCATCGACGTACCCGCCCTGTGCATGGCCCCCCACCCAACGGAGGCACATCCAGTGCCACCATCCCACACACACAAGCCTTCCACGGAACATGCTGTGTCCAATGGTCAGTACAGAGTCAGCGCCCATCTGGTGGATCCTGAACAGGAGACACATGCACACACATGCCAGCTCCCACTATGTACGTCTGCCACCTGGCACGTGCAATGTAACCTCTCACCTGTGACGTGTGACTGCAAGCACACAGCCGTCTTGGCATGGGGCTGTCAATGTGGACACCTGTCAATGTTCCGGGAGGTGTGATCCGTACAGTGCTGTACATAGGGTGCAGTGCTGACACCTACTACTGACTCATATCCCCTCGTGCCACAGGTCCCACTTGTTTTGGCCGCTCAGCCTGTGCCCACATCGTCGTCGTCGTGTGCCATACTCATCCAGCCGCGGAAGCAGTTCCATGCTCAGCAGACATTCATGTTGCCGTGGCGTTGCCGCTTGACGGATATGCAGTCAGTCCCCATCAGCACGCCCCGCAAGTCATTGGGGCCTAGATCCCCATGTGCATGCACATGGCAGTGGTTTGTATCACTAGCCATTGCCATTGTTGGGAGACCTGTGTAAGTGTATTGTGGCCGTGCCGTCCCAGCTTGACAGCTGGGCTGTGGCTCATGTGCTTGCTCAGTCATGTCAGTGATGTGTATGCGAAATTGCTATGTGTCGTGTTGCTTTGACATGTGTCCTCTGCCATTGTCCCTAGGCGGAGACCGAACATTGACCGCCCATACCAATTGCTGGCGGACATGGACGATACAAAGGTTATTAGGAAGTTTCGGCTGGACAGGCCAACCCTGCATCGACTGTGTGCCATGTTAGAACCCCATCTCCGTCCCCGCAGGGTGTATCCGACTGCTGTCACCCCCACGGCTAAGGTGATGGCCGCCATGCATTTCTTCGCCACTGGGTCATTCCAGCACACAGTGGGCATTGGAGGAGGGATGTCCCAGCCCATGTTCAGCAAGGTGCTGAGGGATGTACTGGCAGCCATGATGCTGTACCGAAACAGGTACATCCGCTTCCCCAGGGCTCGTGAATTGGCGGCAGTGAAGGGTGCATTCTATGCCCTTGGCAGAATCCCACACGTCGTTGGAGCCATTGACTGCACACATGTCGGCCTTGTTCCACCACAGGCCACTGAGCACCTGTACCGCAACAGGAAGCACACGCACTCCCTGAATGTGCAAGTGGTGTGCCTTGCGGACATGGTGATCACCCACGTGTGTGCAAAGTTCCCAGGCTCGGCCCATGACGCACACATAATGCGCAACAGCATCTTGCCACGACTGATGTCCAATATGCAACAGGATCGTGCCTGTATTGTCGGTGAGTATGTGGAGTGGTGTAGCGTGCTGGTTGTGCGATGCTGTCCCCTGTCCAGTTGGAATTGCAACGGTTCTCTGTGTCCCTCACACCCAGGTGACTCTGCGTACCCGAATGGGGCATGGCTGCTCAGTCCATTGAGGAATCCTCGCACCCCAGCAGACGATCGCTACAATGAGGCACATGGGAGGACCAGACGTGTGGTCGAGCGTACCTTTGGCCTCCTCAAGTCCAGGTTCAGGTGCCTGGACCGCACCGGGGGTGCGCTGGCGTACTCCCCACAGAAGGTGTGCCGGATAGTGGTGGCGTGCTGCATGCTGCACAATCTGGCCATTCGGAAGCAGATCCCCCTCATCGTGGATGACGGAGATCAACCAGGGCCCCAGCCCGCAGACCAGGACAGCTCGAGTGAGGAGGACAGCGGAGAGGAGGAAGCTGGTAATGTGCGGCAGCAGCTCATCGCCCGCTACTTCACTTGACGGTGAGTGTCCATGTACGACGGCTGATGTGGCTGTATCTGTGCAGGTGTGTGTGTGCTGTGTCAGGGTGGCCGTTTGTTCACTGCGTGCTGTGTGTCAACGCTCCATGGCCAGGGTAGTATGCCACTGTTGGTGGCTGTGGCATTGTGCCCTATTGCTCTGTGCGATGTGTGTACATTGCTTGTAGTTGTTGACATGTACTGTGTGATGGGTGTGTGACACACTCATTGAATGTGCTCCTGTTCTGTCTCCCACCCCTAGGTCCCTACAGGCCCTCCGGATTCAATTGCCATGCCACGCATCAGGTGCCTTTCCGCCCAAGGTGGCCGTTGTATTCCGTACAAATAAAACACAGGGCACAAACAGCAGTTAGTGTAAAAGGTGCATTTATTACAAACTGTGACATGTGATTGTGTGTAAGGTGATGACAAAAGTGGTGCGTGCAGTGACAATGAGCTGTCGGTCATGGCTGCGTGATGCTCAGGGTGTACCCACTGGTTCTATGTCCATAGTCCAACACACACATGCCATCCAGATGGCTGTGTGGAGTGGGATCGTAGTCCAAGTCAATGCAGTGGCTGGTCAAGGAAGGCTGGCGGAAGGCTGGCTGGCTGCCTCACTTGCGTTTGGAGCGTGCGAAGTCCTCCCGGGAGATCTGTTTCCACTTCGGACGGCCCCTTCCACGTTTGCGAGGGGGGTGCCTGCTTGCGACATGCTGGTGGTTGAGGTGTGCTCACTGGCTGTGGACGCAGGGGAACTGGACACTGCTGCTCCACCCTGCGCCCCGGCAGGTGGTGGCGGAGGGGGAGCTGCTGTCCCTGGCTGTGACCTCACCGCCACCACCAGCTGGCCCATGAGGTCCACGAGTTGGCCCATACGGGCGTCCATGGACCTCAGCACCCCCAGCACCTCACGCGTGTCTGAAGCAGACCGGACCCATTGTCCTTGGGCCTCTTCATAGGCCCCAAGGACTCTGGCCATTTGAGGCAGGGCATGGCTCCCAGGGGAGGCTGGCGTTTCCCTGACCCTGCTCCTCCTACCAGTCCTGCTGCCAACGGCCTGCCCACTAGCCACATTGCTCACCACGGTCCTCGCTGTGGCTCCCAGGGTGGATCCAGTCGGCCGGGCCACCACCTGCGCTGGGGCTGGTGCCAGCGAAGACGTGGTGGTGGTGGCGGCGGTGGTGGTCGGTGCGGCGATGGTGGCGGTTGCGGCAGTGGTAGTGGCCACAATGACCGTGGGTGTGGCCGCAACGACAGTGGCAGCAGGGGGCTGGGAATGTTCAGCAGCCCTGGATGATGGGTTGGTGGGTAGGAGGGGTCCTGGGGAGCGGCTGGGCCCTGCCACACCAGATGGGCCTGCTTGGTGGTCCGTGTCCGAAGAGGAGGACAGATCCTCCAGATCCGTGTGTCCTCGTTGGGGGCTTGTAGGCTGGCTGTGCTGGCTGCTGGCTCCATCCCCAGCATCCAGCAGTTCGTCACCTGTGGAGAGAATGAGATTTGTTATTGTGTTGCACCTGGCGAAGTATGTATTTGTCGTCTGACATTAACAGTTCGTGCAATCTCGTACATGGGTTTCCCGGAGGCGTGTGTGTGGCTGTAGCATCTGTAGTTGTGTGTGCTTGGCAATGGGACTGTGTGCTGTGCACATGTGGCATGGGACGGATTGGCCATGCCGATGGGTGTGTTGCTGTGCCCCTACTTATTGTGACTCTGGTGTATGCGGGCTCCTGGCCCATCCTGGGTCTGGTTTGTACTTTGCTTTTGGTGTTCAGATGGGACGCTTAGGAACGCATATGGCAACATGGGGGCCATGCCCCAGATTCGCATTTGGGAGGGGATATGCTTTTGGGGTTCAAATGGAACGCTTAGGAACGCATATGGCAACATGGGGGCCATGCCCCAGATTCGCATTTGGGAGGGGATATGGTTTTGGGGTTCAAATGGAACGCTTAGGAACGCATATGGCAACATGGGGGCCATGCCCCAGATTCGCATTTGGGAGGGGATATGCTTTTGGGGTTCAAATGGAACGCTTAGGATCGCATATGGCAACATGGGGGCCATGCCCCAGATTCGCATTTGGGAGGGGATATGCTTTTGGGGTACATGCTGTGAGCCATGGGTGCCGAACGTGACATGTGTTGTGGCAGCATGACAGTGCATGGTTTGAGGTGTGTGCATGCTTGACATGGCCTGCATATTTGCTGTCTGTTGTGATTACTGGACATGGCATTGGACGCATCGTTATGAGTGAGTGATGGTTGTTTGCCAGCCAACGTATTGCAGTTGTCCCATCTCCTTGGTGTGCGTGCTGCCCTGTGCCATGTGCATCACTGCAGTGCTCGGGGGTGTGGCCCATGTTGTGTGTTGTTGCTCACAGTGTGTTGTGCGCTTCATTGACTTCTGGCACATGGTTGGTCATGGGCATGTATCTTAGCGTGACTGCTGTATGTGTGGCAGCTGTGCGGATGACATGCCTTTCATGAGACTGGGGCTGACGGATGGGATGGATGGTATGTTGTATGTGCATGGTGTGTCTGTGTGTTTGATGGGTTCAGTGGTGTTCGTGTGCATTTATGTTGTTCCGCTCTGTTGCGTCTAGTGTTGTTTGTCTTACATTGGCGTAGTTGTGGGGTGTGTGGTTGACAGGCAGTAGGGGCTACATGGACAGGACTTCAATGGTGTTTCCGTTGTGTGTGATGAGTTGCACAGTGGCTGCCGTGTGGTACTATATTCAGTGTGGCTTGTGCATGCAGACGTGGCTCCTTGGGTGTTGCTATGTCTGTGATGGGTCATGTGGGGTGTGAGTCTGTTGTTCATGTCCGTGTGCACATTGTTCACTTGTTCGTGACGGTGGGCGGTGCTGCGTGTTCGTCTGCTACGTGACATGTCCCATGTGTTGGTCGTGTTCCGGTCCTCATGCCTCCAGTAATCCAGCCCTGTCCAGTTTCCCACCTGCAAGTTGTTCGTGCGTGCACTGTACTGGATGCCACATGGCTCTAAGCGGGGGTGCTCCATGTTGCAGGTCTGTGGGGGTGGGGGGTGTTGTGGGTCGTGGGGGTGGCTGGACACCCACTGACACCGATTGCTGTGGACCGTGATGTCTGCCTTTCGGCTGTCGTTGTGCACTGCGGTGGCTGACACGTGGCTGTGGGGTGTGGGGGATGCTCCTCCTTGCTGTGCTGTGGGACTAGGGGCCTGGTGTGTGTTGTACTTGGGCTGTCCACCGTCCCACCCACTGCACTTTGTGTTCCTACCACTTACCTGTTACTTGTCGGTTAGTGCAGCTGTGGCGGACACATGGGTGTGGTGGGTGCTCGATGTGGAGCTTCTGGCATATTTGGGGACCTGTTGGTGGTTACGTGGCTGGCTGAGTGTACACATGTCCCCACGTATGTTACAGTTGTTCGGTTTGGGCTGTGTGTGGTGGTGTCTGTTGCATGTGTGTGTGATGTGTTGTGTATTGTGTGCTGGACATGGGGGTGTTTGTCCCTGGGAGCTGTGGCATGGTGGTAGTGCATGTGAGTACATAGCGGTGTGCTGGTATACATTAGTTTGTACTTACCAGCCTCCACTCCCCTGCTAATCCGGCGAGGATCTCCGGATGTATTATGACTCGCACCTTCTCCTCCCACGCTTTGAAGGTCTTGAAGAGCGCGGGATTCCCTCCGCCAGTGACGGCAGCCAGCTCTCTGTTTTTGCCCTCCTTCTTCTTGACCAGGCTCTTTACGTCATTCCAACGTTTGTTTATTTCTCCTCTGTTCCTGGGCAGGGTCCCGACTGCATTGACCTGGTCTACGATCCGGTTCCACATTCTGTTTCTGGTGGCTAGTGGTGTGTGCTGGACCATGTTCCCATAGATTTGTGGGTACACCTTGATGATCTCGTCGACCATGACCGTCAGCTCAATGGGCGTGAACTTGGGCATTCTTTGTGGTGCCATGGTGTTTGTGGTGCTGGTGCGGTGTGTGTTGTGTAATGTGCAGGGGGTTTGTGGTGCAGGTGTTTGGTGGTGGTGGTGGTGGTGGTGGTGGTTGTGATGTGTGCGTTTCTGTGGTGTGCTGCTGTCCTTGCTGTGTCACTGTGTCCTCTCCTCTCCTCTCTGGTTTGCAATGTAGCAAGGGGTTGTGGTCTGTGGGAGTGCTGCTTTTGTACTTACCTATGTGGGTGTGTCCTCATGGTCTGTTGTTTTCAGGTGTGTTGTGTCTGGGGTTCTGGCCTTTGTATTTTTTGTTTGTCCGGGGGTGTGTTTTCGGGATGTGTACTGTGCTTGTGTATTTGTGCGTGCCTTGCTGTGTGGACTTGTTGGCCATGTTGTGTGCTATTGGTTTTGTGAGCGGATGGTTTCTGTGCAGGTACGTGGGCGCCATGGCTTCTGCTGTGTCGATTCTCATCGGCGTTGTTTGCGCTGGCGGGCGGTATATTTGTGGTTTTCCCGCGCTCATGGCGGTGCGATCGTAATTTCACGTGCGGTGTGTCGGCCGTGAGGGCGGGCGGTTTTGTGTTGTCGTGCGTGTTTCCGTCCGTGGCGGGCGGTTTGACTCCGACTCGGACGTTGGCGGGCGGTATTTTGTGTGATTTTTCCGCCGATGGCGGTTTTCGGTTTGTGTAATCGTAATGGCGTGGTCGGTGTTCAGACGGTGTGTGCGGGCGGATTTTTGCCGCTTCCATGCCTGGCGGATTTTTTTACGCCGGGTATCGTAATGGGCCCCTAATATTTTTAAATTACTCCCCACCCTTATCCCCTAATAACCCAACATCCCGCTCCTAAAAAAAACATATATTTTACACTTTTAATATAAATTTTATTTTTTTAATTAATTTCTAATTTCTAAAAATTTAAAATTAATATCTAAATTTACACTAATATTTTTAAAATACTCCCCACCTTTTACCCCTAATAACTAAACATCCCGCTCCTAAAACATATATTACAATTTTTTTTTAATACATTTTCACACTAATATTAATACATTTTTAATAATACAAAATTAATAACAATACATAATATTTAATTATTGACTAAAAATTAATATTTTACAGTTTCTATATTTTTTTCGATATTTTTTACAATACTAACAATTCGATATTATCTACTTACGATATTACTTATTCGATATTTTGTACTTCGATATTTTTTAAAGAAATAAAATAACGATATTTTTGATTACGATATTCATGTATTCGATATTATCTAACATTCGATATTGCAACTTCGATATTACTACAATTCGATATTTATCATTCGATATAATGTCTATTCACCCAAAACAACAATCCAACATACACAATTCAAAATATGAATCTCAAAAGGTTTCAAGCAATTCTGACCACACAAAACTATAGATGCGTGATTTTTACACCAAGTACCTCAAATGCGCCAAAATTCACAAGGCAAAACAGCTGCAGAGAAGGGAAGCATGAAAAACAAAGTGATGCAGAATTCAGACATCCGGAGGAGGAAGCGATGCGTTGATTTGCCCCGTGATTCTGGTCTGCAGGTGTTGCTTTGGAAAAACTTGCTGGTCAGGTGTGATGCTCGAGAAAATTCAGGCGCTATGGGCGCTGCATGGATTTCCGTAGCTGCTGACTGGTGATGCTTAGATTCTTTTAGACGCACAGTGGGGCCTTCGCTGGAGTCGATGTGCAGAGGTTTCTCGGGAGCGGGCAGGCGCTGCATCGATTTCTTCGACCGCACAAGGCTGTGCATCAGGAATTTCTCCCGCAGGGCAGTGCTGTGTCTGAAAATTCAGCCACAAGTAGAGCGAACCTTCGATTTTGTAGATTTCTTCAGTTCTTCACAGCTTTCTGTAGCAGAAATTACCTCCAGGGTGCAGAACTGGAATAGGCACCTTAGGCAGGTCAGAACTCCCAGCAGTCAATCAATCAATCAGGGAGTTTTGAAGCGCTCTACTCACCCGTGAGGGTCTCAAGGTGTTGGGGGGAGTAGCTCTGGTTAGTCAAAGAGCTAGGTCTTGAGAGTCTTCCTGAAGATGTGCAGAGTGGGGGCGCGTCTGATGTTGACCGGGAGCTCGTTCCAGGTCTTGGCTGCGATGTGGGAGAAGGTTCTTCCACCCGTTCTTGCTCTGCAGATGCATGGGGGTTCAGCAAGGACGAGGTCGGTAGATCGGAGGTTTCTGTTGGGTACGTGGAAGGAGATTCTATCGTTGAGATATTGAGGTCCGGTGTTATGGAGGCATTCGTAGGTGTGGGTGAGTATCTTGAAAGTTACTCTCTTCTCGACGGGGAGCCAGTGGAGGTTTCGTAGGCGTTGGGTGATGTGTTCGTGTCGAGGGATGCCGAGGACGAGTCTGGCTGCGGTGTTCTGTATGGTCTGGGGTTTGCGAGCAGAGACATTGATCCCGGCGTAGGGCGTTTCTGTAGTCCAGCCTGCTTGTTATGAGTGCGTGGGTGATAGACTTCCTTGATTAGCGTGGGAATCCATTTGAAGGTCTTCCGAAGGATGCGTATGGTGTTGAAACTGGTGGAGGCGACGGGGTAAATCTATCGGGTCATGGAAAAGGAGGAGTAGAGTACGATGCCAAGGTTCTTGGCATGGTTCATGGGGGGTCTTCCAAGGGCGTTGGGCCACTAGGTGTTGTCGCATGCCGAGGGGGAGGGTCCGAGGATGAGGACCTCTGTCTTCTCCGAGTTCAGCTTCAGGCAGCTGCTGCTCATCCAGGATGCAACGTCCTTCATTCCTTCCTGGAAGATGAGTCTGGTGGTGATGGGGTCCTTGGTGAGGGAGAGGATGAGCTGGATGTTGTCTGTGTAGGATACTATGCTGAGTCCGTGATGTCTGACGATGGTGGCTAGGGGGCCATGTAGATGTTGAAGAGCGTGGAGCTGAGCGATGATCCTTGGGGTACTCCGCAGTTGATCTCTGTGGGTTTGGAGAGGAAGGGTGGAAGTCTGATTCTTTGGGTTCTGCCAGTGAGGAAGGAGCGGAGCCAGTCGAGGGCGGTTCTCTGTATGCCAGCGTCGTGGAGTCTGTCGGTGAGTGTGCAGTGGGAGACGGTGTCGAAGGCTGCGGAGAGGTTGAGTAGGATCAGGGCAGCAGTGTTTCTTTGGTCAAGGAGGGTGTGGATGTCATCTGTAGCTGCGAGTAGAGCGGTCTCAGTGTTGTAGTTCCTGCGGAATCCAGATTGGGAGGGGTCGAGGATGGAGTTCTCTTCGATGATTTTCGTTAGTTTGACGTTGATGGCCTTCTCAGTGACTTTGGCCTGAAGGGGAGGAGGGAGATGGGTCGGTAGTTCTTGAGGTCCGTAGGATCTGCTGAGGGCTTCTTGAGTAGGGGCTTGGCTTCTGCGCATTTCCAGTCATCGGGGAATGTGCCGGTTTTGAAGGTGGCATTGATGGTGCATTGTAGTTCTGGTGCGATGGCCGCGGAGGCTCTGTGAAAGATGTGCGGAGAGAAGGGGTCCGTGGGGGCTCCTGAGTGAATGCATTTCATGGTCGATGCAGTGTCTTCTGTGGTCACTGGGGCCCAAGAGGAGATGGTGGGCTTGCTGGCGTTGCTGGAGGAGTGAGTGGTTTCGGAGTCAGGTGTCTGTTCATTGAAGTAGCCGTAGAGGGACTTGATTTTCAGATGGAAGTAGGAGCCGAGCTTGCTGCAGAAGTCCTGGGAGGGGGTGATGTCCGTGGTTTCGCTGGGGGGTTTGGTGAATTCCTGGATGATGCTGAAGAGTTCCTTTGAGTTGCTGGAGTTGGCAAGGATCTTGCTCTGGATGAAGGTCCTTTTCGTGGATCTGATGAGTTGGTGGTATTCTGTCATGGCGTTCTTGTAGGTGGTGCGGTCTTCCGGGGATTTGCTGTTTCTCCAGTTCTTTGAGATGTCTGCAGGTTAATTTGGATTCTTGGAGGTTAGCGATGAACCAGGTGGCCTTTCTGGAGCGCTGTCTGTTGGGGTAACATAGGGGTGCAAGCTCGTCTGCGCAGTTGTTGACCCATCTGTGAAGTTCTTTGGCTGCGAGGTTGGCGTCGGTCGAGGGGGCATCATGGTTTAGGGTAGAGTTCAGCTGCTCCTCGGTGACCTTGCGCCAGTTCCTTCACGGAGGGTGGCGTGCAGGTTTGGGGGTGGTGGGTTTGTCGATGTGGATGTGTACGCAGTGGTGGTCCATCCAGGGGGGTTGTGTGGTGTGGCTGAAGTGGATGTTGTTACCTCCTGCGAAGATGGGGTCAAGGGTGTGTCCTGCCTTGTGGGTGGGGGTGGTGATGAGTTGTTTCAGTCGGAGGTTGGCGAGGTTGTCCAGGAGGGTGGCAGAGTTGGGGTCACTGAGGTTGTCGAGGTGGAAGTTGAGGTCTCCGATGAGTATGTAGTCTATGGAGGCGATGGTGTGGGGCGCGATGAGGTCGGCGATGGTAGTGGTGAATGCGGTTCGAGTTCCTGGAGGTCTGTAGGCGAAGTTGCCTCACAGGGTCATTTTGGGAATGGTCTGGATCTGGAAATGGAGGTGTTCAGTGGTGGGTAGGCTGTTGCTCGTGCTGGAGGTGGTAAGTGCGATGGCTAGTCCTCCTCCCGGGTGGTTGGGGCAGTCCTTCCTCTGGATTTTGTATCTGCCAGGGATGGAGGTGGCGATGTCAGGGGCGGAGGTGGAGTTGGTCCAGGTTTCTGTGCAGAAGGCGACATCTGGCGAGAGGGTGGTGAGGAGGTCCCAGATCTCTACAGCGTGTCTGTGCAGGGAGTGCACATTGAGGAGGATGCACCTCAGGGCTTGGGGGGTGCTGGCGTCCGGTGTGGTAGCAGCAGCCGTGTGGTTGCAGAGGGTGGTGAAGGTCTGGTGGCAGTGTCAGCAGGAGAACTGGCCGTGGGTAGAGTGCGGTGTAGACAGCCGGCAGTTGTTGTTCCTTCCGGGGTTGAGTGCGTGGAGGGCAGCTGAGTCGTAACGGTGGGTGGTCTGAGATCCAGGGTCCCTGGCGCTGGTCCCTGGCAGGTCATGGACGGGCGCAGACCGGCTTGCCTTTGTGAGGGAAGCGCAGCTGGGAGGCGGGAGCAGGAAACAACAGGGAGGTGGGGGGCCGCAGGGGCAGCAGCGGCAGAAAAGGGCGGCGAAAAATGGAGGACAGAGACAAAAGGGCACAGGTACAAAAATAAAAAAATACAAGACAAAAAACAATACAAAAATACCCAGAATACAGATACAGGCACAATAAAGAAAAAGACAGATACAGGCATAATAAAAAGACAGGCAACTCGAACACCTACCAGGAGAGGTGTAGGGGGAGTGGCAGGCAGCACAACAGCGGAGCTGCTGGGGGAGAGAGCAGGTCTCTGACCAGGAGGTCAGAGGTCTTGCTCAGATACCCGAGCAGCGGCCGCAATTAAATAGGGACGGGGGAAGGGAAGCGCAGCTGGTAGACAGGAGCGGGAAACGGCAGGGGGATGGGCCGCGGGGCAGCAGCGATGGAAAAGGGCAGCGAAAAACAGAGTACAGAGACAAAAGGGCACAGGTACAAAAATACCAAATACAGTACAAAATACAATACAAAAGTAACCAGAATACAGATACAGGCACAATAAAGAAAAAGACAGATACAGGCACAATAAAAGGACAGGCAACTTGAACACTTACCAGTAGAGGTGTAGGGGAACCGGCAGGCGGCACAACAGCGGAGCTGCTGGGGGAGAGAGCAGATCTATGACCAGGAGGTCAGAGGTCTTCCTCAGACCCCCGAGCAGCGGCCGCCATTTATTAGGGAAGGGGGAGGGAAGCGCAGCTGGGAAGCGGGAGCGGGAAACGGCAGTGGGGAGGGGCCAGCAGCAGCAGAAAAGGGCGGCAAAAAACGGAGGACAGAGACAAAAGGGCACAGGTACAAAAATAACAAATACAGTACAAAATACAATTAAAAAATAACCAGAACACAGATACTGGCACAATAAAGAAAAAGACAGATACAGGCACAATAAAAGAACAGACAACTCAAACAACTACCAGGAGAGGTGTAGGGGGAGCGGCCGGCGGCACAACAGCTGAGCTGCTGGGGAGAGAGCAGGCCTCTGACCAGGAGGTGAGAGGTCTTGCTCTGGCAGGAACTTCACACTACAACGACAGTCCGCGATGCCTGGCCTGCATTTGTACTACATCGGCGACCATCTGCGATGCTCGCCCTGCTCCTCACAGCCCCTTCCACCATGAATGGAACTCTCGGCGCTGAACTTTGAAGGTAACTCTTTCAGTGGGACAAACCTGGTCCCTGTATCTGGTCCACGTTCCATTGCAGTCAGCCTGAACTTGTGACTTTTGCCTGGTCTTGCACGGCCAGATAGGCATGAGTTGGGATTTTTGGTGCTATTTCCACCTAAATCTTTAAAATTGCAGTTCTACTAGTTGAATTTTTCATCTGGTATCAAATTATGTATTACATTTTACTCTATTTTTCTAAATTGGTGTGGGAATTTTCTTGTGTTGAATTTTCACTTTATTACTGTTTGAAGTGTTGCAGAAATACTTTACATATTGCCTCTAGGTTAAACCTGACTGCTCTGTGCCAACGGGGTTGAGCATATTTTAATTTAGGGTTTGCTTTTGGCTTCACCCTAACAAGGATTATAGTTGCTGCCTTAGTAGGGTTTCCCCCTCTACCCCCTCAACCAGTAACTTAATTTCTTACAAGTATATTGAAGTTGTTATGGTCAGAGAGTAACAGTAAGGCTGCTGGAAGAGGAATAGGAAGCAATAGTGTTTTGATGAATAGGCAGTATTCCAAAAGGAATGCTATTTGGAGCCTTTAACGTGTCTGTTATCCCTTCTAGAGTCCCTGCTGATAGTAAAAAATGAAAGTACTTTGATGGATTCCCAAAGGATGTTGTGTTCCTGAATGGGATAATACACCAGGCACACAGTTCGCTTCTTAACCGGGAGTTGAGTGCCAAGTCCTTGTAATTTTTGGACAGTAAAAGGGGTGAAGACCAATCCCTGGCATCTCATGGATACAGATCGGTCGCATCTGTAGTCAGCATTCCTCAAGTAATTTCCATGAATGCTGTGTGAGGACGGAGCACCATTCAGATGTTATTTCTAGGAAATGATTAATGCATGTTTAAAAGATGAATGATCAAAAAACATCAAAGATCATAGTTCACGGAGACGTGGTGTCAACCCTGACAGGTTATGAAAGAGAAATCAAGGATGACTACATTAACCAGTTAATTAAGGCAGCAGCTCGGCTATTCTCAGAAAGACAAACGATCCTTGGCGTTCCGCGTGCTGATCACGTTCCAATACCTATAAACTTCGGGCCATATTATCAAGAACGGCGCAAACATTATCGCCGCTTTAGTGGCAGGAAACTGCCGCTAAAGCGGCGATAAGGGGCTTGATAATATGCCCTAGAGAATTCCAATAGAAGCCCAGGTTTGATGTCCTTGACACCAGAACCTGGGCTTCTACTGGAATTCTCTAGGGCATATTATCAAGCCCCTTATCGCCGCTTTAGCGGCAGTTTCCTGCCGCTAAAGCGGCGATAATGTTTGCGCCGTTCTTGATAATATGGCCCTTCATGTTAAAGTCTGCGCCACAGATTTCAGTGTATTGTTTAAATGTGTCTTCAGAATAGTGTTTTAGATGGTAACTTATGTGTTGTTTTGTTTTGTTGCATGCCATTGCAGGAAACGCACCCCCGTGTGTTGTTATTTTTTTTTCTTGTGCTGCATATGTCATGGCAGGCTGTCCCATTGCAAGTGTAGCTCTTAGTATTATATGTGAATACAAATTGATCTGAACTTGACGCATATTGTTAGGTCCGAAAGCCGTTGTGCGCATCCTACCAGCATTGCCTCAACACTCTCCTCACGCAGGCACCACATAAACAGTAACCTAAATGTTTGTGTGTAGGATGCAGAAGAAGAGGCGGCATCCAGGGCACAAGTTGGGGGTACATGCAGGTACATGGCGTCCACCCACTATTTTCACACCATGGACACCCCCCTCCCCACCTCCTGCCAAGAACTTGGGCCCCACAGAAATATGCTGAACTTGTCCTGATGTAATTTTCAGACACCGAGACACATTCAGCAGCGCCTTTACGTTGTCTGCTTTCCATTCCCATCAGCAACCTGCAGGCAGCTAGGGAGCTTTATTTTTTTCACCTCCTGCTGGGCCTAAGTTAAGGGGCCATCAGGCCTCCTTTTGTTTGAATAGCCTAACTGGAGGCGGCCTGGAACCGCACAATTAAATGTAAATGTCTCGGAGGGGAAACCAAGGCACACAGCTTGTTATCTCTTCACAGGTACTGAGAAAGGCGTGCTTTTGCCTTTTTTCAGTCCTTGAAAATTAGAGAGGCATGCACTGTAAGAATGTCAGGTGTGTTGGTCTGTCCCAGTATTTACACAATTCCAATAGCACTATTTTATTTCTTTTATAGCGCTAGCAACCCAATGCAGGGCATCAGAGCTCTTTACGTAAAATACACATTATACTTTGACAATAAATCATGTACATGTGTAAATCAATGTACAAGATGAGTTACATGAGACAGGGTTACAAGGTGTAGGAGTCACATGTTCTTCATAGCTCCCTGTACTATATTACACGGATTACAATTTGTGAGCTGCAGGTAACAAAAGGATCTGTGTTAAAAGCAGAAACTCACTTTACTATCTAAATAAAATAAAAATCTGTCATCTGCATGTTACGTGATGTGCTTTGCAGGAGATACATTAACCCACTATGCTACTTTGATTCAAATCTGGGAGATCACAAAACCCAGATCTCTCCAACAAACGAGTTCACCTGCAAAGTTATCTCACCGTTATTATTATTCCTGGGCACCTTTACAGCAGATGCCTCAACCCATAAAATATTTTAAGATGCAGACTTTGCAACCAATTAAGCAGAACAGATCTACTGCCATGCTTCTCCTTGATGCCAATTTCTTTGTGACAGGGTTTAAAAAATATATATATATTAGTTGAGGCCCAGATTTTGCATCAGGATTGTGCCACTTATTTGGCACAACCCCAACGCCAAATCTCATTTGTTAAATCTCATAATGTGCTTAAATGTACTCATGATATACCTGATAAACATGTATCAGGTCTTAATATCTGATGTCACTTTTTGTGATGTCACATCCAGTGAGGTCACTTCCTGTTATGTCGCGTGCAATGTCATGCGTCGTGACATCATGTGCTGTAATGGCATGTCCAAATCACAAAGAAGAGACAAGGGTATAAGCCTTCTCTGACTCCCCTATCGTCACTTAAATCTCACACAACAGAGAAGGACTAAACACAACGAACATTGCCGGAGGTGCTGAACTCCACAAAACCTCCTACATATACCGACCACTAGTCATTATTACAAAGACAACAAGAAACAGGGAAAGACAAAAATGTCTTAATACTGCCCTCACACACTTTGCAGTGTCATGCTTCATCATAGGGCCGCATCAAACACCCAGGTGCAGACCAACACGCTGAGTGGAGCGCAAATAATCTTTTTTTATATGTGGATGAAGAATAGTGGTGAAGACACAGTATATATAAAAGAACATATACGACAATGACAAACATAGAAAGGAATATTCCCTTCAGAATGGGACCAAACAGTGCAGACACATATAATTAAAACTACCTAAAGGGCAACCATAATCATTCTTTATTCCTGTCACCCCTTGGTAGGATTAAAAATAAAATAATAGGGTATTCCGGGGGTAATGGCATGTGTCATGATTTCACCTGCATACTGCCTAATTTGGTTAGTCCCCCAACTTCTTTTTTATGGACTTGTGCCCTGGTGGCATCTGACACTGCAGCATCAGGAAAAAGAGCATTGGCGAAGGGTTGCGGCAATGCACAGCAATCGGCTCTAGGATACCCCGACTTTGTACCATAAATACATGTTTCTCAGTATTCCCATTGTCTTATTTCACCTCCCGTGATTTCACTGTTACTGTTTCTCTACCAATGGGGAGGGAACTCTGATATATCATTGAACAGTGACTCCGAGTCCTCTCCTGAGGGTAAACCTGACTCCGGCAATCAGAACCCGCCACATATTCAATTCTCATTGGTTGCTGAGGGTAAAGGAAAGTTTAGAGTATGTCATTCCAAAGCAACAGGTTATTGTCAACTATTCAGCAGAAGGGGATTAAGGGAAGTTTGATAGTGAACTTAGTTGAGCAAGAAGAAATAGCTGATGATAATGTTCAGATCCATTTTATTTGGGTTTTTTAAGCGTTGTTTAGGAATGGCACAATGATTCTATGAAAAGAGCAAAAATGGACTTGTTTAATGTGTTAGGGTACGCTGTATAAAAGATAGAGGAGTTCACAGTATGGACTTTTTGGGTGAATAATGCACAATATACTTATGTTGCTGTGCATCTTTACTTGTTAAAATATATGTTTTATTGAGACTTTCAAAACAACGTGTTACACGTAGTAGTGGTAACACATTGGTTCACGGTCATTGGTAAATATGAATATATATTGGGCAAGATGTCCAATGTTACTCTATGCACAGCTTATTAAAAATTCGAATCAGGTACTTAACGCTCCCAAAATACATTTATTCAGTGATTTTTATTTCAAAATTATGTGATGCTTACATTTGTTCATGAAGTATCAAACACATTTGTGCTTAACTATTAACATTTCAGTATGTTTCCATGTAAAAAAGTAAAACTTTTTTTACGGCTATTCCACTAGGGACTGTATACTTAATATTGCAAATCCTTAATATATTTCAAATCATTTAAGGAGTCTTAGGGGGCATAACAATACAAAACCATGAAGCATTTAATACAATATACCGGAACGAAAATATTGGCTGTGGATTAAACCTGATTTAATTTCTGGTTCTGGTTTTTATTATTGTGTTGAGCATTTCATCTCAAGGACTAGTCAGTCTGCACTTTTGTTGCGAATTTCTTTTTGTGAGAATGTTTACACTTTATTATTGTATTTACTCATAATTATGTAATATAACCATGTTCTTAGAATTTCTGACACATCTTTGCCTCCTCCATAGTATAAGTATGAAGAATGGAAACCACGTGCTTTAGTCGGATAGACAAAGAAAACAGTAAGTTACATTTCAGCCCTGGATTATGAATGAAATTAATGTGCAACAGGTTGTTCCTATCAGTTTGCTTAGAATATTAATGAAGGACGAAATCGAGATACGTAATTGTCCTACAACTAAATTTATGTGTGAAACAATACTGCTGTTCAGATTATGACTTTTTCACAAAAATTCTTCATAAGATTTTGTCAAAATTAAAAAAACTGCAGCAACAGATTTAAAATAGGTTTAAAGTCCTTGTTGAAGATGTATTCTTGCTCAGACGTAGCCATAAATAATGTCAGATCGCAGTTTGAGCCCATTGTTGTGACAGATAATTATTTAAAAAATTGCCTTGTTATTGAACATTGAAAAAATGACGAGATAATGTGAAAAGAAGTAATTGGTGCAGAAATAGACAATTCACTACACTAACTCCTTTATTTATAGTGGCCCTTTCAGCTGTCTCCGTGCCTTTGTTATGAGGATTGGAAATATAATGAGCACTGCTATCCAAAGTGCATGAATTTGGTATATTAGAAAGTTTGAATGGAACATATTATTATTTGCTCAGAAAAGCACGATTGCATTTGGATGGCCAGTTGGTCCAGCAAGTGACTAATTTATTTACTGACAGTTTCTTTTATGAAATCAACACTTAGGGCCTGATTACGATGTCGGATGGACCAGAGTCCGTCCAACATCGTTCTGGAAGTGGGACCGACCGACCTCTTGTCGGCGGTCCCAAACCAGCAATTAGGATGCTACGAACACTGTTCGGTCAAAATCCTATTCTTTATAATGGGAGCATGCATTCTGAACGGAATGCATGCTCTCATTGCAAACAGCAGAAGTGCAGTTCATCCCTGCACCCCGTGGCAGGCACCTCATGGTGCCTGACACTGGGTGCATGGATCAACAGAGGGGCACCATAGGTTCCCCCTAGGCTGCCATCCGGAGTCCTTGAACCCATGGGGGCCCTTCTGGGGGGCCCCAAAGTGGGATTCCCACAGCCTTTCTGTGTGCGAAAGGCTGTGGGAATCCGCCATCGTAAACCCTCGGGCGGAAAGAGCTGTCTGAGAGATTACTGGAGGCTTTCCGAATGGCAGGCGGATTCTCCGAGCCCATCGGAAGCCATTCGGAAAGCCTGTTTGGATTCGGTTTCGACCGCGACATCATAATCGGTCGGTCGGAAAGGAATCCAAATGGGACATTTCCGACCGCATTGAAATCGGCCTCTTAGAGTGACGGACCGGCAAAGTGAAACTCACAAATGTTTATGAACTTTAAGCAACTCCTAAACTGAGGGGCATATTTACAAGCCCCTATCGCCACCAGAATGTAACTTTTTTTGATGTTGTGGTGGCGATATGGGCTTCGCCATATTTACAAGGCAGTGTTAAGCCACTTAGCGTGACTTAACGCTCCCATGTAAATAAGGCACCCTTTCATGCTATATTTAGCGTGAAAGAGGTGGGCAATGGGTGTTGCGGTGGGCGTTCCGCCGGGAATACCCATTGATTTGACGCTGCCCCATATTTACAAGAGTGGCATAAATATGGGGCTGCACCAAAATTAAGATCAGGGTAAACCTGGGGGCATATTTTCAAGCCCCTATAGCCACAGGAACGTCACTTTTTATGGCATTCCTGTGGCGATAAACCCTTCGCCTTATTTACAAGGTGGCATTGAGCCACTTAACGTGGCTTAACGCCACCTTGAAAATAAGGGCCCCTTTCACGCTACACTTAGCGTGAAAGGGGCATGCAATGGGTATTGCGGTACTGCAACATCCATTGATTTTGATGCTGCCCCCTATTTACAAGGGTGGCGTTAATAGGAGGCAGTGCCAAAATCAAGACCTGTGAAAACCTGGTCTTAACAAGGCAAAAAGAGGAGAAATGCTTAATTTCTCCTCGTTTTTGCTGTTTCTTTGTGTGCTGCATTGTGCAGCACACATAGAAATAGCAAATCGCCATGAATGATTGTTCATGTGCAGGAAGGTGTTTCTTCCCGCACGTAAACAATAATTAAAAAAATGACGATTTGCAACTTCTATGGGTGCTGCACAATACAGTAAATAGTATTTTCATAAGTACAAAAGTAATGCTTTTTCCAATACAGTCTTGCAATGTCTAGGAATTTTCAAGCATGGTTTGTGAGCCTAAACATAATGTGTTCCTTCACATTTTCTTTATATGAAAGTACATCACTCAAGGGCTTCTTCTTTAAACATTATTTTGAGTATTGTTTTGTCTTTGTTTGAAAGTTTGTTTGATACCACTCTCTCTCTCTTTGACCATTAGGTTTGAACTAGTGGCGTGCATACTGCCGGAAATCAAAATCAGTTCATGTAGTGTGAACTTTTGCTGTTCTTCATAATTTGAGATACTTCTAGAAATGTAAAACATATTTTAATCTCAATTGCCACATACATTTTCCAAATATTTAAAAAAAAATGTTTTACTATAGATGGGAATAGAAGAAGTACCTGACTGTAACATGCCTTTCACTGCTTTTAAATAATGCATGTTTGAACTGTATATGTTGAGGTCCTAGTTCAACTAGTAGTTGCTGCTGGACGTGGGTCCCTTGCTCGCTTGGCCACTGGATTCAAGCTAGCCTAGCTGATGAGGGGTGATACCCCGAAACCAGTCCCATGATGCTTGTTTCCGGTCCAGGGAGGACCTGGCCTGGTAGTTCGGGCTGAACTGTTCCCACGAGCAGCAGGGTCAAGACTGATTTGCATATGGCTGGGTCCAAACTGGAGTGGCATTGTGAGCAGAAGAATGATGGATTTAACCCAGATCTCTTGACTGGGGGTGAGTGGTTGAAAAGTTTCAGCACTCCGTCCATCATCTTGTTGTGTTTGCCCTATTTAATTATGGCTGCCACGTGGATGCCTCAGCGGGCATGCCGCTGGCATGCTGAAGGTGTGCCAAAGGCAAGACCATCTGCGCCTGCCTTCATCCTGGCAGTGGCCCGTGCCAGCCACTAAGCTAGTTTGAAGAGTGAAAGCAGGGCCATGGGGAATAACAACTCAAGTCTGGTCTATCCTGCTGAGATGCTCCTAAAATTGAGAAACTCCATAGCATGCATGTGGAAATTGACTGTGAAAGACTGTTGGGGTCAGTTTTGTGTGCGATATGTAGTGAGACTTTGAACCTATACGGTTGTAGCATAGTGAAGGAGAAAATGAATGGTATAATGTATCAGCAGCTTGATGCTGCACTTATCTATATATGCTCTCTTCATAAACATGCCTCAGACGTATTAGGCAATTCATGGGTAGGAGTTAAAGGATGCAGAAGCCTTGGACTTCTCTTTCTCACAATCCACCCAACACTCCCAATCAGGGGAGTTGATATATCATCCCCCGTGTACGCAGGGGACTTTATCAGCTCTCTTGATCAGAAACTAGTACCTAAGATCATTAATTATGCTAATTTTCTTATATTAGGAGATTATTACCTACACATGGACATGGCTGAAGACTCTGTTGAGACAACTTTTGACAATATTAACAGCCTTGAATCTCTCTTTGATTCCTTCTGGTGCAACTCATAAGGCTGGACACATGATTGAGCTAATATTTTGCAACACTCCCATCACTCTGGAAGCCCCCAAGAGTGTGGTATGGTCCAACAACTTGATCTTACCTTTCTCTTGGTCACTTACCAATCATAGGCCTGAGTCTAGTAAGGCATCAGGTGGCCCTACCCATGCTTGAAACAAAATTGATATGGCAAAGTTAAAGGTTTATTTAGCACCACATTGCCTTGTCTCTCAGGTGGCATCACTGTGAAAACACGGCCTAAGAAGTTAGGATCATTAGGGCTTGAGATAACTTGTGGTTTAACTGGGGCACCTGCTATGTTTAAATTTGTATGTGCTTCCTGTTGAGGTTTAATCTATGTGAAATGACCATCAGGGCCAGGACGGAACCTCACAGGCCCGTTTATCCGACAAGAGTCCACAGTTTTGCACAAAATGTCTACCCAACTAGAGTACTTTCTACTATTTAATTAATAGGTGATACCTCATTGGGTAAATGTTAAGTGTGTATTCTACACCCAAGCTGCGTAATGGAGCATGAGGAAATGTCTCTTGTGACCTAGTGTGAGTTTATTTCAGCAATATGATTGTTCCTCATTCGTCTTCATCCAGAAATCTGTGACAACATGAACCCTTCTATAGAGAAGATGACAAGACTACAAAGAGACAACAGGGGGAGCCCCAATGCCCCCACAGCAAGTAAGTGTTTTTGTTTGGTGGAGATGTCCTCATATTCCTCAGTATCAAGAAAGCATCACCAAAATTGGTGGGCAACACTCTGTGGAGCCTTTAGGCAATCTGTTCATCATCCTGGCAAAATCTAGGAAGACCTTTGGCTACTGCTAAGGTGGACAGAGTGGTGCCCAATAGGCGGAGCTTCCTGGTGATTTTACACATGTGCATACTCGTAGTCATTTAAAGTGAGAACCATGGACTCTCGTCCCACCAGGAGAGGACAAGAAGATCCCTCTCGTCACAGTTACTACAGATTATGCTCCAATAGATCAACAATGCATCCACCTCCACCAAGGATTTCAGATTGTTATTCAATGTGGAATTCCATTAAAAACAAAATTGTATTATTTTTTTTAAGTTTAATTTGGATTTGAGATGGATCCGCAGCTCCGTTGCCAACCAAAAAATAACAACACATTTAATACAGTGGCCAGATGCATAGCTCTATGAACCTGTGAGTAGATGTATTACAGATTTTCTGAGTGTGTGTATGTGTTTGTGTGTGTGTGTGTGCGTGTGTGTGTGTGGGTGTGGATGTACGGTTCACTAGGTGTGTCAGTGCTTGTATGGGTGTCTGAGTGACTGAATGGCTATATGAGGGGGTATGTGAGTGGTGCTATGGATCTGTGGGTGTGTGAGGGACTGAGTGGGTCAGTGAGTGGATGTGTGAGTGTGTGGGTCTGTAAGAGGGTACGTGAATGGGTCTGTGAGTGGGTGTGTGTGTGAGTGGATCTGTGAATGGGTGTCTGAGTGTCTGAGTAGATGTGTGAGTGTCCAAAAAGGTCTGGGAGTGGGTGTGTGAGTGAGCATGTGAGTGGGTTTGTGAGTGTCTCTGTGGGTCTGTAAGTGGTTGTGTGAGGGAGTGAATTGGTCAGTGAGTAGGTGTGTGAGTGGGTTTGGTAGTGGGTGTGTTAGTGTCTGAGTGGGTGTATGAGTGGGTGTATGAGTGGGTCTGTGAGTGGGTGTTTGAGTATGTGATTAGGTCTATGAGTGTGTGTGTGTGTGTGTGTGAGAGAGAGAGAGAGGGTGCTTGAGTGTCTGTGTGGGTCTGTAAGTGGGTGTGTGAATCTGTGAATGAGTGTGTGAGTTTGTGTGTGAGTAGGTGTGTGAGTGTCTGAGTGGGTCTATGAGTGGCTGTGTTTTTTATATTTATACCAAATTCACAGATCACCATGATTTTAGATGGGTGCTGAGTGTCGGGGCGAATCCACGCACCCCTATATTGCACCCATGGGGTCAGGGTACCTCTACCCGAACCCCTTCTATTACATTTTATGTGAATTTGATCCCTTGCAACCCTACCCTGATATGTAAAATGGTGGCTGCAACTTTCTACTGAAGTTGCGACCAGCCAATCACAGCATTGCTGTTGGCACGTGGATTCGCGAAGCACCATGATGGGTCCATGAATGATCCGCACCCTAGATATCTATATTTCTTTTCCATTTAATATTTCAAAAACTACTGAATGAATTTGCACCAAATCATAAAAAAGAGATCTTTATGGATCAAGATCTAGCTTTCTACCGAATTTGGTTTAATTCCTTTCAGCAGTGGCTGTAGTCGTGTCTAAAATTTCTTTGGGAAATTAACATTGGGAATGCACTTTTTTGACCCCCTTTTTCTCTGCCTCCACTTGATTGATCACCCCAAAACCTTTCATGCACAACTAGACACAGGAGGGCACTTTTTTGGAAACAATTCATGATGAGTCGTCAAACGGCACCAAAGTTAAAAGCAAACCAAATAACATTGTCCTAAGAAACTGGGTCCTAACTATAACTGCTTACTGGCAACTGCCAGTAGGTAAGATATATATCTGTTAGATAAAATGTATATGTTCACTGAAAAAAACAAGGGTGGGTGAGTAACATGCTGTGTGTGTGGCAGTATTGGTGAGTGAGTGGGTGTGTCAGTGGCTGTATGAGTGAGTAGCGGTATGAGTGGCTCTATGGGTGGGTAAGTAGGTGTGTAGTTACTGTATGAGTGAATAGGTGTCTGAATGGCTGTATGAGTGAGTGACTTGTGTGTAAGTGGTTGTGTCAGTGAGTAAGTGACTGTTTTCAGTGTGTTTGGTTAAGTGAGTTGGTGTGTGAGTGGCTGAATTAGAGAGTGTCCGTGTGAATGGCTGTATGGGTGAGTGAGTGGATGTGTGAGTGATTGCATGGTTGTGTGAATGGGTATTTAAGTGGTTGTCTGGGTGTGGAAGTGAGTGTATGGGTGAGTGAGTGGCTGTGTTGAGTGGCTGTATGGGCGAGTGAGTGTGTGTGTGTGTGTGAGACTGTAGGTAAATAAGTGGGTGTGTCAGTAGCTATACCGGTGAGTGTGTGGCTATGTGAGTGGCTGTATGGGTGAGTGACTCATTGACTGAGTGGCTGTATGGGTGAGTGAATGATTGTGTGAGTGGTTGTACGAGTGAGTGAGTGGGTGTGTGAGGGCCTCTATGGAGGTGTGAGTGGGTATGTTAGTACTGATATGGATATGTGAATGTGTATGTGAGTGGTTGTATGAGTGGGTGAGTGGGCATGCAAGAGGTTGTATGTGGGGTGTGAGTGGATCTGTGGATGATGCTATCAGTGATATAGCTTGAGATGTCATCAGTGATGCCACTGACCATGGCATGAGTGATATAATATGTGATATCATAAGCACTGCATTGTGGGGGTGTAAGTTATAGTTGGCTCAAGCAACTATAACTGCTGAATTTCACTGGTTTTGTATGAGGGATATCTGAGCCTAACTATAACGTCCTTATAACCTTTGTTTTTTTCTGTGAATTTCTATGGATTTTTAACTGGTAGTCGCATTATAGAGTGTCGGAGAAAGGTGTGGGGCCTCTGACCAGCTCTTCGGAATCTCGCTGTAAGGGGCTTACTGGAGGTAAGAAGAGGGCCTCTTGGCCCCCAAGGTCCCTCAGTATCTAAGAGGACTTCATTCCCCAACCAGTATTCCACCAGAAGGCACGTTTGCAGAGTGGTGGCCTCTCACCACTCATGCTCTGTGGGACTAACTGGAGGTAACAGGAGGGGTAGTTGGCCCCAACTACTTGCCGGTCGTGCATTTTATTTTCATTTTTTTATTTATAATGGGAGTGGGCCGTGTGACCCCCCTTGCCTGGGCCAATTGGATCCGGAGACCCCATCCCCCACGGCCAGCCCTTTTTTGAAAGGAGAGGGGGCCACATGGCACCCCTCTCTGGCCGATTTAGGCCCTGGTCGACCCCATCACCCATACCCCGGAGCCCGGCCTTTTTCTTTCATTTTTTTTTTAAAACAAGGGGAGGGGGCCACGCGGCCCCCCTCCCGAACCAATTTTGCCCCAGGACCCGGCCTCTAGTGTGGGTGCCCTTGTTTCCACCTAGGGCACCCACAAAGTGTTGGGGACGGCGGGAAGAGTTTCAAGGCCTCCTCAGACCCTGATGCTCCCCTCCTCCTGTGGGAGCTGACATTGCATGGCCAGAGATGGAGCTGCTAACATGCAGCTCCCTTTCTGTCAAAGCAATAGTGCTCCGCTTTGAGTAAGCAAGAGCAAAATGCTCTTCCTTGCTCAAAGCGGAGCACAGTTTGCTGTGGCTTGGCAAGCCATAGCAAACAGCTATGTCTCGGGGGTGGGCACCGCAGGCCATGGCAGGAGCAGGCCCTGGGGGTGGCAGTCCTCAGGTCCATCTATGGTTCCTTGAGGGGGGCCACATGCACCCCTTCATTGCAGGCACAGCCCTGAGTGGGGTGGTGGTCTCTGGGGCTACAGGGGGTCACGCAGTCCCCCACTTTCATTGTTTACATTTTACCCAGGGAAGTAGCGGTCCCCAGGGGCGTGGGGGTGCCTCATGGGCCCCCGCATTTTTCTGGGCTGCAGGTGGTTGTGTGCTGCCCCACATTAATTTCATATTTAGCCCCAGGGAGGTGGCGGTCCCCGTGGCTGAGGAGGGCAGAGCCCCTCGCATTAATATTGCATTTAGCTCTGGGGAGGTGGCGGTCCCCAGGGCTGGCCCCCTGGAATTATATCATATGTAGCCCCTGGGGAGGTGGTGGTCGCCGGGGCTACAGGGGGCCTTGCGGGACCTTGACTTCAAAACATTTGCTGTGGGGAGGTGGCGGAGGAGGGCAACTCCCATTTAAATTGTAAAGGATGCCCTAGGGAGGTGGCAGTCCCTGGGGCTGATGGCCTCCCCTGCACTAATTTTACAAATTATGGGGAAGTGGCAATTCCTGGGGCTGCCCGGGGTGGTGCATGGGCACTCCGCATAATTAATAAACACGGCCACTGGAATTTGGCCCACCCGAGGGCATCATAAAAAAGACGCCTGCACATCGTTTTAAAAAATGTTGCCGTAGATCCGCAGGTCCACCCGTGAATTAGTGGCAAAATTAAATTAAAAAAATACTTTTAACCCCCGGTGGGTTCCTTGTATGACCCCCCCACAATTTCTTTCTCGTCGACTCCTGGTGAGAGCAGAGTTCATGGTTCTCCCTTGTAATTACTCTGAGTACAAAATGCCTAAAATCATCTGCAAGCTCCATATGTTTGGCCCGCCCCGTTCTCCTCAGTAGAATGGAAAGGTCTTTCCTCCTTTTCCCACTGTGATGGACAGCTTACTAAAAGGCCCCCCGAGTTGAGGAAGCATTCTTAATGCAGAAGAATACAAGGACATCTCCACCAAACAAAGAAGCACTTGTTTCATATAGTTAAGTGGAAGTACCCCTGTTTGCTGGAGTCACCGCTTTGTAGTTTTGTTGCCTTCTCTTGACGAGGATTCATGATATCACAGATTTGTGGATGAAGACTATGAGGAATGGCCACGTTGCCAACATTATATGCATACAAGTTCACTGGAGAGACTACCTTGTGTTGTTTTAAACAGCTGTAGTGTAGAATATGGGCTAGACATTTACCCACTAAGGTAGCACCTACTAATTAACTAGTAGAAAGTATTCCAGTTAGGTAGACATTTTTTTGCACAACTGGGGACTCCTTTTAGATTAAACGAGATTCCATTATGGCCCTGTTGCTCATTTCACAGCAAAAACAAATAGAAACATAGCCAGGGCCCGGTTAAAGCTCCACTTTAGTAAAAGCACAAACAACCCTAACTTCCTGTGCTTGGCTAAGGCAAAGCAAGTGTGTTTCCTCTCTTATTCCACATTGAAAAATGATATGAAATCCTTAATGGAGGCTCAGAATTTCACTTGCACAAAACCAGTGAAATTCAGCAGTCATAGTTACCTGAGCTAACTATAAATTACACCCCCGGAATGCACTATTCATGACCTCACTTTGTACTTCACTCATGACATGGTCAGTGACATCACTGATTACATCACTGGTGACATCTCAAATAACATCACTGATGACATCATTGACACCCACTCAAAACACCATACATATACAGCCTCTCACATACACACTCATATATCCACACAAGCACTCACAACCCTATTCACAGACCCATACAACTACTCGCACACCCACTCACTCATCCATACAGTTACTCACACACTGACTGACTCACCCACCCAGCCACTCACACACCCAGTCATACAGCCACTCACACACCATCACATATGCACTGATACAGCTACTCACACATGCAGTCGCTCACCCATATAGGCACTCATACACACACTCACTCACCCATACAGCCACTGATTCAACCACTTACTCATCAATACAGGTACTCCCACACCCACTCACCCACAGATACTCACAAACCAGGTCACACACCCATAAAACCACTCACACACCCACTTACAAACCCATACAACTACTCACGCATCCAGTCACACAACCACTCACACACCCACTTACATACCCATATAGCCGCTCCACATCCACTCCTACACCTGAACAACCACTTACACACCCACTCAGCTACTCAGAAACCCATACACTCAACCAAACAGCCACTCATGCACCCACTCACACACCCATACAGCCACTCAGACACCACTCACACACTGATATAGACAGTCAGACAGCCACTCAGATCACATATGTTAAAAATAGTATCACTCATTAGTAGTACACCTAGTATACTGATTTAACTTTTGTAGTAGGATTGTATAAATGTTTAGCACTCATAAACTCTTAGAAAACACTTACACTCACTTAATGATGCCATCAGTGATTGTTGGAAATGGCCCCTTTTTGCAGGATTATCCCCAAAATGTTTGCTTCTTCCTCCAATTATTTCCTGACCTGTGTTTGTTGGCTATAGGACTCTGGGCACTTTACCACTGGTGATCAGTGCTAAAGTGCATATGCTCTCTGTGTACATTGTTATTGTGATTGGTTATCCATGACTGGCATATTTGTTTTACCAGTAGGTCCCTAGTAAAGTGCACTGAGTGTGCCAGGGCTGGAAAATCAAATGCTATTAGTGGGCCTGCAGCACTGATTGTGCCACCCACATGAGTAGCCCTGAAAAGATGTCTCAGGCCTGCCACTGCAGTGCCTGTGTGCAGTTTGTTAACTGCCATGTCGACTTGGCAAGTGCACCCACTTGCCAGGCCCTAACCTTCCCTTTTCTTACATGTAGGGCACCCTTATGGTAGGCCCAAGGTACCCTCCTGGGCAGGGTGCAGTGTATATGAAAGGTAGGACATGTACTGGTGTGTGTAACATGTCCTGATAGTGAAACACTGCCAATTTCGTTTTTCACTATGAATGGCTATCTTGCCCCATAGGACAGAATGGGGAATGCTTTGTAACATTTTACAAGCATATCGTCCCATAGGGATAAGATGGAAAATGGAGTTTGGTATCCCTGAACTCAGGATTTAATAACACATCTTTTAGTAAAGATGGTTTTTAATTGTGTTTGAAAATACCACTTTTAGAAAGTGGCTATTTTCTTGTTCAACCATCCTGTGCGCCTCTGCCTGTTTGTAGATTGACTGTCTGGCTTTGGTGTGACAGGGGCTGGGGAGGTGCAGTGGCTCCAGGAGTCTGGTTGAGTCAGCACTAGGCTGAATAGGCCTGATCTGCATTTGGAGTGGTGGGGGGAGTAGCACCTGTACCTGAATAGGGCTGTGCCTGCCTTCCACAATGCTGGCTCCGCCCCCATATGGTGTGTCTGGAGCCAAGGCTCACACTGACAATGGATGTTGTTGTGCACTTGCAGAGTGCCCCTCAGAACTGGTTTGAACTGAGCTCAGAAGCCTTGCACAAAGAAAACAAAGACATTTTGGGGTGTAAGTATCAGATCCAAAACCCCAGACTTTAGATCATTCCTGGAATTCAAGAGGTACCTTTGCCAAGGAGAATAGCTGGAGAGACTGAGGAGAAGTACTGCCCTTGCTGTGTGTCTGGGGTTGGCCTGCAGTTGCTGTTTCTGCCAAGGAAAGGAGAAAGACTTTGCTGTGTGCTGTGTCCCCTGCTTGAAGGAGATCTCCAAGGGCCTGAAGTGAGCTGGCCTCCTGTTCTGAAGTCTCAGGGACACAAAGACTTCATCCCCAGCTCCCCTGAACTCTGCTGCTGGTAGTTCCAGCCTGCCAAGAGGTACCTGGGCCAGTTTTGGGCCTCTGGAAGTTGTTGCTGCTGTTTGGGAGCTGGAGGAAAGAAGAAACATGAAGAACAGCTAAAATGGACGCATCGCTCTTCTTGTGGCTGTTTTCCCGATGCATCTGCATGGTGTGAGAAGATTTTCCACGCATCGCCGCGCCGCTGCGGTAACCGCCGCAGCGCCTGTTGCCGCTGCAAGAATCGAAGCATCGAGGGATCCCCCTTACCCTGACGAGAAGCAAGGGTCGCTATTTGGACAAAGGTATCTACCTCTGCCAACTAGAGACCCCCATTTCTAACATTGGTGGTCAGCGGTGAGGATTTGAACCTGTATTTGTACTTGACCCACAGTGATTGCTTTACATCACTAGTTTAGTGCAGACCACTACGCAACCACATACTGTGTTTTGTTTTTGGTTCTATTTTTGATCTGCCCCTTGAAGTATCCACGCACCATGTCTCAAAAGGGTAAACCAGCAAGGGATGTTGAAGAACTGGAGTTTGATATTGAATAAGGGTGGGCGTAGTTCGCGAAGTAATGCTTCGCGAAGCTACGCAAAGTGCAGTTCGCGCTACGCAAGCTTCGCGTAGCACTACGCGAACTGCGTAGCGCACTGTTCGCAATGATTGCACAGTGCCGGATGCTTGTCCGCACTGTGCAATCATTGAAAACGGCAACTTGCACAGTGCGAGCTGTCTTTTACTGCCGCTCGAGTAGATTTTTACTCGAGCGGCAGCTTCTCAACGCGGACTGGTAGTTTCTCATCGCGAGCGGTCGCAAGCATACGCGACCACTCGCAATGAGAAACCTGACCTCCCGCGTTGAGAATCTCGCCGGAGGTTTATTTTCCACGCTCGCGATCGGCAACTTGATGTTGCTGATCGCGAACGAGGAAAAGTCTCGCCGGGATGTCATTTTGCTTGCTCGCGGTCGCCAACTTGACGTTGAGGACCGCGAGCAAGCAAAATGACCGCGGCACTACGCTACGCTACGCTACGCGTGTTCGCACTGTGCTACGTGCAATTCGCGTTGTGCGAAGTAGCGCAAACTTCGCAAACTACGCGAGCGTAGCGTAGCACTTCGCCCAGGGTTAATATTGAAATGTTAAGTAGTTACAAAGTAGGTCAACTCAAACAGTTCTGCAGGAACTTTGGATGTCCCATGAAGAGCAGCTCCAGGAAGGAAGGATCTGCCTGTGGGAAGAGCAGCCTCTAGGGCTGGCAGCAATCATTCCTCTAGCAGTTTTTCCCCAGAGGAACTGGAGGAGAACCAAAGAGTCAGGGAGCAGGAGCTAGAAGTCCTGAGGATCAAAGCAAAGCAGATGGAAATAGAAATCCAGGCCAAGGCAGAGGAGAGCAGGAGAGTTTATGCCTTGGAAGAAAAGAAATTGATCTTGGCATATGAGCTGAGAAGGAGAGAGCTCGATGAGGAGTTCGCGAGGTTTGAAGCCCTGAGTGTCTCAACCAAGCAAAAAGAGATGTGTGTAGCTCAGGAAGTGAGCTTGGCTGAGTTGGAAGTGGAGTCCAGCTCAGATGGTGGCAGCAAAATTGTGTTATCTAGTGCTGAGGGAGAAGTACACACACCGAGAGATGTGGCACCTGACTTGAGGGAGGGGGTTAACTTACACCAGGGGGTTCAGGTTTATGAGGTAGCTCCAGTGGTGTGCAGTGTCCCTAAAGTGGATTGGGGAACTGACACCTGGGATCATATTCCTAGTGGTGGGAGGGACACTCTACTGACTCTAGATGAGAGGTGCAGGTAGAGGGGTTCCCCCATGGTAGAAGTCCTGGTTTGTATGTGTGGAGACCACCCAGAAGAGTGTGGGTTGAGTGATGTTATCTGAGATGTCATGAGTGATGTTATTTGAGATGTCACTGACCATGTCCTGAGTGATGTAATATGTGAGGTCATAAGCAGTGCATAAGTTATAATTAGCTCAGGTAACTATAACCAGTGAGTTTCTATTTTTTTGTATTTGTGAAATCCTAACAATAACATCCCTGTAACCTTTTGATTTTTCAGTGAATTTGTAAGGTTTTTAAAAAAAATTATTTCCTAACTATAACATTACTTTAACCTTCGGTTTTTTATTGAATATATATATTTGAACATTGCTACTAATGACCAATGTTCCCTAAAGTACAGACTACTACAATGTGATGAAAACTGAAAATGTGATAAAAAGTTATCTGTAGTCCATCTTTAGTGTCTAAGGTCATGGATTTAAAAGTTGAACACCTGACCACATCACATGATGCATATGATTAAGACCCTGGAACGTCGAAACGTGTTGTGCAAAGAACTTTCTGCCAACAAAATAGATGTTGTAAGCTACTTACCGGCTGGTAGGCTCGTTTTATTCCTGGATGCGGATATTTTTTCTTGTTGGAATATATCACCGGTGACGCTCTGCTTACGATCCCGATCCGCCAGGAAGGGCGTCCTTTCCAGCATCAAGCTCTTTTGGATATGTATTGTAAAGGATGCCCACCGGCTGTAGAGTCGAGACAAGGACATATATTTGAAGTGAGGCCACTGTCAAACAGGACGGGGGGCCTGCTCAAAGGTACATTGATTTTGAAAACACTAGCTGTCAGCCAGGACTTGCGGGAAAAGTGTCCTCCGTGCATGCCGGGAGCTTTAAGAAAATGACCGTGCAGAGGTTTGCTTGGAGGAAATGGAGAGTTTTCCAAAATAAGAACATGTGAAATGGCAAAGATGTTGCCTTCTGGGTCTCACAGATTACATTACTGTATTGCCCTACATGAAATTAGTATCTTTTGAGGTGCGTATAATGCAATGATGATTTGAAAGTGATTGAAGATGATATAAATTGTCAAAAAAGAACAAGTGTGGCAAGAATCCATAATGGACAAAGTTAAGTGCAACTGATGCATTATGGGTACTGTGGTCTAAGCAATGAGAAGGACTAAAATATAACAAAGCAACTTTTGGGATGCCAAGTAATGGTGAATACTGTGTGAACACGCTATTTAAACATTGCTACTAAGGGCCGATGTTCCTTAAAGTACAGACTACTATAGTGTGATTAAAAACTGAAAACGTGATGAAAAGTTATCTGCAGTCTATCTTCAGTGTCTAAGGTCATGGATTTAAGAGTTGATCAACTGACCATATCACATGATGCATGTGAAGAACTTTCTGCCAATTGAAGAGATGTTGTAAGCTACTTCCACTTGGTGGGCTCGTTTTATCCCTGGATGAGGGGATTTCTTGTTGGAATATATATATATATATATATATATATATATATATATATATATATATATATATATATATAATAAATGAATTTTATTTTTATTGCGCATGTACTTAAAACCATTTGCAATATGACTTACATACATAAAAGGTTTGTTAAAAAAAAAAAACAGAATTACAATTATTTAAAAGTTCATACAAAAGGATTTCACTTGGGGTTTATCTAATTCCAATAATAAAAGAAAAAATAATATACTATTTACATTTAAAAGGAGAAAGGTTACCAGTTCAACATTATAGCAAAATAAATATGTCTTACTAAGGTGAGTATTTAAAGCAGACAGCTGCAAGACTAATTACTGGAGGCTGACTTTTTATCAGACAAAGGGCCTTCGGTGTTACCAGGACCATCTTCTTCAATGAGCCTAAGACGCAGCTCGGCCATATATCTCCCAAATCTAGCTAAGTCTGACGGTAGGGTGCAAGAAAATAAAACCAAAGCTGCTTCTTTCACTGTCCCTGTTCTTTTGGCCCCATTGCGTAGCCGTATTTGTTTTAAAAAGCTTCCAAAGGGGCTGTAGCATGCCGGGACAACAACAAATCAAATGTAGCAGGGATTCTGATTTAAAGTTACAGATTCTACATTTGATTTTAAGTTCAAGGTACTTCCACCCTGGATTTAATTCTTTAATTGGGAGGGGCACTAGTCTGGCCCACAGAATGTTTTTTAGTGCTTTTCTCCCCAATGCTTGACTAAGGTAGGGCTGGGATTTATGCTCTACATATGCTGTAATCAGCCCAGGTTGTCCTCCTCCCATTTCGTAGTCTGCTAAGTCATTTTTGCGTGACAGTTGGTAGCATTGTTTGTTAATTGCGTTTTTAATGGCCAGATAGTTTATCTCTTCCTGATACCAATGTTGTATTGCTAAACCCAGTTTTTCCACTGCTTCCTCCATAAAACGTTGCCATGGGTTGGTTGACCCCCCGTAGATCGGTTTCAGCATGCTCTTTAAGCTTCCTGCGGGGGCTGTAAGTACTTGGTAGTAGTATTTCGCCTGCATACCCAAACATTCTTTATTTTGTTGCTTCAGACCAAATTCCAAGCGAATCAGGCTGTTGCGGGTGTATTTTGGCAACTTGAAAATTCGTTTGTAAAACCAGACCTCCACGCTCCTTAGATAAATATAGGAATTTTATCGCCCTTCTAGGTCTTGTATAGGCCCATATGAACTGTGCAAAAATGCTTTCAAATTTTTTAAACCAGAAATTCGTAAAAATCAGGGGGATTGCTCTTATAAAGTATAAAACCTTAGGGAAATAGATCATCTTGATTATATTTACTCGACCAATCAGGGTAAGATGTAGATTATCCATTCTCTTAAGTGCTTTTTTTGTTTCAGCAGCGCATGGTTCCACGTTTTCCTTAACTATCTCATCGATCTCAGCGTCAATCACCACTCCCAGATATGTCGTTTTTTTTTTACAACTCTTTTATCAGTGCTTGGGGCGAATTCGTTGACAATTATTTGCGTTTTGTCCCTGTTCAGAGCATAACCGGATACTAAGCCGAACCTTTGAGCCTCATTTTCAATTGCATTCATAGCCATATCAGGTTGTGTAGTGACTAATGCAACATCGTCAGCATACGCTAAAACCTTTTCTACGGGCCCAGTATCGAATAGTGGAGGAATATTCGGTAAATGTTCCAGATGTTGCAGAAAGGGATCAATGTAGATGGCGAACAATAACGGGGAACAGGGGCACCACTGCCTTGTGCCTCTCGTTATTTTAAATGCCTCTGTCAGTCCCCCGTTCACTAGCACTCTTGCCTTCGGACCTTTATATAAGGCTTTCACTGCCCGAATAAACTGTTCACCAATCCCTTTCCAGGACACAGTGGCCCACAGGAATTGCCAGGAGACCCTATCAAATGCCTTCTCGGCATCCAAAAAAAACCGCGGCCATAGGGTCTCCTGCTACCTGTTTCACGTGAAAGAGTGTAATAATTTTCCGGACGTGCTCAATGGTGCTTCTACCTGGGACAAACCCATGTTGGCTCTGGGATACAATCTTCTGGATCACTAGTGCCAAGCGAGAGGTCAAAGTTTTAGAATAAATCTTCACGACCCCATTAATAAGGGTAATTGGCCGATAAGACCCTAGCTCGTCCATAGGTTTATTTTTTTTAGGAAAGATTGCGATCTTAGAATATACTGGTGGTCAGCTTCCATTATACATTACATACCCTTGCTGAATGCGACTCCCGGGTTGGAAACAACAAGTGGGAATTATCCATATGTACAAGTAAACTCTCACGATGTAAGAGGGTGCCTATGGCGCCAGGTCAATTATGGGTATTACAAAAGAGTGCGCTTTAAGACACTCTTGGCGGCCTTTAGGGTATGGTCGGCGGTACGACGTTTGGTAGGGTTAGCAAAAATAAACTATTATACACCATTTGTACAGGACACAGAGTTGCCTGATATTTTTAATGACCACTACTTTCAGAAATGGATAAGCTCCGGTATAACACAGGTTGGATGTCTTTTCACACCAGGAGGTTTAAAGTCTTTTGAAGAAATAAAAGAGGACTTTGCTCTATCTAATAGGGATTTTTTTAAATACCTACAGCTGAGGGATTTCTTGTTAAAAAAGGCAAGAGGTATGCAGAAATATGACAGCTGTGAATTAGTGGAGAGACTAAGCCAACCTGAGGCACCGAAGATTGGACAAATGTATGTATTATTAAATAATTACATGAAAGACGATCTGGGAAAATGCTCAGCAAAGTGGCAAGAGATGTTGGGAATAACAGATGGGGATTTTAAAGAAGTATTTTTTAATACCTTAGGGATTTTAATGCCCGCTAATCTCGAGGCACAATTTTATAAAACATGTTTTGAACTGTATTACACGCCATATCGGATCGCTAAGTGGGGAGAGGGGAAAGGTACATTCTGTCCAAGATGTGCACTTTATAATGCAGATCTGATACATATGTTCGCCACTTGACGGGAACTCATCCCGCTCATACGAGAAATAGAAATGTTTCTGGAGGGAAAGCTACAGATACAGGTGAAAATTACCCCACAGGTAATAATGCTTGGAATACATAACCTGGGTATAGAAGAAGGTGGGGCCTTGATCTGTATAGCTATGGCAGTTTATAAAATTGTCATAGCATCGGTATGGCTTGACCCTAATCCACCAACCTTTCATCAATGGTTAGCCTGCTTATTGAAAACTTATAGTCTTGAGAAAGCTATATATGATCGAAGGGGTATTAAGGCTAAAAAGAAAGGAGGGAAAATCTGGAAACACCTCTCTACCTGGAGGGATCAAGTGGAGGACTAGGTTTTCGGGATGATCTACCGTTAAGGCATAAAGCCTGTAGAGATCTCACATACGCACTTTATTGAAATATTGCACCAACTTGGCTGCTAGAAATTGGGGTAATGATGCACTTGTACTTTGGGAGTTGTTAGCAATCGAATTTAGAATAGTGGGAGATTCGGATAAGTGAATCATGGCTGAGAATGTTATAATGCCTGTCGAGATTTCATATATGCACTTTAGTTAAACGCTGTTCTTTAATAACGTGGCTGTTATAAACCAATGTAAGGTAGTACTTGCACTTTAGGAGATGGCTTGCGTAAGAATATGGGAGGAAGAGTAGGATTATATCTTGGCTAGATAAGCAAAAATGTTGAAAGTTTTTCTGCAAATGTACTCTCTCCGAACCTGGCACCTTGCACTTTATTAACTAAGCTGCTACTTTGCAAGACGGTGGATTGAGTATGTATAATGAGTAGAATATATAAGACAAAATGTATGCACTAGCACTTTATAATAAGAAGAGGGGTTGTATATGTGGTTCGGATGATGACTATGTTTGCAGTGTCACTTCCTCTTTTGATTTTTATCTGATGTTTGATAAAGTATGCTCCTTAGGATTTTAACCCTATCAAACATTGTGTATAAATGTATAATGAGTCTAATGTAACGTATGCATTTGCACTTTACATCAAGAAGAGAGTTTCAACAGGGTGTTTTTGTGAGGAATATTTATGTATAGATATCCTGGTGAAGCTAGATCGCCCATTCATTCTAGGAACTCGGCTAAGGCTATTTGATAAATTATGGTTGACTTAAAATATGTATAATAGTATGTACGAGTACAACGTGCTCTGATAAGGATCTGATAAAATGTGAAAAGGCTGCTATAAAAATGTATTAAGATTAATAGAATTGTGAAAAGAAAGGGACTCTGCTTGGAAAATACAGGACTAGATAAGGGAAAGACTTTGGATAAAGGACTTGTTAAAATGTAGGCTTGAAAAACCCATTAGGCAATCAGGCAATTTTTTTGCTGGTCTAAGGATGGGGTGGGGGGTGGCACTGGCACGGGGTAAAAATGGTTAAAAATATGTGTGAGATCTCTAGAAGGATTTGGACTTGTTTTTGTATATTCTCTGTTTTCTCACTCAATAAAAAGATTTTTTTTAAAAACCAATGAAAATTTGTTTGTATGCCTGGCATTGTGCTTTTTCTAACATAGATTCCATTTTACCTGGGAATGCCTGCTGTGCGTACCCCGCAATTGCCCTGATTTTGGCTTGTAGTACTTTTCTGATGGGGCTGTCATTGGGCTTTGCATTATCTCGTGTGGTTTGCCCAGGGCATAGATTGTCGACTGTGCTTTGGCGTTCATTTTATGCAGATGTAGCGTTGCTTTACCCGTTTTGCTTAGCCAGCACCCAAGGTAGTTATAAGATTTCGCAGCCGAGATAATCTCTTTGCCCACGTGCCATTTCAGTAATGCTTTTTTTAGACAATGACCGAAAATAACTACTTTAGGGGCAGATGTAGGTAAAAAGATATTTGCGATTTCTTAATAGCGATTTTTACCGAATCGCCATTAAGAAATCGCAAACCGCCATGTAGATAAAAAAATCGCAAATAAATTGCGATTCCCTAAAACTCGCAAACCCCCATACCGAATCGGTATTACCGATTCGAAATTAGCGATTAAAAAAAATCGTAATTTTGCGAATCTGCCATTCAGGTGCATTCTGATGACATCACACTCAGGAAGTGGCCACACCCATGCTGTTTCATAGTGCCTGAGGCTGTGGGAGAGGCAGAGAGCAGAAGCACACACCCAGGAGCTGTACAGGAGTGTTCAGGCAGACACCAACTGACAGGATGGACACACAGGAGAAGGGAAAGGAGCCTGCAGAAAGGAAAAGGAAGCAGAAGTTTAGCGAAAAGGAGTTGGAGGTCCTCATTGAAGAGGTGGTGAAGACACATGACCAGTTATTTGGAAAGAAATCCCTGCATGTCCCGGAATCCCAGAAGAGAAAGATCTGGCTGGAAATACAAGGCAAGATCAATGCCATTGGGGTCACCGAGCGCTCCATCGATGATCTGAAGAAGCGCTGGTATGACTTGCGCTCCAGGGCGAAGGAGAGGGTAGCAGACAGGCTGAAACAAGCAAAGAAGACAGGTGGCGGACCATCCACAGTGCCTGCAACCACACCCCTGGATGATTTGGTGGAGTCCACCCTCCAGCCTGAGACCATCAATGGCATAGGAGACGTGGACAGCTCAGCCCGAGACAACACCAGACAAGGTAAGATGCATGCACAGCATGGCCTGAACCCACCCCCTCCCCAATCCCCAATCCCCCATGAGCAAGTTAGAATTCCACTCCAGTCCATATTTTGCAAACAACCAGCAATGCATCATGGGAGATGTAGTCCCAAAAACTATATAGCATATCAGTGAGATTTGTGAACACAGTTGCAGGGGCCCCACATCAGTCAATTACCAAGCGGAGGACTGTTAGTGTGAATAGCAACTCATGTAATTTAATGTTACACAAATGCTGCAAGGCAAGTCAGTAAATGGACATTCTGTCTCCACAGGCGAACCTGCGCCCCAGACAGAAGAGAGGGAGACACATGAGGCACCTGGGCAACAACATATTCAGGAGGAAGAGTCCCAGACACCCACAGATGACACACCTACACCACCACCCAGACCTAGGAGGTACACAGTGGAAACACTACAGGAGATGGAGGGGGCAGAGGAGGAGTGCACAGGAGCTCCACAGACCATGCCCGAAGAGCCAGCACAGTCGCCCGAAACACAGTCACCCATGCAGCGTAGCCACACCAGTGGTCTCCGACGCAGACCAAGGGCACACAGTCCGTCTGAGCAGGGTGATGAATCCAGTGTCTTCGCAGGTCTTGAGGGCACCATGGTGAAGGTTCAGCGGCTGCAAATGAAGACAATGCGATTAATGCAACGCCAGATGGTGTCCATGAACAAGAACATGAGGGACATTAAGGAGGGCATCAATGGACTGAACACCACTGTTGCTGAGGGCATGCGGGACATGACTGAGGCAGTACGGCAGTTATGCAGCAAATTGGACAGTAACGTGGCGCAAGGCGCAGGGAAAAACAGCACATGGAGGGATACACAAAGGCGGTCAACCGCCTATGCAATGCCACATCTGTCCTGAGCAGACGCACAGTGGCCATGCAGTTGGAAATGGCCCACTGCAGCCAGGATGTTGCTAGGGGGTTGGTGCAGGTCACCACTGCTGTTGAACTGCTCCAGACAGCCAACATAGCTGCCACAGGGTCTGGGGATGGTGGAGACAGTGAGGAGGTCACCAGCCACAGCAGCATTACTCCACCCGTCGCTGAGCACAGACGGCGTAGTGCAAGGCAAGGGCCATCAGCAGAACTGTTGTCAAGGGAGGGAAGTGTGCACACTGAGCGAAGTACTGCTGGGCGTGGGCGCAGGAAATAAGTCCATGCTGTGGCTGACATTTGCTGATGGGTGAGGTAACCCATGTGACCCAATGACAGTGGATGACAATGTGCATGCAGTGTGGACATGCCATGATGGGCAACTCAAGGCACACAGAGGCCAGTATTGTGAGGCGGTGTGCATACATATTGCCTGATGTAAGGACAATAAAACACCGTTATACAAATATCAGTATCGGCTTTGTGTCATAACTTACTTAGTATGCGTGTGATCTCAGCACGTCTGTCTCCCATCTGCCTCTCCTACAACACCTGCTGCACTGTGCAGTGGCCGTGGACATTCCTCATCCTCTGAGTCTGAATCGGTGATTTCAACGGGGTTCCCTTCTTTGTGGCCAAGTTGTGTAGCATAGCACAGGTAGCTATGATTTTGCAGCATATCTCGGGGCGGTACTGCCGTGCACCTCCACTTTTGTGGAGGCAGCGGAACCTGCTCTTCAGGAGTCCAAATGTCCGCTCCACCACATTCCGCGTAGACTTATGGGCTGCATTCTATCTCCTCTCACTTGGGGTAGATGGGTTGAGGAATGGGGTGAGTATGAATCCACGCACTGCATATGCGCTGTCACCTAAATGAGAAAGGTAAAAAAATCAATCACAGGCCACTTCCAATACATCCAAGGTGTACAACAACAGAGTGTGTCACATGCATTTACCTAGTAGGTATCCTTCTCCAAATTCTCCCGCAGCCAGACTTGTATAGATTCCACTGTGCCTGAAGATGTAGGAGTCATGCGTGCTTGTGGGAATTTTGCTACAATATCAGTTATGATGTGTGACGCATCACAGATTACTTGGACGTTGATTGAGTGATATGATTTTCTGTTCCGATATATGTACTCAGTAGCAGAGGGTGGGCAGATTGCAATATGTGTCCCATCAATGCACCCAATGACATGTGGGAATTGTGCCATCTGATAGAAATCCATCTTGGTCTTATGCAGTTCCATTTGCGTGGTGGGAAACCGGATGTATTGGTGCATTCGTTGTAGCATGGCATCCAGGAAGGTGTTGAAGAAGCGTGACAGGCAACTTTGTGAGACCCCTCCCGCTACAGCTATCACCCCCTGGTAACTACCTGATGCAAGTAGGTGCAGGGAACAAAGGACCTGCACATGTGGTGGAATTGCGTGCGCCCTGTGTGTCTGGTGCTCCAGGATTGGGTGCAGGTCACGTATCAGGCCTAGGATGGTAGTGGGGTGAAGCCTGTACCTCTCATGTATTTCTTCTTCTGTGATTTGGAAAAGGGTGATGCGCACTCTGTATACGCGTTCCTGTCGCCTCCTCATCCTCTGTGCTGCTGCTTGCATCCGCATCCGCCTTGCAATGACATAGAGGGCTGCCATTGTGTTGAAACTGATGCATTCTGGGGCTGTTTATATGCAGTGCACCTGGTTACCACCTGCTTTGAGTTGGTGGTAATTTGCGACTCGCAAATAGCGATTTTGCGAGAAATCGCTATTTGCGATTTTACTTACATTTCTTTGCAAATTTATTTTTGCGATTTCGCAAATTGCGAGGCGCAATTTGGGAGTCGGTGGGTCAAAGTCGCAAAATAAGGAATCGCTGACTGACTTCTCTTGTTTTTAGCGACTCCTTATTTTGCGCTTGGCTTTTTCCCTCTCTACATTTCACGGGGCTCTTTTGCGGTCGCAAACGTTGAAATTCTGCGAATTTCAGCGTTTCCGATCGGTATTTCGCTTCCTACATCTGGCCCCGAGTCTTTTGCGCATTTATTATTAATTAATTTCTCTCATTATAATTGTTAAGGGCGTTTAGACCCCTTTGTAGTCCAATTTTCGTGTGGTCCATCACCACTAAATCGTCGGCGTATTGTAGTATTTGAAGTTTGTTAGCTCCGATTTTGGGGATTGCACGATTGGCATTGTGAAGTATCTTTCACAGATCGGCAGTATATAGATTAAACAATGTAGGGGCAGTACGCATCCCTGTTTTAGTCCACGATTTGTGAAGCACTTATTTGTTGTGGTGTTGTCTACTAGCTTTACTTTAATCCACGTATTACTGTACAGCGAAATGATGGCATTAAGGAGACCTACTGGAATTTGCCAGTTGTGCAGTTTAGCCCAAAGCTTATATCGAGGCACCCCATCAAAAGCAGCTGAGAATTCTACGAAGCATGCAAAGACTGGTTTTTTGTTTTTGACATTTTCTTGCTGGCTTAGGTACGACATGGCCACGATGTTATCAATTGTAGAGCAGCCTTTGCGAAATCCAGTTTGATAGGGAGGGAGGATTTCATTCTCTTTGATCCATCTTTTTAATTCTATCAATAGGGTACTTGCGTAGGCTTTTCCTTCAATATCCAAGAGGGCAATTAATCTATAATTTTTTTGATCTGTATTATCTCCTTTCTTGAATATTGGATGTAGAAATGACCCGCGCCATGAGTCAGGCACCTTGCTTGTAATGGACATTCGATAAAAAGGTTGGATAAACATTTTCCCCAATATGCAGAGTCTTCTCTAAAGATTGCTCCTGGAAGACCGTTAGGCCCGGGTGCCCCGTCTTTTCTTATCTTTTTTATTACTTTTTCAACGGCAGGGCAGTCTTGTTCTTTGCCCATGAATTCCCTTGTGGCCTCCACTTCTATGTTTGTGCTCGCCATGTGGCGTTCCTCGCTGCTTCCAAAGTCAACGCAACCTTCCTTTTCAATATAAATTGTGGAAACGTGTCTCTGCCATGCGTCTGTGTGTACGGAGTTGCGCCTGTCTACTTTACCTTTTTCCAGAGGGGCTATATATTGCCAAAGCTGTCGTTGTTTGTGAGGCTTTGTCAGCTCGTATATCGTTATCCAGTACTCCTCTAGTTTGTTTTGTTTGAGAGACCATAGCAGATGTTTGCGTTTTTTACATAGATCTTTTCACTTATCCATTGTTTTTTTGGTCCCCGCAATCCTATGCGCTCTTTTTGCCCTCTTTAGGTTACGTGTTATAGCACTTAGTTTTGTATTGTCATATCTAGGTTGTGGGGTATTTTTCGTCTTTGTTTGAGGGCTAGCTTTGTTGTTGTTGCTGAGAGCAGTTTTCAAGGCGGAAATCCACGCCGTCCAGTTGTCCATATTGGGCTGATTTACAGGCTGATTACCTCTACCCACTTGTTTATCTTTCCATGCGTTAAATCGGGTGGCCTGGTGCTTATTCCATTTTAACCTTCTGACTAATGAGTATTCCTCGATCCCTGTTGAATGAAATACTACGGAAACTTGTTCCCGTTGCTTAATAGTGATATTTAATTCAACGTGAAGAATTGCGTGGTCACTGGTTTTGTGTGATTTTAATTCAAAGTGAATTATTTTCTGATTAAGTTGGTTACATAGAAAGATATAGTCAATTGTCGAGCAGTTCTTAAATGTGGCCTTTCCTGAACGTTTGGGATCTAAACTTTTCAATATTTCCTCGGTGGACTTTAGATCATAATTTTGCAAGAAGGTATTAAAAATTCTTTCAGAGCTGGTTAGGTACGTCCTGTTGCTCTTGTTCGTTCCCAGATGGTGCAGATTGAAATCACCCACAATCACTTTAGCTGGTAGCAGATGAGTGTATAGAGTTTCCTGTATTGAGGTTATAATGGTTTTGTGGCTTCCAGTTTTGACGGACCATGCACATTTAAATATACATTTATGGCGAGGATTGAAGCGCTGCTTTCTCTGTCCCCTTTTACCTCAACTACGAGTGCCTGTAGCATATCTGACTCGGTTTTTATCTTCTTTACTCTCAACTGTTTTAGATGTTTTACGTAAATAGAGATTCCGCCTGATGGTCTAGCGTACCGATTGTGTTTAATTGCTAATTTATGAAAACCGGCGTAGCCTTCCAGATGTATTTGCTCTGTGGCCCAGGTTTCTTGTAGGCATATGATGTCTCCTTCCTGCAGTATATGTTTTGCTGTTACTTGTTTAAGAGCTTTATGTATGCCTGCCACGTTCCATGAAATGATTTTCAGATTGGAATTTCTATTTTGATTAGGGCGAGATGTGCTAGAATTTTCCAATACTAAAGGGTTTACGGTAGGCAGCTCTTGTTGAATCGACAAAATGTCGGAAATGCCCACTTGAACATCAGGAGTAGCGAGTACTATGCTGTATCTCTCTGCTTATCCTGCTCGGTTGATCCTTCCATTGGATTTTCTGCAGTGCATCATCTTTTACTGTCCTGTTTATGATCGTGTCCTCCTGTGTTCTTACTGATATGGTGAAATTCTTGTAGTTCTGATCAGAACGTATTTTCGATGTACCTCTTAATATGCCATGCGCAGTGATCTTTTGCTTTCATTATGTGGTTTGATGTGTTAGCTGATTCAAGTCAAATTAATGGGTACTTTTCTTGTTCTGGCTCTGTTACTGCAATATCCCAGTTTTTAAAGATTTCTTTTTCTCTAAGCACGGCTTCTAACACGATGGTTTGTCCAGGTCACTATGGTATCTTCGTTGGGGATATCTTCGTCCCTTGGTTCAAATTGAACACTAACCATATCTTCACTTTTTATATGAGACAATGACGGTATGTGTTGAAGGAGCCTTAGTAGATTCCACCTATTTAATGTATCGTGCCTACCCTTTGATTTGTATTGTGGTTGAAAGATGGTTTTACATGTGTTACTGGTGTAGACAGAGTTTAGTGTCATGCTAGACACAGGTTGTGGGTGTATTGTTCCTTTACGTTGTGTCTCTCTGTGTGCGTTGGAAATAATAATGTTCACAGGTTGTTGGTTTTTTGTTCCTTCACCAGTTGTCTCTTTAGAAAATCCACAATCGGTTTTGTCCATACCGGTTTCAATTGTAGCTTGTAAGACTTTCTTTACTGCCTCTCCGTTTTCGATTCTTTATTCTAGTTGGTGTACCATAAAAGAACATACACAGATGTATACAGACTGTACAAAACAGATAAAAAGGCTAAAAGTCATGATAAAAACAGTTATAAATTAAAAAGACCATTTGGGTTGAAACAATGAGAAAGTCAGTCACTAAAGGGTCAATGTTTCGACTTTAAGAAATTTCATCAGTGCCCACCACATAGGATTTAAAAAACGAGATACAGCATAAACAATTTGGAGTTCGGTATTGTATTTTAGAAGCCTGAATGCTTCTTTGCAGTGTCGTGTACCAAGATTCCTACACAATTGGATCAACCATCTGTGTCTAGTTTTGTGATATCCCGGGCAAAAGAAGAATACATGAAGTTCAGACTCCTCTCCCGAACTGCAAGCTGGACACCCCAGAGTGGCGCTACTGGACCATTTGTTAGTGAATGTGCGCAGGGGGAGAGAGCCATGCCGAAATTGCACGTACAGTTTCCTGGCTAGTGCCGGTCTTATTTCATCTAGGCATGGCTCTATAAGGTACGTGTCTTTTACTGCCAGGAAATTTACAGTAAGGGATCCAGTAGTGGAGTTTGTGGAGTTTGGCAAGTTTGCCCCCCCCCCAATAGCTTCTAACTAGCTGTGTGCACGTAATTGCCGCACAGGCTGACTCCGGGTTGTACCATAGGAGATAATGGGGTATTCCTAGTTCATTCAGCACCACCCAGAGAGCATCTCTGGGAACCATATCAAAGGCATTTTTAAGGTCCACAAAGACCAGATACAAGCTACCGCCTTCCAGATACACCGATTTCCAATAAAGGAGTTGGAGCCTAAAAATCTGGTCTACAGTTGATGTTTTTTCTCTAAAACCAGCTTGCAAGGGACTCATCATCTTATGTTCCTCCAGCCAGGATTTCAGGCGATCTAATAGGATCCTAGCAAAGACTTTTTGTGATACATCGATCAAACTGATCGGTCTAGAGTTAGTGGGTAATAGAGGAGATCCCTTTTTGTGTACTGGGAGGAACTCTGCTCCTGCCCAAGTAGCACCTAGCAAGATGGCATTATAGATCACCCGTAGATAGGGGCCCCAGATGTTGGGTTCGGCCCGAAAAAGATCCCCTGGTATCTTGTCCAGACCAGCCGCTTTGCCGGGAGCTATTCTATTAAGGGCTTTGGTAGTTTCTGCCAGGGTAATCTCCGGGGCAACTGGATTGGAGTTCAAAGGTGGCAGGGTAGCTAGAGTCTGGCTACAAATCTCAACCTCATGTGAGGCGTAGAGAGCCAGAAAATGCTCTCTCCAGTGGTCAACCGATATATTTGGCTCTAAAGCCGCCTTGCCGTTGCTACTACCTCTGCATACAATGTTCCAAAATGTTTTCAAATCTTTTGCCACAAGGGCCAGTTTGAGACTTTACCATTGATCCATTTCCCATGCTACTTTAGCAAGTGCAATGGTGGCTTTATAGGAGGTCCTTGCTGTTTTTACTTTGAAGTTGCACTTAGATTTTATGGCCTCGATCAGGGCTTTCTTTGCCGCCCGGCATCTGCCATTAAACCATGTCTGTTTCAGCTTCGTCCCACACCATAGGGTACACACTGGCCAGAACATATCCACCAGCTTTGCGGTTGTTGACTCGTTAATCTTGGCAACATCAGCAAGGGATGCAGCGATACCTGCTGATCTTATGAGCTCTGCCAAAGCCTCAAGATTGGGTATGATGGCTTCAAATAGAAGGGCCAGTTTTTTGGGCAATTTTTCTATCCACGCCCACCTGACTTTTCGCCGGTTATTTGTGAGTGTCAATCTATTGTCAATTGTTGAAGCTAGGTCGGGGGTTCCTCCGATGCTTGACAAAGACAGTTCGAGTGTTAAGGCGTTGTGGTCGTTGTCGTGGCGTGGCCTGACAGCGAAGTCCACAACCCTACCCCACATCCTAGTTTCTACTAGGATGTAGTCTATGATAGAAGAGTGGCCAACTCTGTTATTGGTGTGCTTCCCGGGAGAGTCTGAACTGGTTCGACCATTGCATGCTCGCAGCGAGTGCTTTAGGGTAAGTGCTTTGATTTGAAGAGCCAACGGTGTCCAGGCCCTAATCGGGGGAGTGTTGGGCACGGGGATAGCCCACAGCTCATCCTCCTCAGTGACAGGTGTACCGTTGAGATCTTTCATAGGGTCAAATTGGCAGTTGAGGTCACCCCCAGAACCAGCATAGCATTGTTTGAAAAACTAGAGATCAAACCATCAAGTTGATCAAGAGTTGGGGATTCTTGGCCTCGAGTAGACATTGATTAAAGCTATTTTAAAATTCGGTGCAAAGGTTAGCATGATGCCCAGTATATCGGGTGAGCAGTACAACACAGGGGTGGCTGTACAACCTAGGTGAGAGCCTACCCAGGTACATAGCCCACCGGAGGGTCTGCCCCGTCCCCTGGAGACGGCTGGTATTACAAATGAGGCAAACCCCGAACGTGTAGCTTCCTCCGTTGCCCAGGAGTCCTGAAACATGCATATATCAAAGGTATCCACAAAACCCCCCCAGTCCGGGCAACCAAGCTTACTCTTCAGACCTGTCACGTTCCAGGATAGTATTTTAAGTATATTCGGAGCATTTGGGTTGACTAGGTTACCTCCCTGGACCTCCTGCACTAATGAAACAACTAACTCGGATGGCACTAAGTGGCTCTTACTCGATGTGTCTATAGAAGCCGCTAGATTGGTCCTGATATCTGGGTTGCTATGGGTTTCTAGGGTACCAGAGGGGTGGGTTGGGGCATTAGGGAGTGTGGAGGTGAAAAAATCTTTATCCGAGGCCAGTGGGATGTACTTAGGGCTAGAAGTTACTAATATGCCGCTTAACAGTTTGGGATGTGCAACAGCGACAGGATAGGGATTCACAGGGTTAGTATTAAGATCCTGATTAGTGGGCCTAGGTACTATAATTTTAGCATCTGCAGCCCTTTCCACTAGTGGTTTTCTCACTCCTACCAGCCAAAAATCCCTCCCAGTCCCAAGTAGATCGACTTCTTCTAGGGCCCCAAATCTGTTTGCCAGGGGTAAGTTAAAAGTGTGTGGTCTCAGTTGAAAAGGTGGTCCCTGTCCCAGCGTTGAATGATTATGGTGCCAGTAATTCTGTAGAGATCTGGTATCAGCCCTGATTTGGGTCATAGATTTTGAGATATAAACATATGTAAGCGGAAGAAGTCTAATTGCAGTGCCTGGTGCATGGGGATGGTGGTTCGATTGAAGAAGATGTTGTTCAAAGCGTGGATTTCTAAATTGATTATAACACAATCCCCACAAATATCTTTAGGCCTGTTGCCCACCCATCCAACCCTGCGAGTCATGAGAATTTCATTAGCATTTGCATAAGCATATTGGCAGGGTCTAACAAGCCAGTGCAGACATTTATTTTTTTAGCTCAAACTAAGTTTCCTTCTGGCCCTCCTTAGCATCTGGGACTCCTTCAAGGACAATAACATAAGGGATTGAGGCTGGGGGAAGATTAATTGTTGGCCGAACAACCCCAGCCCCACCCCCCTGACTCAGGGGCCCATCTTTGACTAGACTGTTTTTCATAGTGCCCTCGGTTAATGGAGCCCTTTCCCCTAACTTGAGACCAGCAGCTGGGGTGTTAATAACCGGGTCCGAGGAGGCAAGGGTCGCCACACAGGATGCATTTGTCTTTTCCAAGGTCTCAGCGATGCCAGGGGTTATAGGGTCAACCGAGACAGTTCTGCTCTCTCTGGCCGGTAAGGGGTTTGTAGGAGATTTACCTTCGTTGGTAGTACATGAGTTGGACAGTTTATCCAGTTGAGCAAGCACTAGAACAAGTTCAACTCTCACAATGTCTCTAATTTGACCTTTTAAAACTTCCATCAGGGGAGCCACCCAAGCTGGGAGTGGCATGTCCAATTGTGAGCTGGGCCCCTCAATCGAGACCTGGTCAATCGCCGATCCCATGTTGACCGGTGTTCCGTTGTTAGACTTTTTACGCTTAACCCCTGCCTTTATAGGCTGTTTGGTTTTACTGGCCTTGGCTGTGCCCTTGTTATCACCCCTCCTCAGTGTGGCTACTATGGGTATTGTTCCTGTGCCCACGACGGGTGCTTGTGGTGATAACACCAGAGATCTTTCCAGTGCACTATAGCTGGTAGGTGACACCTTATCAGAACAGGCTTTTCGAAGGTCAGGGGTTAGTGACAGCCGACGTTCTGTGAGTTCTATCTCTGTGGCCACCACCCCGATGGCCCTCTGGAGCATCCCATCAATAGAGGTCTGCGGAAAGGGTGGGGGTATGGGCTGTGGTGCATGATGGATCGCGTTGGTGGTGCGCTTACCCATTATTAGGAGTTTTTACAAGACAGGTAACAGAAACACCCAAATTAACTCGTTTGCCACCCAACTGGTCAGAGGTTTGGCACACTGGGTCGAGGTGCGGGGGTTGCAAAGAGAAAATAAGAAAAAGTAGCAGTCACAAGAGAAAAACAAAATGATTTGGCGAATTGTTAAAACGCCACTTACAGGTTGGCCCAGTGATGTCCACTCCAGAGCTGAGGTTGGTCCGGTCAAAGATACTTCCGTAGTGTGCAAAGTGGATGGCCCAGGATGCGAGCACAAATGGTGTCCGGTTGGTAGAGCCAAGGGGGGGGCCTAGCCCAGTCTCTTCCTGTCTATGACGGGCTAAGACAGGCCCGTCTTGGCCCGGTCTTCGCCCGGGCACGCCCCCGTGCGTCCCGCGCTGCGGGAGCCCGCGAATATTTTAAAGCGCCTCCGGGCACGGAAGAATGATTCGGCGGCAGCAGCCGCATTGATGGCTGAGACCTGTGGCTCCAGTCTGATCCCCCACGGGCATTGCAGGACAGCGGGGCAAAACAGGCAGCAAGTAAAGACAGGCTTCCAGCGCTGCGGGAGCCCGCGAAGATTTTAAAGCGCCTCAGGGCATGGAAGAATGGCGGCGGCGGCAGCAGCCGCGTTGATGGCTGGGACCTGTGGTTCCGGTCCGGTCCCCCACTGCCGCTCTCCGTTTTCAATGGGCACTGATTCTCGAGTAGCTGGTGGGCTTGATGTAGTGTTTACTGTGCCAGGACCTTCTCCCAGAGGTTTATTTTGTTTTTGAGTCTTAGTAAATATCGGATATGGTTTTTTAAACAATTGCCTCTCCTGATTTTGATCAGATTTATTTGCTGGCTCTGTCGAGACGTACGTTGACTGCCCCCAACTCCTTCTAACTTGTACATTCTTTTGGCGCTTCAGTTGTTTTTTAAATTTTTTCTTCATACGTCGTGACAGATTTGGCATGGTAGTGCTTATTGAATTTTCCTGTTTACCTTCCTTATCCGGCTTTCTGCTATTTACTGTCAATTGATTATTAGTTACCAGGTCCGTATTTGTATTTGTGTTTGTACTGACCATTTTTGGGTCCTTTTCATTGGTGATTTGCTCGGTCATCGCAGGTATTTTATCAGCCCCTACTTGAGTTGCTTTTATTTTTAGGTCCTCGATAAGAGTAGACAGCACTTTCGGGATTGATGCCAATTTGTCAATTTTTGGGCCACAGGCGCAGTCTGTGTTTAACGTAGTTGCATATGCTTGGGCCCACATGATTAGTGTATTCAGATTAGCCAGTTTTTGGTCAATCCCTGATATTGTATATACATATATATACATACATATATATATATATATATATATATATATATTTTATGTGGACATGGTAACAATGGATTCAATTCTTCTATCTGCATCTGTGGTCTGTACCCGTGTGTTCTTTGCTGCCTGCATCCACTTCGGGATTCTTTCGTGATAGATATATATATATATACATACACACACACTTTCATAACCTTTGTTTTTTTCAGTGAAAAAAAAAAAAATATATATATATATATATATATATATATATATATATATATATATATATATATGTTCAAACAAAGGGTATCCCCCAGCGAGGACGCACTTGAAGAAACAGGCGAATCCTGCACCTTGAAGCAGCATTCTTTATTCATTTAAAACCGGACATCACAGCGCATGTTGTAATATTTTGCCCTACGCGTTTCAGAGCTCATGCTCCTTGCTCACGGGCTCAGTGCGATGTCAGCAGGCAGGAACAAGTGAAGAACCGAGTCCGTTCATTCCAAGCTTTTAAACATCCTCAGGTGGATCACGCCCTCTGGTGGGTTAATTAATAAAAATTCAGCACTACCACTGAAAGTAATGGTGGGCTACGGCGCACAGACTGTCTGTTTCAGCGCCTCGTAGGTCAAAACAGGAATGAAAGTTAACCGGAGTCCAGGGTTTGAAACTCACCAGAGAGAAAGAATTGTGCCAAAAGAGATGTCAAGTCGGCGGAATCCACCGAAGGATGTGATTATCAAAGTGAAAAACTACGAGTCCCAGAGTGCTGAATTTTATTAATTAACCCACCAGAGGGCGTGATCCACCTGAGGATGTTTAAAAGCTTGGAATGAACGGTCTCGGTTCTTCACTTGTTCCTGCCTGCTGACATCGCACTGAGCCCGTGAGCAAGGAGCATGAGCTCTGAAACGCGTAGGGCAAAATATTACAACATGCGCTGTGATGTCCGGTTTTAAATGAATAAAGAATGCTGCTTCAAGGTGCAGGATTCGCCTGTTTCTTCAAGTGCGTCCTCGCTGGGGATACACTTTGTTTGAACATATATATATATATATATATATATATATATATATATATATATATATATATATATATATGTTCCACCAACTGCCCAAAGCATTCCAGGATGCACACACAGCTAATTCACCTTGCGGTTTATTGGTAAAGGCATCCAACGGCTACAGTTCAGTCTCAAGAAGGTGCCGACGCGTTTCGAGGCAATGAGCCTCTTCTTCTTGGGCAACTTGAATGAATGTGCACAGACGGCTTCGTATGCATTATATAGCCCCGCCCCCAGTGGGCGTTACTATTTGACAGTCATTATTTGCTTACAATTATGCATGCTGGGAATAGTAGTCTATTCTTATAATACCAAGGTGAACAACAGCACGCAAACCTGACTTTCTCTCCTACTAAAGGATAATTAAAGCTGCAACCAACAGTGGGACTGAGCCTACTTAAGGCTATTATTGTACTCACCTCTTATGGACCGCAATTACCAGCATGCTGCTGGTTGCCTTGAAATGTGCCATGCCCACTGTGGGCGGTCTTTCCATCAATAAAGGGTCGGAAAGAAAGTAGCGGTGAGTTTTCATTTCCCTCTGTGCAGAGTCCATGAATAAGGGGCGGAACAGCCTTGAAACGCGTCGGACATGGTGGATATTGAATGAAAGTCAGGAATGCGAGCGTCAGCAATGCATTACAACCGGATGGTGGGGGAGAGCGTTGTGTGCCCTGTCAGAGCTCAAGGGCTCATTTGTTGGAACATATACATATATATATATATATATATATATATATATATATATATATATATATATATATATATATATATATATATAGAAAGGTTTTCCACGCTCAAAGAACAGAAGAAAGAAGAGCCGCACTCAGGATTTCAGGGTTAAGGAGTTGAAAATTTAATGACTCGACGCGTTTCGACAACACAGGTCTTTGTCAGAGAGTCAATACAAAGAAAACCGGAAGTGGCAGTGTCTTTTAAGCATTTCCTGTTTTTTCAAAAACATAGACATGGAAAAGAAACTAACAACACATAGGATGATCATCTGCCATGTAAATTAAAAGAAAGCAGACTTGCAAAAACTTTATCAATTCATTCAATTAACATTATAGACAAAGCATACAATTCATGAATATGACAGTTTGTTCAAACCTATACAAAGTAACGTAGAATAAGAATATTTAAATCCTTAAAACGATAATCATGTGGCAAAAAATAAATAATAAAAAACAACAAATGTATGTGGAACAAACTGCCAAGTGGCAGAAAGCACTGATGTGGTGCTAAATTATAAGTTCCGTAAAAGGGTTGGGGCGCTAAATTTAGAGCTTAACAACCATGTGTGGCACATTAGATGCCACATGATATGCACTAGTGTGAGACCCTGGGTTACACCCACTTCCGGTCCTATTCTGAGACTAGAAAAATAAATAACGGTATTGCGGAGAGGCAATGAAGTGGACAAAAAAGTGTAAAGACTATAATAAATAAAACAAAACAAAAAAGGGGTGGTTAAATAGTTACAGACCCTTAGTCTGTCTACTAGGAGGCCATGAGCTGGAAGGCAGGTACTTAGCCAGAAGGCAAAGATTGGGAATGCAGGGACTAAATAAGCTTATGGTTCAGAGTTTCCTATATAAAGTGGTACCCTCGTTAACTCAACCTAAATGGACATGGAGGTCCTCCTCATGATTAAGGCCTCCTGGGATCTTGCTTTGGAGTCTCACTATGTATTCAGATTCCAGGCGTCGCAGATGACGTTCCCGATCTCCTCCTCTTGGTGAAACAGGGACCCTGTCAATGCCAAAAAACGAAATTTTAGAACTAATGTCTTTAACGTTTGAAAGTACCACTGCACAGTGTTTGGCTATGGCATATGACATGTCGCCATTCTTGATAGCGCGCAAATGCTCCAAAACACGCTTCTTCACAGGGAAGATTGTGCTCCCCACATAGGGTTTGGGGCAGTGCAGTGGTGTTCGGGCAGTGTAGGGGGTCGTGCGGGGGTGGTGTTTCAGGGTTTAGGGCAGTGCAGTGGTGTTCGGGCAGTGTAGGGGGTCTTGCTGGGGCTGGTGTTTCAGGGTTTAGGGCAGTGCAATGGTGTTCGTGCAGTGTAGGGGGTCGTGCAGGGGGTGGTGTTTCAGGGTTTAGGGCAGTGCAGTGGTGTTCGGGCAGTAAAGGGGGTCGTGCTGGGGGTGGTGTTTTAGGGTTTTGGGCAGTGCAGTGGTGTTTGGGCAGTGTAGGGGGTCGTGCAGGGGGTGGTGTTTCAGGGTTTAGGGCAGTTGTGTTCGGGCAGTGTAGGGGGTCGTGCTGGGGTGGTGTTTCAGGGTTTGGGGCAGTGCAGTGGTGTTCAGGCAGTAAAGGGGGTCGTGCTGGGGGTGGTGTTTTAGGGTTTGGGGCAGTGCAGTGGTGTTCGGGCAGTGTAGGGGGTCGTGCGGGGGTGGTGTTTCAGGGTTTAGGGCAGTGCAGTGGTGTTCGGGCAGTGTAGGGGGTCTTGCTGGGGCTGGTGTTTCAGGGTTTAGGGCAGTGCAATGGTGTTCGTGCAGTGTAGGGGGTCGTGCTGGGGTAGTGTTTTAGGGTTTAGGGCAGTGCAGTGGTGTTTGTGTAGTGTGCAGCGCATGTGCTGCGTTGCTAGGCGAGACCTAAAAAGCATTGCACCAAGATGGCTGCCAACACTTCCTGGATTGAAGTGTTGGCAGCCAATTAGAGCCAAGCTCGTGCTTGTGTAGTTAGGTCCCGCCCAGATATATAAAGATTTTTTTCCTTTAATATCTCAAACTACTAAACGGATTTACACCATTTAAAAAAAAAAGGGCGCTTTCTGAACCAAGGGCTACCTTTTTGCCAAATTTGGTGTAATTCCGTTTAGCAGTTAGGGCTGTAGCCGTGTCTAAAGTTTCAACTGAAAAAACCATAGGTTTCAGGAACGTTATAGTTAGTTGGACATTTCACTTGTACAAAACCATAGAAATTCCGGCGTTTAAGTTAGTTCAGCTAACTATAACTCGCGCCCCCGCAATGCACTGCTAATGACGTCACATATTACATCATTCATGACATGGTCAGTAACATCACTGATGACATCACTGATGACATCATCCACGTGAAAATCTGATGCACCTCCTCACACCTGAATATAACCTTTGATACACCCACTCTAAAATACAGATTACCATTTTCGAAAAAATAGACACATCAATTCCAGTTACTAAATACGCACTGACTGATTCCTAGGTCTACAAACACATCCACTCATTCACCCATACAGTCACTCATACATGCAGTCACTCATCAATACAACACTATCATATGCACTCATACACCTATACAGACACTCACACACTGCCACATATCCAGAGTTACTCACACACTTAGGGCCCGATTCTGATGCGGGTTGGAAAAGCTTCCCGACCGAGGGCCTGATTCTGATGCAGTTAGGAAGGCCTCCAAACGGCATTTGCTCCTTCCAAATCGGATCGGGAACGTGTCTTCCCGACCGAGGGCCCAATTCTGATGCGGTTAGGAACAAATGTTCCCATTAAAGTCAATTGGAGTTCAACCAAATCGTATCTGGAAGCATCCGGATGCATCCTACTCCGCCGGTCGGACTTTCCCGATCCGAGTGGGTCGGACACCATTTCCCAACCGATTCGGTCAGGAAGCTTTTCCAACCCGCATCAGAATCGGCCCCTTAGTCAGTCATGCAAAGAATCAATCATACTTCCATTTACTCACCTATACAGTTATACAGACACAACTTCACTTATTCATACAGATACTAACACATAATTACTCTTATAAAATCAATGATACAAATACATACTCATCCATGCAGCCACTCTCACAATTACTGACTCTCACATATAGTTATTTATATACACCATCACTCACATATACTGCCTTTTACATATGTAGTTACTTGCACATGTACAACTGAGACATCCATTCACTCACCAACACACACTCACCCACCCATACAGCTGTTTCCACATGCACTCTTGAACCCATACACCCAGTGAATCAACCACTCACACATCTATGCACAGAGTCACACACCTCCCACCCACCTGCACACACACTCAGGCAGCCATACAAATACTCAGGCAAGCAATCAATAACCCATATAGACACTCATGCAGCTACTCACCAACCCATGCAGCAGCTTACACAACAACAGACAGACTGATACAGACTTTCACACAGTTTAGTCACTAACCCATGCATTCAGTAAGACACATTTAATCACTCACTTATACAGTCAGTCACGTACCTACTAAATCCTCCATACAGACACTTATACACCCACTCATTCCTCAAAACAGCTTGGCATATATATAAAACAAAATTAAACTTTACAGAAACACACAGTCACTGGATGATGTCATCAGTGATGTCATTTGAGATGTCACGGACCATGTCATGAATGATGTAATATGTGACGTCATCAGCAGTGCATTGCGGGGGCGCGAGTTATAGTTAGCTGAACTAACTATAACGCCGGAATTTCTATGGTTTTGTACAAGTGAAATGTCCAACTGACTATAACGTTCCTGAAACCTATGGTTTTTTCAGTTAATATATATATTATCTACTGGCGGTCGCCAGTAGATAGTTATAGTTAGGACCTATTTTCCATAGGAAATCCGCAACATTCTATTTGAAATAACTCTGCGTCGGTTGACGAATCTTCGCGAAATTTTCAAACGTTATGGCCCGCTCCGGTCCGCTCCTACCCTGAAAGTTTCGGGGTGATTCGTCAAGCGGGGGCCGAGAAAAAAGGGGGGTCCCAAAACGTGTTTTCCCCATTCATTTTCCCATAGGAAACTTTAGCCACGGCTACAGCCCGAACTGCTGACCGGAATTACACAAAATGTGGCAAAGAGGTAGTTCTTGGTTCAGAAAGAACCCTTTTTGTTAAATGGTGTAAATCCGTTCAGTAGTTGCGGAGAAATTAAAAAAATAAGAGTCAAAAAATCAATTTCCCATAGGAAACTTTATGCAAGGCTACAGCCCGAACTGCTGAACGGAATTACAACAAATTTGGCAAAGAGGTAGTTCTTGGTTCAGAAAGAACCCTTTTTGTTAAATGGTGTAAATCCGTTCAGTAGTTGCTGAGAAAATCAAAAGTAAAAACACATATATATCTGGGCGGAGCCTAACCACACATGTCATCGTGAGATCTGATTGGCTGTCAGCACTTCATCCTGGAATTGCTGGCAGCCATCTTGGGACCAATATAAATGATAGTACCCCATTGAAATGCATTGTAGTGAATCGAAGATTTTGAGGGTTACCAAAAGGAGAACTATAAAGGGTGATAACAGACTTTAGTTACATTAGAATTCATTTGTTGATGGTACCATACTAATTTCAGGAATTGTGGTGTGTTCTAAGGTGATTTTACCCTGTGAAAAACCTTCTGCTGGGATATCATGAATCATGTTTGAGAGAAAACTATTTTCACATGCTTGTCCCATACAGTTTTGGAAGGTGCTCCAGAAGCTAAAATGAGAGCATATTTTCTGTAAATTCACATTATCTTTCTCAGTCATGTGAGAATGAAGTCTGACATTCTCAGTAAAACATGTACATCCAACAATGGCAGAGACTGTCAGTTGATTCCTTTGTGTTCTACTGCAGCTTCCCAGAGTGTTCTAAAGAACAACTAGAGCGCTAACAGCCTTACTTATGACAAAAGTATGGCACACCTGAAGCCATCTTGATTGGAATAAACTGGTAACACTTAAAACATTTAATTTAAAAAGGAACAAAATGATGGGGTTCATTTTGTCATAGAAATTATGGTTAGTGATGTAGAAAGAAAAATTAGGACATGTTTCAAGTGTGATCTCAAATATCTTCCTGTTATATTTCAACAGGAGTAGCCTGTCAGTTGATGCCTTTGTGTTCTACTGCAGCTTCCCAGAGTGTTCTAAAGAACAACTAGAGCGCTAACAGTCTTACTTATGACAAAAGTATGGCACACCTGAAGCCATCTTGATTGGAATAAACTGGTAACACTTAAAACATTTAATTTAAAAAGGAACAAAATGAGGGGGTTCATTTTGCCATAGAAATTATGGTTAGTGCTGTAGAAAGAAAAATTAGGACATGTTTTAAGTGAGATCTCAAATATCTTCCTGTTATATTTCAACAGGAGCAGCCTGTCAGTTGATGCCTTTGTGTTCTACTGCAGCTTCCCAGAGTGTTCTAAAGAACAACTAGAGTGATAACAGCCTTACTTATGACAAAAGTATGGCACACCTGAAGCCATCTTGATTGGAATAAACTGGTAACACTTAAAACATTTAATTTAAAAAGGAACAAAATGAGGGGGTTCATTTTGCCATAGAAATTATGGATAGTGCTGCAAAAAGAAAATTTAGGGCATGTTTTAAGTGAGATCTCAAATCCTCTTCTATTTCATTAGAAAATTCTGACATGCAGACTGAAACAATCACTTTCAATACCAGCAGTAGACTTCCAGTTAACTCCTTGGTGAGCAGTAGCTTTACTACAGTGATCTAATGAACAACTAGAGTGCTAACATTCTGAATTTATGGCAAATGTGTGACACATCTGAATGCCTTCTTGATGGAATCAAAGTAAAAAACTGAAAGCATTTCCTACTGAGGAGACTGTAGTAAATGAGGAAATTAGGAAACTTCATAAGAAATAAGTCTCCCAAGATGGCCACCAGAGAAAAAAGAGCCCAAATGTAGCACAAATATCACCCAGAGGTAGCCCACGTATAGCCCAATGACAGAAGTGTGCAAAACACTTTTTATTTTTTGTTTTTTTGCAGTTTTATATAGTGCAGACTGGTCAGGTATTGGAGTGCTTTACATGAGCATTGGTTACATCACACAAGGACAAATTCATGTTGGTTGACCCCTACACTACCCAAACACCACTGCACTACCCTAAACCCTAAAACACTACCCTCAGCACGACCCCCTTCACTACCCAAACACAACTGCACTACCCTAAACTCAAAAACACTACCCCCAGCACGACCCCCTACACTACCCAAACACCACTGCACTACCCTAAACCCTAAATCTACCCCCTACACTACACAAATACCACTGCACTACCCTAAACCCTAAAACACTAGAACCCAGCACGACCCCCTACAGTACACAAACACCACTGCACTACCCTAAACCCTAAAACACTACCCCCTACACTACACAAACACCATTGCACTACCCTAAACCCTAAAACACTACCCCCAGCATGACCCCCTACACTACACAAACACCACTGCACTACCCTAAACCCTAAAACACTACCCCAGCACGACCCCCTACACTACCCAAACACCACTGCACTACCCTAAACCCTAAAACACTACCCCCAGCACGACTCCCTACACTACACAAACACCACTGGACTACCCTAAACCCTAAAACACAACCCCCAGCACGACTCCCTACACTACCTAAACACCACTGCACTACACTAAACCCTAAATCTACCCCCAGTATGACCTCCCACACTACACAAACACCACTGCACTACCCTAAACCCTAAAACACTACCCCCAGCACGACCCCCTACACTACCCAAACACCACTGCACTACCCTAAACCCTAAAACACTAACCCCAGCATGACCCCCTACACTACCCAAACACCACTGCACTACCCTATACCCTAAAACATGACCCCGTACACTACACAAACACAACTGCACTACCCTAAACCCTAAAACACTACCCACAGCATGACCCCCTACACTACACAAACACCACTGCACTACCCTAAACCCTAAAACACTACCCCCTACACTACACAAACACCACTGCCCTACCCTAAACCCTAAAACACAACCCCCAGCATGACCCCCTACACTACACAAACACCACTGCACTACCCTAAACCCCCTACACTATACAAACACCACTGCATTACTCTAAACCCTAAAACACTACCCCCAGCACGACTCCCTACACTACCCAAACACCACTGCACTACCCTAAACCCTAAATCTACCCCAGCACAACCCCCTACACTACCCAAACACCACTGCACTACCCTAAACCCTAAAACACTACCCCCAGCACGACTCCCTACACTATCCAAACACCACTGCACTACCCTAAACCCTAAAACACTACCCCCAGCACGACCCCCTACACTACACAAACACCACTGCACTACACTAAACCCTAAAACACTACCCCCAGCATGACCCCCTACACTACACAAGCACCACTGCACTACCCTAAACCCTAAAATACTACCCCCAGCACGACCCCCTACACTACACAAATACCACTGCACTACCCTAAACCCTAAAACACTACCCCCAGCACTAACCCCTACACTACACAAACACCATTGCAATACCCTAAACCCTAAAACACTACCCCCAGCACTACCCCCTACACTAACCAAACACCACTGCACTACACTAAACCCTAAAACACTACCCCCAGCATGACCCCCTACACTACCCAAACACCACTGCACTACCCTAAACCCTAAAACACTACCCCCAGCACGACCCCCTACACTAGCCAAACACCACTGCACTACCCTAAACCCTAAAACACTACCCCCAGGACGACTCCCTACACTACCCAAACACCACTGCACTACCCTAAACCCTAAAACACTACCACCAGCACGACCCCCTACACTACCCAAATACCACTGCACTACCCTAAACCCGAAAACACTACCCCCAGCACGACCCCCTACACTACCCAAACACCACTGCACTACCCTAAACCCTAAAACACTACCCCCAGCATGACCCCCTACACTACCCAAACACCACTGCACTACTCTAAACCCTAAAACACTACCCCCAGCATGACCCCCTACACTACACAAACACCACTGCACTACCCTAAACCCTAAATCTACCCCCAGCACGACCCCCTACACTACACAAACACCACTGCACTACCCTAAACCCTAAAACACTACCCCCAGCACGACCCCTACACTACACAAACACCACTGCACTACCCTAAACCCTAAAACACTACCCCCAGCACTACCCCCTACACTACACAAACACCACTGCACTACCCTAAACCCTAAAACACTACCCCCAGCACTACCCCCTACACTACCCAAACACCACTGCACTACCCTAAAGCACTACCCCCAGCACAACCCCCTACACTACCCAAACACCACTGCACTACCCTAAACCCTAAAACACTACCCCCAGCACGACTCCCTACGCTACCCAAACAACACTGCACTACCCTAAACCCTAAATCTACCCCCAGCACGACCCCCTACACGACTCAAACACCACTGCACTACCCGAAACCCTAAAACACCACCACCAGCACGACCCCCTACACTACCCAAATACCACTGCACTGCCCTAAACCCTAAAACTCTACCCCCAGCACGACCACCTACACTACCCAAACACCACTGCACTACCCAAAACCCTAAAACACTCCCCCCAGGACGACCCCCTACACTACAAAAACACCACTGCACTACCCTAAACCCTAAATCTACACCCAGCACAACCCCCTACACTACACAAACACCACTGCACTACCCTAAACCCTAAAACACTACCCCAGCACGACCCCCTACTCTACACAAACACCACTGCACTACCCTAAACCGTAAAACACTTCCCCCAGCAGGACCCCCTACACTACACAAACACCACTGCACTACCCTAAACCCTAAAACACTACCCCAGCACGACCCCCTACACTACACAAACACCACTGCACTACCCTAAACCCTAAAACACTACCCCCAGCACGACCCCCTACACTACCCAAACACCACTGCACTACCCTAAACCCAAAAACACTACCCCCAGCATGACCCCCTACACTACCCAACACCACTGCACTACCCTAAACCTTAAATCTACCCCCAGCACGACCCCCTACACTACACAAACACCACTGCACTACCCTAAACCCTAAAACTAGGGTGACCAACCGTCCGTAAATTTCACGGACTGTCCGTTATTTTAGTATGATGTCTGTAAGGCGTCCGTAATTTGGGGTCCCCAAATTACGGACGCCTAACAGACATCATACTAAAATCAAATTGGGGGATTTCAGGAAGGTATGCTGTTCCCCTGCGAGAGGCCCCATGAGTTTAAAAGTTTACACTCAGGGCCTCTCACATCTTTTAATCTGTAGACTGAGGCTGCCTGCAGCAGCCCCTCCCGGACCTCGCAAAGAGTGTGGACTGGCCCATTGTCATTCTGAGACTGCAGACGATTATCACAGATAGAATGACAATGGGCCCTATTATAGTGACAGCATGTGGTGTGCCTTCTCCTTCACAAATCTTGATTGCAGAAACGGCCTGGTGTCACTTTGCAAAGCTGCGCGCATACTGAAAAACTGTGAAGTGCACAATTGTCTCAACCTTATATAAACTTATTTTGACTTGCACTTATTTTGGTTGTCTATTCACTTATATACCATTGTGCGACCTCCTCTGATGTGTCTGTAAAACGTATGTTTTGTCCCAAATTTTTGTCCTGAATTTTGAATTCTGTCCTGAATTTTGACCCTTTGTCCTGAATTTTTGCACTGACCATCCTGAATTTGCACCCATGCCAGTTGGTCACCCTACCTAAAACACTACCCCCAGCACGACTCCCTACACTACCCAAACACCACTGCACTACCCTAAACCCTAAAACACGACCCCTACATTACCCAAACACCACTGCACTACCCTAAACCCTAAAACTCTACCCCCAGCACGACCCCCTACACTACACAAACACCACTGCACTACCCTAAACCCTAAAACACTGCCCCCAGCACGACCCCCTACACTACAAAACACCACTGCACTACCCTAAACCCTAAAACACTACCCCCAGCACGACCCCCTCCACTACACAAACACCACTGCACTACCCTAAACCCTAAAATACTACCCCCAGCACGACCCCATACACTACACAAACACCACTGCACTACCCTAAACCCTAAAACACTACCCCCAGCACGACTCCCTACACTACCCAAACACCACTGCACTACCCTAAACCCTAAAACATTACCCCCAGCACAACCCCCTACACTACACAAACACCACTGCAATACCCTAAACCCTAAAACACTACCCCCAGCACTACCCCCTACACTAACCAAACACCACTGCACTACACTAAACCCTAAAACACTACCCCAGCACGACCCCCTACACTACCCAAACACCACTGCACTACCCTAAACCCTAAAACACTACCCCCAGGACGACTCCCTACACTACCCAAACACCACTGCACTACCCTAAACCCTAAAACACTACCCTCAGCACGACCCCCTACACTACCCAAACACCACTGCACTACCCTAAACCCTAAAACACTACCCCCAGCATGACCCCCTACACTACACAAACACCACTGCACTACCCTAAACCCTAAATCTACCCCCAGCACGACCCCCTACACTACACAAACACCACTGCACTACCCTAAACCCTAAAACACTACCCCCAGCACGACCCCCTACACTACACAAACACCACTGCACTACCCTAAACCCTAAAACACTACCCCCAGCACTACCCCCTACACTACACAAACACCACTGCACTACCCTAAACCCTAAATCTACCCCCAGCACGACCCCTACACTACCCAAACACCACTGCACTACCCTAAACCCTAAAACACTACCACCAGCACGACCCCTACACTACCCAAATACCACTGCACTACCCTAAACCCTAAAACACTACCCCCAGCACGACCACCTACACTACCCAAACACCACTGCACTATCCAAAACCCTAAAACACTCCCCCAGCTCGACCCCCTACACTACCCAAACACCACTGCACTACCCTAAACCCTAAAATCTACCCCCAGCACGAGCCCCTACACTACTCAAACACCACTGCACTACCCTAAACCCTAAAACACTACCACCAGCACGACCCCCTACACTACCCAAACACCACTGCACTACCCTAAACCGTAAAACACTACCCCCAGCACGACCACCTACACTACCCAAACACCACTGCACTACCCTAAACCCTAAAACACTACCCCAGCACGACCCCCTACACTACCCAAACCACTGCACTACCCTAAACCCTAAAACACTACCCCCAGCACGACCCCCTACACTACACAAACACCACTGCACTACCCTAAACCCTAAAACACTACCCCCAGCACGACCCCTACACTACACAAACACCACTGCACTACCCTAAACCCTAAAACACTACCCCCAGCACGACCCCTACACTACACAAACACCACTGCACTACCCTAAACCCTAAAACACTACCCCAGCACAACCCCCTACACTACCCAAACACCACTGCACTACCCTAAACCCTAAAACACTACCCCCAGCATGACCCCCTACACTACCCAAACACCACTGCACTACCCTAAACCTCAAATCTACCCCCAGCACGACCCCCTACACTACACAAACACCACTGCACTACCCTAAACTCTAAAACACTACCCCAGCACGACTCCCTACACTACCCAAACACCACTGCACTACCCTAAACCCTAAAACACTACCCCAGCACGACCCCTACACTACCCAAACACCACTGCACTACACTAAACCCTAAAACACTACCCCAGCATGACCCCCTACACTACCCAAACACCACTGCACTACCCTAAACCCTAAAACACTACCCCCAGCACGACCCCCTACACTACCCAAACACCACTGCACTACCCTAAAACACTACCCCCAGCATGACCCCCCCTCCACTACACAAACACCACTGCACTACCCTAAACCCTAAAATACTACCCCCAGCACGACCCCCTACACTACCCAAACACCACTGCACTACCCTAAACCCTAAATCTACCCCCAGCACGACCCCTACACTACCCAAACACCACCGCACTACCCTCAACCCTAAAACACTACCCCCAGCATGACCCCCTACACTACCCAAACACCACTGCACTACCCTAAACCCTAAAACACTACCCCCAGCACGACCCACTACACTAACCAAACACCACTGCACTACCCTAAACCATAAACACTACCCCAGCACGACCCCCTACACTACACAAACACCACTGCACTACCCTAAACCCTAAAACACTATCCCCAGCACGACCCCCTACACTACACAAACACCACTGCACTACCCTAAACCCTAAAACACTACCCCAGCACGACCCCCTACACTACACAAACACCACTGCACTACCCTAAACCCTAAAACACTACCCCCAGCACGACCCCCTACACTACACAAACACCACTGCACTACCCTAAACCCTAAAACACTACCCCCAGCATGACCCCCTACACTACCCAAACACCACTGCACTACCCTAAACCCTAAAACACTACCCCCAGCATGACCCCCTACACTACCCAAACACCACTGCACTACCCTAAACCTTAAATACTACCCCCAGCACGACCCCCTACACTACACAAACACCACTGCACTACCCTAAACCCTAAAACACTACCCCCAGCACGACTCCCTACACTACCCAAACACCACTGCACTACCCTAAACCCTAAAACCTCAGCCGACCCCCTACATTACCCAAACACCACTGCACTACCCTAAACCCTAAAACTCTACCCCCAGCACGACCCCCTACACTACACAAACACCACTGCACTACCCTAAACCCTAAAACACTACCCCCAGCACGACCCCCTACACTACACAAACACCACTGCACTACCCTAAACCCTAAAACACTACCCCCAGCACGACCCCCTCCACTACACAAACACCACTGCACTACCCTAAACCCTAAAATACTACCCCCAGCACGACCCCCTACACTACACAAACACGACTGCACTACCCTAAACCCTAAAACACTACCCCCAGCACGGCTCCCTACACTACCCAAACACCACTGCACTACCCTAAACCCTAAATCTACCCCCAGCACGACCCCTACACTACACAAACACAACTGCACTACCCTCTACCCTAAAACACTACCCCCAGCATGACCCCCTACACTACCCAAACACCACTGCACTACCCTAAACCCTAAAACACTACCCCCAACACGACCCCCTACACTAACCGAACACCACTGCACTACCCTAAACCCTAAAACACGACCCCCTACACTACACAAACACCACTGCACTACCCTAAACCCTAAAACACTACCCCCAGCACGACCCCCTATATTACACAAACACCACTGCACTACCCTAAACCCTAAAACACTACCCCCTACACTACACAAACACCACTGCACTACCCTAAACCCTAAATCTACCCCCAGCACAACCCCCTACACTACCCAAACACCACTGCACTACCCTAAACCCTAAAACACTACCCCCAGTATGACCCCTACACTACCCAAACACCACTGCACTACCCTAAACCCTAAAACACTACCCCCAGCACAACCCCCTACACTACCCAAACACCACTGCACTACCCTAAACCCTAAAACACTACCCCCAGCACGACCCCCTACACTACCCAAACACCACTGCACTACCCTAAACCCTAAAACACTACCCCCAGCATGACCCCCTACACTACACAAACACCATTGCACTACCCTAAACCCTAAATCTACTCCCAGCACGACCCCTACACTACCAAAACACCACTGCACTAAACCCTAAATCTACCCCCAGCACGACCCCCTACACTACCCAAACAGCACTGCACTACCCTAAACCCTAAAACACTACCCCCAGCATGACCCCCTACACTACCCAAACAGCACTGCACTACCCTAAACCCTAAAACACTACCCCCAGCACAGCCCCCTACACTACACATACACCACTGCACTACCCTAAATCCTAAAACACTACCCCCAGCACGACCCCCTTCACTACCCAAACACCACTACACTACCCTAAACCCTAGAAAAGTAACCCCCACCCCGTGCCCAATGCCCCTTACCTCTCACTCCTCGTGGTTCCTGCTTCACGTCATCTCTGAGGGGCAGTGCACGCCGTTGTGAGGAAACGGAACAGCCTCTGTTTCCTTACAACGACATGGATTGTCTACATTCTTTTAGAACGCATGGTCATTTACCATACATACCTTTACAAGGAAATTCGTTGTAAAGGCATGCGTGGTAAATGACCATGCGTTCTAAAAAATGTGTAGTAATGACTTCACGATGTACAACGCATGCGTGGTAATGCATGCGTTGTAATGGTATTGCGAAGTAAAAAAGTCGTTGTAACGGCTGTTTACCGATCGAAGCTGGCGCCTGTTCTTCAGTGAGTCGTTTATTTGATAAATTAGGAGGAAGAAATGTGTTTTTTTACCGAAAAGTGCATTCCCGGCTGTTGTATTGTGAAAGTGTCCGCGTGGCCTGGTTTCACTTCCGGTGAGAGAGTGGAAGAGTCTGTTTGGATCTAAAGGAGTTCTGTTGTTGGACGGGGCCGGCACGACACGTCATCTGAAAACGCAGCTAATGGAAAGCGCCCTCCCCGAAGTGTGGAGCAGTGCCATGAGAGGTCAACGAGTGTGCGTCCCACTGCAGTATGACCGTACTGTGCCTTTCCAGGGTATGGGAGGCAGAAGCGGCATCCATCGCAGGTCCTCTTGTACACTAAAAAAGGACCAAACGATGCTTTCCTTTCTTTTCTTCTTCTGCTGCACCATCTGTTCTTCCTCCTCTACTGCAAGTGGATCAACTTCGGCAAAACTAGAAGCCATAGTTGTATTAAAAATAAACAAACACACAAAAAAGGTATATCAATATAAAGAGAAGCAAGAAACAGGTTCTTCTCTCTATCAAGGACAAAAAGTAAGGGAAATATCAGAAGGATGGATCCTCCCTCTTTCACAATGAAATTGATTTCAACCAATCAGATTCCTTTTTTCTTTTGCTGACATGAAGTCGCGTAGGGTGCGCGCACTCGTCACGCACCCGTCGCACACCCGCAAAAATCATATATATCATTATACACTATAAATAAAAATTTCTATAAACTTTTAATAAGTATATTAGCAAAACTGTTCAGTCTAATGTCATATTCAAACTTTCTATAGTCATTTTTTCAACTTTAAAAATACGCCGAAGTCGCGACTTCGGCGCGATCTCAGCGTGATCACGGCACGACCCCGGAAATACGCGCGGGGAGATGTTGCGCACATTAAGCGGCTACACCGCGCATTTCATAACTTTACTTTCGTCGAAATTATATTGAAAATAATACTTTAAAAATACTTTTATTAATAAATTTAGACAAACACTTAAAGGAAAACTTTTATTTATAATTAATTTAAAGATATTTCATACTTTACAAATTACGCCGAAGTCGCGACCCCAGCGCGACTTTTCAAAATGGCTACCGGAATGCGCGCAGCCATCGTGTAGGATGCGCGAAGGGTGCGCGACTTCTGTATAATATTAAAAAAAAAAAAAAGAGAATGAATATAGTTTTCCTAACTAAAAATTATTCACAATTTTTTTAAAATATATATATATGTATATACATATATAAAATAAAAAAAACATAGGATTGAGGTACATTAGACTTACAAATTTTCATTTAAAAAACCTTTGAAATTCACTGAAAAAACCATAGGTTTCAGGCACGTTATAGTTAGAAATTAGCATTTAAAAAACCATAGAAATTCACTGAAAAAACCATAGGTTTCAGGCACGTTATAGTTAGAAATTAGCATTTAAAAAACCATAGAAATTCACAGAAAAAAACAATAGGTTTCAGGAACGTTATAGTTAGTTGGACATTTCACTCGTACAAAACCATAGAAATTCCGGCGTTATAGTTAGTTCAGCTAACTATAACTCGCGCCCCCGCAATGCACTGCTGATGACGTCACATATTACATCATTCATGACATGGTCAGTGACATCACTGATGACATCACTGATGACATCTCAAATGACATCACTGATGACATCACTGAGGACATCATCCACGTGAAAATCTGATGCACCTCCTCACACCTGAATATAACCTTTGATACACCCACTCTAAAACACAGACTACCATTTTCGAAAAAATAGACACATCAATACCAGTTACTAAATACGCACTGACTGATTCCTAGGTCTACACACACATCCACTCATTCACCCATACAGTCACTCATACATGCAGTCACTCATCAATACAACACTATCATATGCACTCATACACCTATACAGACACTCACACACTGCCACATATCCAGAGTTACTCACACACCTAGTCAGTCATGCAAAGAATCAATCATACTTCCATTTACTCACCTATACAGTTATACAGACACCACCTCACTTATTCATACAGATACTAACACATAATTACTCTCTTATAGAATCACTGATACAAATACACACTCATCCATGCAGCCACTCTCACAATTACTGACTCTCACATATAGTTATTTATATACACCATCACTCACATATACTGCCTTTTACATATGTACTTACTTGCACATGTACCACTGAGACATCCATTCACTCACCAACACACCCATACACACACTCACCCACCCATACAGCTGTTTCCACATGCACTCTTGAACCCATACACCCAGTGAATCAACCACTCACACATCTATGCACAGAGTCACACACCTCCCACCCACCCACACACACACTCAGGCAGCCATACAAATACTCAGGCAAGCAATCAATAACCCATATAGACACTCATGCAGCTACTCACCAACCCATGCAGCAGCTTACACAACAACAGACAGACTGATACAGACTTTCACACAGTTTAGTCACTAACCCATGCATTCAGAAAGACACATTTAATCACTCACTTATACAGTCAGTCACGTACCTACTAAATCCTCCATACAGACACTTATACACCCACTCATTCTTCAATACAGCTTGGCATATATATAAAACAAAATTAAACTTTACAGAAACACACAGTCACTGGATGATGTCATCAGTGATGTCATCAGTGATGTCATTTGAGATGTCATCAGTGATGTCATCAGTGATGTCACTGACCATGTCATGAATGATGTAATATGTGACGTCATCAGCAGTGCATTGTGGGGCGCGAGTTATAGTTAGCTGAACTAACTATAACGCCGGAATTTCTATGGTTTTGTACGAGTGAAATGTCCAACTAACTATAACGTTCCTGAAACCTATTGTTTTTTCTGTGAATATATATATATATATATACATACATACATACATATATTATCTACTGGCGGTCGCCAGTAGATAGTTATAGTTAGGACCTAGTTTCCATAGGAAAAGCGTTTTTTCTTTTCCCAATAACTTTGGCGCCGGATGACGAATCTTCGCGAAATTTTCAAAACTAGTGGGGCGCTCCGGTCAGCTCCTATCCTGAAAGTTTCGGGGTGATTCATCAAGCGGGGGCAGAGAAAAAAGGGGAGTCCCAAAACGCGTTTTCCCCATGTTATTTCCCATAGGAAACTTTAGACACGGCTACAGCCCGAACTGCTGAACGGAATTACACCAAATTTGGCAAAAGGTAGCCCTTGGTTCAGAAAGCGCCCTTTTTTTTAAATGGTGTAAATCCGTTCAGTAGTTTGAGATATTAAAGGAAAAAAATCTTAATATATCTGGGCAGGACCTAACTACACAAGCACGAGCTTGGCTCTAATTGGCTGGCAACACTTCAATCCAGGAAGTGTTGGCAACCATCTTGGTGCAATACTTTTTAGGTCTCGCGTAGCAACGCAGCACATGCGCTGCTCACTACACAAACACCACTGCACTGCCCTAAACCCTAAAACACTACCCCAGCACGACCCCCTTCACTGCACGAACACTACTGCACTGCCCTAAACCCTAAAACACTACCCCAGCACGATCCCCTACACTGCCCGAACACCAATGCACTGCCCTAAACCCTGAAACACCACCCCCAGCATGACCCCCTATACTGCCCGAACACCACTGCCCTAAACCCTGAAACACCAGCCCCAGCACGACCCCCTTCACTGCACGAACACTACTGCACTGCCCTAAACCCTAAAACACTACCCCAGCACGACCCCCTACACTGACCGAACACCACTGCACTGCCCTAAACCCTGAAACACCAGCCCGAGCATGACCCCGCTACACTGCCCGAACACCACTGCACTGCCCTAAACCCTGAAACACCAGCCCCAGCACGACCCCCTACACTGCCCGAACACCACTGCACTGCCCTAAACCCTGAAACATCACCCCCAGCAAGACCCCCTACACTGCCCGAACACCACTGCACTGCCCTAAACCCTGAAACACCACCCCCAGCAAGACCCCCTACACTGCCCGAACACCACTGCACTGCACTAAACCCTGAAACTCCACCCCCAGCAAGACCCCCTACACTGCCCGAACACCACTGCACTGCCCTAAACCCTGAAACACCACCCCCTGCATGACCCCCTACACTGCCCGAACACCACTGCACTGCCCTAAACCCTGAAACACCACCCCCTGCATGACCCCCTACACTGCCCGAACACCACTGCACTGCCCTAAACCCTGAAACACCACCCCCTGCATGACCCCCTACACTGCACGAACACCACCGCACTGCCCTAAACCCTGGAATACCACCCCCAGCACGACCCCCTACACTGCCCGAACAACACTGCACTGCCCTAAACCCTGAAACACCACCCCCCTGCATGACCCCCTACACTGCCCGAACACCACTGCTTTGCCCTAAACCCTGAAACACTACCCCAGCACGACCCCCTACACTGCCCAAACACCACTTCTCTGCCCTAAACCCTGATACACTACCCCCAGCACGTCCCCCTACACTGCCCGAACACCACTGCACTTCCCAAAACCCTGAAACACTACCCCCAGCACGACCCACTACACTGCCCGAACACCACTGCACTGCCCTAAACCCTGAAACACCAGCCCCAGCACGACCCCCTACACTGCCCGAACACCACTGCACTGCCCTAAACCCTGAAACACCAGCCCCAGCACGACCCCCTACACTGCCCGAACACCACTGCACTGCCCTAAACCCTGAAACACCAGCCCCAACACAACCCCCTACACTGCCCGAACACCACTGCACTGCCCTAATCCCTGAAACACCAGCCCCAGCATGACCCCTACACTGCCCCAACACCACTGCACTGCCCTAAACCCTGAAACACCAGCCCCAGCACAACCCCCTACACTGCCTGAACATCACTGCACTGCCCTAAACCCTGAAACACCACCCCCAGCATGACCCCCTTCACTGCCCGAACACCACTGCACTGCCCTAAACCCTGAAACACCACCCCCAGCACGACCCCCTACACTGCCCGAACAACACTGCACTGCCCTAAACCCTGAAACACCACCCCTGCATGACCCCCTACACTGCACAAACACCACTGCACTGCCCTAAACCCTGAAACACCACCCCCGCACAACCCCCTACACTGCCCGAACACCACTGCACTGCCCTAAACCCTGAAACACCACCCCCAGGCACCATTCCTTACACTACCCGAACATCACTGCACTGCCCTAAACCCTAAAACACCCCCCCAGCATGACTCCCTACACTACCCAAACACCACTGCACTACCCTAAACCCTAAAACACTCCCCCCAGCATGACCCCCTACACTACCCGAACACTACCGCACTACCGTAAACCCTAAAACACTCCCCCCAGCACGACCCCCTACACTACCCGAACACCACTGCTCTGCCCTAAACCCTAAAACACTCCCCCCAGCAGGACCCCCTATACTACCCAAACACCAATGCACTGCCCCAAACCCTGAAACACCAGCCCCAGCACGACCCCCTACACTGCCCGAACACCACTGCACTGCCCTAAACCCTGAAACACCAGTCCCAGAACGACCTCCTACACTGCCCGAACACCACTGCACTGCCCTTAACCCTGAAACACCAGCCCCAGCACGACCCCCTACACTGCCCTAACACCACTGCACTGCCCTAAACCCTGAAACACCAGCCCCAGCACGACCCCCTACACTGCCCGAACACCACTGCACTGCCCTAAACCCTGAAACACCAGCCCCAGCACGACCCCGCTACACTGCCCGAACACCACTGCACTGGCCTAAACCCTGAAACACCAGCCCCAGCATGACCCCGCTACACTGCCCGAACACCACTGCACTGGCCTAAACCCTGAAACACCAGCCCTAGCATGACCCCCTACACTGCCCGAACACCACTGCACTGCCCTAAACCCTGAAACACCACCCCCAGCAAGACCCCCTACACTGCCCGAACACCACTGCCCTAAACCCTGAAACACCACCCCCTTCAAGACCCGCTACACTGCCTGAACACCATTGCACTGGCCTAAACCCTGAAACACCACCCCCTGTACGACTCCCTACACTTCCCGAACACCACTGCACTGCCCTAAACCCTGAAACACCACCCCCTGCACAACCCCCTACAATGCCCGAACACCACTGCACTGCCCTAAACCCTGAAACACCACCCCCAGCACGACCCCCTACACTGCCCGAACACTACTGCACTGCCCTAAACCCTAAGCATCACCCCCAGCACGACCCCCTACAGTGCCCGAACACCACTGCCCTAAACCCTGAAACACCACCCCCAGCACGACCCCCTACACTGCCCGAACACCACTGCACTGCCCTAAACCCTGAAACACCACCCCCAGCACGACCCCTACACTGCCTGAACACCACTGCACTGCCCTAAACCCTGAAACACCACCCCTGCACGGCCCCCTACACGGCCCAAACACCACTGCACTGCCCTAAACCCTGAAACACCACCCCCTGAACGACCCCCTACACTGCCCGAACACAACTACACTTCCCTAAACCCTAAAACACCACCCCCAGCACGACCCCCTACACTGCCCGAACACCACTGCACTGCCCTAAACCCTGAAACACCACCCCCAGGCACGACTCCCTACACTACCCGAACACCACTGCACTGCCCTAAACCCTAAAACACCACCCCCAGCACGACTCCCTACACTACCCGAACACCACTGCACTACCCTAAACCCTAAAACACTCCCCCCGGCATGACCCCCTACACTACCCGAACACTACTGCACTACCCTAAAACACTCCCTCAGCACGACCCCCGACACTACCCGAACACCACTGCACTGCCCTAAACCCTAAAACACTCCCACCAGCAGGACCCCCTACACTACCCGAACACCAATGCACTGCCCTAAACCCTAAAACACTACCCCCAGCACGACCCCCTACACTACCCAAACACCAATGCACTGCCCTAAACCCTGAAACACCAGCCCCAGCACGACCCCCTACACTGCCCGAACACCACTGCACTGCCCTAAACCCTGAAACACCAGCCCCAGCACCACCCCCTACACTGCCCGAACACCACTGCACTGCCCTAAACCCTGAAACACCAGCCCCAGCACAACCCCCTACACTGCCCGAACACCACTGCACTGCCCTAAGCCCTGAAACACCAGCCCCAGCACGACCCCCTACACTGCCCGAACACCACTGCACTGCCCTAAACCCTGAAACACCACCCCCAGCAAGACCGCCTACACAGCCCGAACACCACTGCCCCTAAACCCTGAAACACCACCCCCTTCAAGACCCGCTACACTGCCCGAACACCATTGCACTGCCCTAAACCCTGAAACACCACCCCCTGCACGACCCCCTACACTGCCCGAACACCACTGCACTGCCCAAAACCCTGAAACACTACCCCCAGCACTACCCCCTACACTGACCGAACACCACTGCACTGCCGTAAACCCTGAAACACCAGCCCCAGCACGACCCCCTACACTGCCCGAACACGACTGCACTGCCCTAAACCCTGAAACACCAGCCCCAGCACGACCCCCTACACTGCCCGAACACCACTGCACTGCCCTAAACCATGAAACACCAGCCACAGTACGACCCCTACACTGCCCGAACACCACTGCACTGCCCTAAACCATGAAACACCAGCCACAGCACGACCCCCTACACTGCCCGAACACCACTGCACTGCCCTAAACCCTGAAACACCAGCCCCAGCACGACCCCCTACACTGCCCGAACACCACTGCACTGCCCTAAACCCTGAAACACCACCCCCTGCACGACCCCCTACACTGCCCGAACACCACTGCTCTGCCCTAAACCCTGAAACACCATCCCCGCATGACCCCCTACACTGCCCGAACACCACTGCCCTAAACCCTGAAACACCACCCCCGCACGACCCCTACACTGCCCGAACACCACTGCCCTAAACCCTGAAACACCACCCCCAGCACGACCCCCTACACTGCCCGAACACCACTGCACTGCCCTAAACCCTAAAACACCACCCCCAGCCCAACCCCCTACACTGCCCGAACACCACTGCACTGCCCTAAACCACCACCCCCAGCACAACCCCCTACACTGCCCGAACACCACTGCACTGCCCTAAACCCTAAAACACCCCCCCCAGCACGACCCCCTACACTTCCCGAACACCACTGCACTGCCCTAAACCCTAAAACACCCCCAGGCACCACTCCCTACACTACCCGAACACCACTGCAGTGCCCTAAACCTTAAAACACCCCCCAGCACGACCCCTTTCACTACCCGAACACCACTGCACTACCCTAAACCCTAAAACACTCCCCCAAGAACGACCCCTACACTGCCCGAACACCACTGCACTGCCCTAAGCCCTGAAACACCAGCCCCAGCACGACCCCCTACACTGCCCGAACACCACTGCACTGCCCTAAACCCTGAAACACCACCCCCAGCAAGACCGCCTACACAGCCCGAACACCACTGCCCTAAACCCTGAAACACCACCCCCTTCAAGACCCGCTACACTGCCCGAACACCATTGCACTGCCCTAAACCCTGAAACACCACCCCCTGCACGACCCCCTACACTGCCCGAACACCACTGCACTGCCCAAAACCCTGAAACACTACCCCCAGCACTACCCCCTACACTGACCGAACACCACTGCACTGCCGTAAACCCTGAAACACCAGCCCCAGCACGACCCCCTACACTGCCCGAACACGACTGCACTGCCCTAAACCCTGAAACACCAGCCCCAGCACGACCCCCTACACTGCCCGAACACCACTGCACTGCCCTAAACCATGAAACACCAGCCACAGTACGACCCCTACACTGCCCGAACACCACTGCACTGCCCTAAACCATGAAACACCAGCCACAGCACGACCCCCTACACTGCCCGAACACCACTGCACTGCCCTAAACCCTGAAACACCAGCCCCAGCACGACCCCCTACACTGCCCGAACACCACTGCACTGCCCTAAACCCTGAAACACCACCCCCCTGCACGACCCCCTACACTGCCCGAACACCACTGCTCTGCCCTAAACCCTGAAACACCACCCCCGCATGACCCCCTACACTGCCCGAACACCACTGCCCTAAACCCTGAAACACCACCCCCGCACGACCCCAACACAGCCCGAACACCACTGCCCTAAACCCTGAAACACCACCCCCAGCACGACCCCCTACACTGCCCGAACACCACTGCACTGCCCTAAACCCTAAAACACCACCCCCAGCCCAACCCCCTACACTGCCCGAACACCACTGCACTGCCCTAAACCACCACCCCCAGCACAACCCCCTACACTGCCCGAACACCACTGCACTGCCCTAAACCCTAAAACACCCCCCCAGCACGACCCCCTACACTTCCCGAACACCACTGCACTGCCCTAAACCCTAAAACACCCCCCAGGCACCACTCCCTACACTACCCGAACACCACTGCAGTGCCCTAAACCTTAAAACACCCCCCAGCACGACCCCTTTCACTACCCGAACACCACTGCACTACCCTAAACCCTAAAACACTCCCCCAAGAACGACCCCCTACACTACCCGAACACCACTGCACTACCCTAAACCCTAAAACACTCCCCAGCACGACCCCCCAGACTACCCGAACACCACTGCACTGCCCTAAACCCTAAAACACTCCCCCAGCAGGACCCCCTACACTACCCGAACACCACTGCACTGCCCTAAACCCTAAAACACTCCTCCAGCATGACCCCCTACACTACCCAAACACCAATGCACTGCCCTAAACCCTAAAACACTACCGCCAGCACGACCCCCTACACTACCCAAACACCAATGCACTACCCTAAACCCTAAAACACTCCCCCCAGCACGACCCCCTACACCACCCAAACACCAATGCACTACCCTAAACCCTAAAACACAACCCCCGCATGATCCCCTACACTACACAAACACCACTGTACTACCCTAAACCCTAAAACACTACCCCCTACACTACACAAACACCACTGCACTACCCTAAACCCTAAAACACTACCCCCAGCACGACCCCCTACACTACCCAAACACCACTTCACTACCCTAAACCCTAAAACACTACCCCCAGCAGTACCCCTACACTACTGCACTACCCTAAACCCTAAAACACTACCCCCAGCAGTACCCCCTACACTACCCAAACACCATTGCACTACCCTAAACCCTAAAACACTACCCCCAGCAGTACCCCTACACTACCCAAACACCACTGCACTACCCTAAACCCTAAACCACTACCCCCAGCACGACCCCCTACACAACCCAAACACCACTGCACTACCCTAAACCCTAAAACAATACCCCCAGCACGACCCCCTACACTACCCAAACACCACTGCACTACCCTAAACCCTAAAACACTCCCCCCAGCAAGACTCCCTACACTACCCAAACACCACTGCACTACCCTAAACCCTAAATCTATCCCCAGCACGACCCCCTACACTACCCAAACACCATTGCACTACCCTAAACCCTAAATCTACCCCCAGCACGACCCCCTACGCTACCCAAACACCACTGCACTACCCTAAACCCTAAATCTATCCTCAGTACGACCACCTACACTTCCCAAACACCACTGCACTACCCTAAACCCTAAAACACTACCCCCAGCATGACCCCCTACACTCCACCAACACCACTGCACTACCCTAAAATACTACCCCAGCACGACCCCCTACACCACCCAAACACCACTGCACTACCCTAAACCCTAAAACACTACCCCCAGCATGACCCCCTACACTACCCAAACACCACTGCACTACCCTAAACCCCAAAACACTACCCCCAGCACGACCCCCTACACTACACAAACACCACTGCACTTCCCTAAACCGTAAAACACTACCCCCAGCACGACCCCCTACACTACACAAACACCACTGCACTACCCTAAACCCTAAATCTACCCCAAACATGACCCCCTACACTACACAAACATCACTGCACTACCCTAAACCCTAAAACACTACCCTCAGCACTACCCCCTACACTACCCAAACACCACTGCACTACCCTAAACCCTAGAAAAGTAACCACCACCCCATGCCCAATCCCCCTTACCTCTCACTCCTCGTGGTTCCTCTCTCCTCGTGGTTCCTGCTTCATGTCGTCTCTGAGGGGCGGTGCACGTCGTTGTGAGGAAACGGAACAGCCTCTGTTTCCTTACAACGACGTGGATCGTCTACATTTTTTAGAACTCATGGTCATTTACCATACATACCTTTACAACAAAATTTGTTGTAAAGGCATGCGTGGTAAATGACCATGCGTTCTAAAAAATGCGTAGTAATGACTTCGCGATGTACAACGCATGCGTGGTAATGCATGCGTTGTAATGGTATCGCGAAGTAAAAAAGTCGTTGTAACGGCTGTTTACCGATCGAAACTGGCCCCTGTTCTTCAGTGAGTCGTTTATTTGATAAATTAGGAGAAAGGAATGTGTTTTTTTTACCGAAAAGTGCATTGCCGGCTGTTGTATTGTGAAAGTGTCCGCGTGGCCTGGTTTCACTTCCGGTGAGAGAGTGGAAGAGTCTGTTTGGATCTAAAGGGGTTCTGCTGTTGGACGGGGCTGGCGCGCCCCTCATCAGATAACACAGCTAATGGAAAGCGTTGTCCCCGAAGTGTGGAGCAGTGCCATGAGAGGTCAACGAGTGTGCGTCCCACTGCAGTATGACTGTACCGCGTGACCCATGTGCTGCCTCCAGTGTACGGAAGGCAGAAGCGGCATCCATTGCAGGTCCTCTTGAAGACCGTTGTAGCACTAATTCTACATTTTGGAACTAGGGCATTTTAACCTTGTTGTTCCTGCCAGATACAAAGAGAAGATCCTGTGTTATTCAGTGCCCTCGTTACCTTTTCTGTGGGTAGTGGTGCTTGTCACTTCGCTGTCCCGCCGGTGCACACGACTGGGCTCCCCACCTCATGTGCCATCTGCAGGGCCTCTGCCCTCGGATCACTGGTTTCGGTTTCTGGAGTGGCAACATAAACAGTTGCTCCCAAAGGACTAGTCTGAACACTTAGGTGAATATCCCCTGCGCCAGCATTCCGCGGAAATTCTTTCCTAGCTCTCCCACGTTGACGACGATGTCATAATAGCACGGCTCCGCTCGCGACACTGTATGACGTCATAGGAGCCATAAGAGGACCTCGTCGGCGTGCTGACGTCAGTTCCACCCATTTTTTCCGTGCCACCGAGGTAAACAGGTGGACCGACACATTTTCACATGTATACATAGTATACTAAATATATGATGAGAGACAATTTGGATCTTTTTAATGAAAAAGGTTATAATGGAACTAAAATCTCTCTATTACAAAACAACACACTCAGTAAGAAAATTCAATAAACAGAATAATGAATATCATAGACTGGTGAAAAAACTTCAAGTACAAAAAAAAGTCATCATTCGCCAGTCTGATAAAGGGGGCAATATCGTGCTGTGGCCATATGAAATGTATATGGAGGAAGCGCTGAACCAGTTAAATGATAGGGACTGTTACAAACGAAGCAACATGCAAACGGTAACTACAGCACGCAATGAATTCTATAAGAATCTAGTGGCATGGAAATCAGCAGGTTTACTTTCTATTGATGAATTCAAATTTTTGAAAAATGACTACCCTAAAATTCCAACAATCTACTTTATCCCAAAAGTTCACAAATGCATAACCAAACCACCCGGCAGGCCCATTATATCGGCCTGCGGAGGTCTACTAGAGAACACGTCGCGATATGTGGACTTCTTCTTACAAAACCATGTTAAAAGTCTCCCCTCTTATATACAGGACACAGGAGACTTTTTGAGAAAACTAAGTGGAGTGAAATGGGAAGGAGACTGTTTGATATCTTTGGATGTTACAACATTATATACCAGTATCAATCATCGTGACGGTATTAGAGCAGTAGATTATTATCTAAATAGAAGATCTGGGATTATGCATATGCACAATAGAATGTTATCTGCCATGATTTTAACCTGTATTGAAAATAACTTCTTTTTATTCAACAACCAGATTTTTAATCAAATCAGAGGTGTAGCCATGGGGGCCTGTTTTTCTCCCAGTTATGCCTGTCTCCATATGGGGTTCTGGGAGGAACAGGTCCTGAGGGTTGAATACAGGGAAATTTTAACAAATCAGGTTTTATGTTGGTACAGATTTATTGATGACATTTTTATGATCTGGAGGGGTACTGAGGAAGGTGCTCAAGAATTTGTGAGATGTATCAACTGTAATAACTTTAATCTTAGTTTCACAGCACAAATGAGCAGAAATATCATGTGTTTTCGAGATGTGGAAGTATATATTGTTGAGAATAAGGTGGAAACTAGATTACATAGGAAAATGACTGCGGGCAACACGATATTGCATGCTACGAGTCATCACCCTGCCCATCTCATCAATAGCATCCCCTATGGGGAGATGCTTCGCATTCGCAGAGTATGCAGCAGTGACAGTGAGTGTAGAATAGCACAATTGCAAAGCAAGGAGAGGTTCCTAGAGAGAGGCTATTCAGAAAAAAAGCTAGAGGTTGCTATGAAAAAGACCATTAATCTTGATCAATCTCAAACACTCAGAATACGCGATAAATCATCTAACACACACAATGAGCCAGCCACTAGACTGATCCTAACCTACAGCCTGCAACACAAAGCCATTCGTAAGATCGTTAACAAAAACTGGGCATTGATAAGGAGTGACTCGGTTTTGAGCAGCCAGACTACTAAATCGCCTTGTATAACTTTTAGGAAGGCACAGTCGATGAGTAATGCCTTAGTAAAAAGTAGTCCGGAAGTGATGGTTGCCAAAACATGGTTGAGCCCCAGAAATGGCTTTACACGCTGCAACACATGCAAAGCATGTAAGTATGGGGTTAATAAAACAAGCTATACTACACCTTTCAAACCCAACTCAGTACCGATTAATAAAAGTCTCAACTGTAAAACGGAATATGCATTTTATGTGCTGGAGTGCTCATGCAACCTGCAATACGTAGGAAGTACAAAACTGCAGGTGCACAAACGAGTACTCCAGCACTTGAGAGCAATTACGAATATGGATGTTACTTACCCAGTTGCCCGGCATTTTAAAGAGTATCATGACAGTAAGTTAGACAATTTGAAATACTTTGTCATAGATACGATCCTCCCTCAGAAGCGAGGTGGTAACCAGGAAGCTATGCTCCGATAACTTGAGACACAGTACATTTTAGATCTAGATTGCATAATACCCCAGGGCTTGAATTCGAGTGAGGATTTTTATACATGTCTGTGATTGAATTAAATTTCTTTTAAATGGGATTTTAAATAAGATCTTGGATCCATTTAGCTGCTGTCTTTATGACAATTGTTTTTATAGCTTTCTATTTTTTGCACATTTGCACTTTAGTAAGTCACGTTCGTGACTACTATATGGGAATATTAGCACTGTTTTGCACACTCACTTTAGGCATATTAATAAATGGAAATATCTATAACCTAGGCCCACTTGGGCAGAATTATCTTTTGAGACAGTCTTATTTACATTTCCCTTTTGCTAATTTTGCACACTGGTATGTTCAGACCTGATATGGAATTCACATATGGTTATGTATAATTTGAGATATCAAGGTTTTGCTCTTAATCTTGAGAAAAATCTTTATGTGACATCAAAAAGTCTTGGTTTTAAAATGTTTTGAGACATATAACAACTGTCTTAAATGTTTTTACCATAAGTGTTGTAGTTTTTAGTGCTATAGAGTGGCAGATAAACATTCATTTATCACTGTTTTTATAAGCATTATTTAAAATATCAGGATTCCCCTCTTTTTAATTTTGAGGAAAATATTTATTTGATGTCAAGAAGATCAGGTCTTAAAATGTTTGAAACATATAATAATTGTTTTAAATGTTTTTACCATATGTGTTGCTTTTATTGCTATAAAGTGGCAGATAACATTTATTTATCACTGTTTTTATAAGCATTATTTAAGGGATTAATAAATTGTTTCTAAATGAAATAATGGTGGATTTTTTCTATGTTTATGCCTCGTGATGTAAGAAACTACGTACATGCACTGTCACTTTAAATATTGGGAAGCACTCCACATGCGCGTCATGTGATCAAGGGCACTGTGTTGCCCGAAACGCGTAATGGCGGTGGTGCAAGGCGTTCACTGAATAAATAGTAATTTGCACCATTCCTGGGTCTGCGTTCGTCAGTTATTTGGTACAGGAGTGCTACCAGGCGAAGAAAGCGGCATATATATATATATATATATATGTATATATATATATATATATACAAATGCATAACCAATAAAGGCATAAAGAAATAGCAACAGATCAAGCATTTCTCACTATTAAAACATAAGCATGATTAAGACATATTAAAAACATTCATGCCAAACAGTAAAAGCATCTTTTGGAAGAAACAGGTGGACAATGGGGAGGCGGGTGGGACAGTGAGGAATCCACAGGCAGATACTGTATCCACCAGAAAAAGCGTTACCGAAGGTAAGTAACTTGCTCTTCTGATGGATACTTCTGCCTGTTGATTCCTCAACTTTTGAATAGAATCCTCAAGCCGTACCTCACTCGGCGGAGGGTGTCCACCTGACTAGACCAAAAAATCTTGCAAAACAGATCAAGCAAAATGGCCATCCCTCCTAACCTCCGAATCCAATAATAAATCGAATAATTTTTAGTCGAAATTATATTGAAAATAATACTTTAAAAATACTTTTATTAATAAATTTAGACAAACACTTAAAGGAAAACTTTTATTTATAATTAATTTAAAGATATTTCATACTTTACAAATTACGCCGAAGTCGCGACCCCAGCGCGACTTTTCAAAATGGCTACCGGAATGCGCGCAGCCATTGTGTAGGGTGTGCGAAGCGTGCGCGACTTCTGTATAATATTTTTTTTTTTAAAAGAATGAATATAGTTTTCCTAACTAAAAATTATTCACAATTTTTTAAAATATATGTATATATATATATAAAATAAAAAAAACATAGGATTGAGGTACATTAGACTTACAAATTTTCATTTAAAAAACCTTTGAAATTCACTGGAAAAACCATAGGTTTCAGGCACGTTATAGTTAGAAATTAGCATTTAAAAAACCGTAGAAATTAACTGAAAAAACCATAGGATTCAGGAACGTTATAGTTAGTTGGACATTTCACTTGTACAAAACCATAGAAATTCCGGCGTTATAGTTAGTTCAGCTAACTATAACTCGAGCCCCCGCAATGCACTGCAAATGACGTCACAAATTACATCATTCATGACATGGTCAGTGACATCACTGATGACATCACTGATGACATCTCAAATGACAACACTGATGACATCACTGATGACATCATCCACGTGAAAATCTGATGCACCTCCTCACACCTGAATATAACCTTTGATACACCAACTCTAAAATACAGACTACCATTTTTGAAAAAATAGACACATCAATACCAGTTACTAAATACGCACTGACTGATTCCTGGGTCTATACACACATCCACTCATTCACCCATACAGTCACTCATACATGCAGTCACTCATCAATACAACACTATCATATGCACTCATACACCTATACAGACACTCGCACACTGCCACATATCCAGAGTTACTCACACACTTAGTCAGTCATGCAAAGAATCAATCATACTTCCATTTACTCACCTATACAGTTATACAGACACAACCTCACTTATTCATACAGATACTAACACATAATTACTCTCTTATAGAATCACTGATACAAATACACACTCATCCATGCAGCCACTCTCACAATTACTGACTCTCACACATAGTTATTTATATACACCATCACTCAAATATACTGCCTTTTACATATGTAGTTACTTGCACATGTACCACTGAGACATCCATTCACTCACCAAAACACCCATACACACACTCACCCACCCATACAGCTGTTTCCACATGCACTCTTGAACCCATACACCCAGTGAATCAACCACTCATACATCTATGCACAGAGTCACACACCTCCCACCCACCCACACACACACTCAGGCAGCCATACAAATACTCAGGCAAGCAATCAATAACCCATATAGACACTCATGCAGCTACTCACCAACCCATGCAGCAGCTTACACAACAACAGACAGACTGATACAGACTTTCACACAGTTTAGTCACTAACCCATGCATTCAGTAAGACACATTTAATCACTCACTTATACAGTCAGTCACGTACCTACTAAATCCTCCATACAGACACTTATACACCCACTCATTCCTCAATACAGCTTGGCATATATATAAAACAAAATTAAACTTTACAGAAACACACAGTCACTGGATGATGTCATCAGTGATGTCATCAGTGATGTCATTTGAGATGTCATCAGTGATGTCATCAGTGATGTCACTGACCATGTCATGAATTATGTAATATGTAACGTCATCAGCAGTGCATTGCGGGGGCGCGAGTTATAGTTAGCTGAACTAATTAACGCCGGAATTTCTATGGTTTTGTACAAGTGAAATGTCCAACTAACTATAACGTTCCTGAAACCTATGGTTTTTTCAGTTAATATATATATATATATATATATATAAATATTTTCACTGAAAAAAACAAAGGTTATTGAAAGTTTATAGTTAGGTGAAATGTTCAGTAACAATGTTACATGTATAACTCTATAAACCACTGAAATTCACCAGTTATAGTTATCTCAAATAATATAGCTCGTGCCCTAAAGTAACTATTACTCATACCCCTACCATGCACCGTTTTCTCATCATTAATTTCACTTTAAATGTTGCAGTGATATTATCAATGATGTCATAGAAGATGTCATGAGTGCGGTAAATAGCAGCGCATTTGCGAAGCCACAAGCTATAGTTATGTTAAGAGATGATTCATAGCTACTTTAACTATAATTTTTAACTTGTGAATTTCAGTGGTTTTTTTAGAGTTTAAAATGTTACGCTGTTAGTGAATATTTCACCTAACTATAGCGTTACTTTAACCCTTGTTTTTTTCAGTGAATTTTTAGGTTTTCCTCATGTAAAGTAATATTTAATTATCATACCTAAACCCACCCCCCTGATGTGCACAACCATCAGCCATGCACAGGGAGGGGGGGGGTTGGCTGCAGGGTCTTGCCTATGAAAAGGTCCTGCAGCCAAGCCACCACATGCAGCCAATCCCCATAATGGCAGCCAACTCAATACTCCTCAGTGCCTTCAGTCATGCACAGCGTGGGAAGTTGTGCACAGTGGGGGGGTTTGCCACAGGGCCTGGCCTGTTACAAGGCCCTGCAGCCAAACCTATGTATGGAGCCAACTCCACACTGTGCACGGTCTTTAGCCATGTGTGGTGGGGGGTTGGCCACAAGGCCTGGCCTGCAGGTAGGACTTGTGCCTAACCTCCCAAAGGCAGCCGACCCCACACTGCACTCAGCCTTTGGTCATGCACCGTAGGGGGATTGGCCACAGGGTCTGGCCCTGGCTACCCAATCCACAGGGCCTTTTTTTAAAGGGGAAGGGGCCATGTGGGCTCCCTCCTTGAACCTATTATGGCCCTGGGGACCCCATCTTCAAGGGCAATATATATTTGAAAGGGAAGGGGTGCTGCATGGCCGTCCTCCTTTAGCCTCATTAGGGCATGGGGCCCCATGCTCTTGAGGCCTTTTTGATTAAGGGGGTGGGGGCTGCATGGCCCCCCTCCAAGCCTTATTGGGGCTCTGAGGACCCCATCCCCCAGGGCCAGTTTTTAAAATTAAAGGGTCGGGGGACCAAAGCCCCTATCCCCAAGCCTTGTTAGGCCCTGGGGACCCCAACCCCAGGGCCATTTATTTATATAAAAGGGGAGGTGGGCCACGTGGCCCCATCCCCGAGTCTTGTTAGGCCCTGGGGACCACATCCCTCAGAGCCAGCACTAAAACTAGGAGAGGAGGGTCACTTGGCCATGCGTTTGCTTTGTTTGCCCTAAGTTGGCAGGGTATGCTCAGGCGTGGGTCCCTTGCTCACTTTGCCACTGGATTCAAGCTAGCCTGGCTGATGAGGGGTGTTACCCCAAAACCGGTCCCAGGATGCTTGTTTCCAGTCCATAGAAGACCTGGCTTGGCAGTTCGGGCTGGCCTGTTCCCATGAGGGGCAGGGTCAAGACTGATGTGCATATAGCTGGGTCTGAACTGGGTGGCGAAGTGAGCTAAAGAACAATGATGGATTAAACCCAGATCTGTGACTTGGGGATGAGTGTCTGAAAAGTTTCAGGGCTCCGTCCATCATCCCCTTGTGTTTGCATCATTCGCCCCAAGTTGGCAGGGTATGCCCCGACGTGGGTCCCTTGCTCACTTTGCCACTGGATTCAAGCTATCCTTGCTGATGAGGGGTGTTACCCCGAAACCAGTCCCAGGATGGTTGTTTTCGGTCCAGGGAAGACCTGGCTTGGCAGTTCGGGCTGGACTGTTACCATGAGGCACAGGGTCAAGACTGATTTGCATATAGCTGGGTCTGAACTGGGGTGGTGAAGTGAGCCAAATAACGATGATGGATTCAACCCAGATCTGTGATTGGGGGTGAGTATGTGAAAAGTTTCAGCGCTTCGTCAAAGTTTCCACAGGAAAAGTGTTTTTTGTTTTGCCAATTACGTTGGCGCCACTTTTCGAATCCCCACGAAATGTTCATAAATCGTCCCCTTTTTGGTTTAACTGCTATGTTGAAAGCTTCATTGTGATCTGTTAAGCTGGGGCCAAGAAAAAAAGGGGTCCCAAAACGAGCTTTACCCACGTTAAGTCTATGGGGATTTTTCATTTTTTCATTTTTTGAACACGACTACATCCTGAACGGAATTACACCAAATTTGGCAGAAAGCTAGATGTTAGTCCAGAAAGAGAGCTTTTTGTGATTTGGTGTAAATCTGTTCAGTAGTTTTTGAGATATTCATCTTTAAAAAATATAGATATCTGTGGACGTGAGTCCTTGCAGTGGACTTGCGAATACTACTATAATTTGATTGGCTGTCAACACTTCAACCAGGAGTGTTGGCAGCCATCTTGGGACACGGCTTGAAGCCGAGTCCCAGAAAAAAAGTTTTAAAAAAAGAAAATTGGGCATGATAGGAATACTCTGACCCCCCAGATATGGTTGGGGGTGCCTGAAGGACCCTGCCCGGGGTAAAATGCATTTTCTTTTATTTTGCCACATTCTCACAGGCAGATCCTCAAATCCACGTCAAAATTTAAAAAAGAAAGCAAGCATGGGCTTCTGCTCATTCTTTAAAATAACCCCCAGGTGGGCCATGTGTTGGGGGGCATATGGTAAATTTAGGAGGGGGCTCACTGGGGCCCCCTCCAAGGGCTTATCAAAGCCCTGGGAACCACCTCCTACCTGGGGCACGTTTCATTATGAATGCAGGTGGGCCCACCGGACCTGCCCTCAGCCCCAGGGACTGCCACCTCTTTGGAGCTATTTCTAATTACATGGGGGGCCTCACCAACCCCTCTGCCCTGGGGACTGCCACCTCTTCTGGACTAATTAAAACAATATTGGGGGGCTCGCAGACCCCTTTGGCCCGGGGACCTCCACCCCCCTGGGGCTAATTTCAATAATAACTGGGGGGCTTCGCAGACCTCCCTGCCCTGGAGACTGCCACCTCCCCAGGGCACACAGTTTTTTTAAAGAAATGCTGGGGAGGCCATAGGACCTCCCCGCTGACCCAGGGACTGCCACCTCCCCGGTGCACATACTTTATAAAACAAAATACGCTGAGGAGGCCCTACAGCCCACCCCCCTGCCCCAGGGATCACCACCTCCTCGGGCACAAATATGATAATAATGAGGGTCCGTTGCGGACCCCCTGGGGACCATCAGCTCCCAGGGGCAAATGTGAAGAAAAGAGGGGGGCCGTGTGGCCCCCTTCAGGAGCCCTACATGGCCCTGGGGACCGCCACCCCCCAGGGCTGGCTCCAGCAATGTCCCGGTGAACACACCCTTGGAACATTGCAGTTTTCTATGGGATGGCGGGAGCACTGCTCCCGCAATGCCATAGCAAACAGTGCACCCTGCTTTGAGCAAGCAAGAGCATTTTGCTCTTGCTTGCTCAAAGTGGAACACTTTACTTTTACACACAGGGAGCTGCATGTCAGCAGCTCCCTGTGTGTAAAAGCAATTCCGGCTCCCGCAGGAGGTGAGGAGCTGGCAGGGGCCTTCAAGCTGCCTCCGTGGTCCCCAACGAAGTGGCCTGGGCCAAGGGGATGGGGTCCCCGTGGCCAAAAATGACCCAGAGGGGGGGTCGTTTGCTGCCCACATTTTAAAGAAAATAAAAAGGAAAAAAAAGAAAGGGCCTGGCCCTGGGGAATGGGGTCCCGTGGGCGGAAACTGTCCTGGGGAGGGTGTTTGTGTGGCCTCCTCCCTTTTAAACAAAAATAATAGTAAAAAAGCGACAGGCCCGGCGGATGGCCCTGGACCAGAAATGGCCCAAAGTGTGGCCACCGGCCCCCTCCCTTTGAATTATAAAACAAAATAAAGGCTCAGCCCCAGGGGATGGTTTCTCCGAGGCAGATATCGGCCTGAGAGGGGGGCCGCTGGGCCCCCCTCCCATTTTTTTAAAAAAAGGGTCCGGCCCCGGGTGATGGAGTTCCTTGGTCCCAACATGTGGCCCCTCTTTCTAAACAAGCATTTGCAATGCAATGGGTCTCACATTTGCAAGAGTTTGAGCTATTGGCATTCTAAATTACAATGCCTTTTATTTATGTTGTTTTTTAAAACAGATAAAAGGCATCGTCATTTACAATGCTAATAGCTTAAAATTTTGCAAATGCGAGACCTATTGCATTTCAAATGCTTGTTTTCATAGTAACTAAAAACAAAGGCACCCAGATCGATAATGAACTGTGTGGCTAATGAGGGGAAATCAGCTAATTCAATCAGCCCAGTGTTTGTCTTTCATTCGAGGCCACGACTGCGCTCAAGATCTCTGGAACTGGGGTCCAAGCGAATAAACGCTGCACATTTGATGGCATATTTATTGTGCCCCGAATCTGATACGACACCTCTGACGTACTTGTACCCCCTTCTTGAATTGTAAAACACAAGGCGAAAGCATTTCACTGCAGCCTGTCTCAAGCGAGCTGAAAATATTTAAACATTTTTTTACCATTTTGGAATTTTTGGCCCATTTAACACTACTTCTACCGGATGTCAGTCTTCCTTTGGGGCACTTTAGACTGCCATTTTTCCTGGGATATATGAACCAAATGTCCCCGGTATATTCTGCATCCGCTCACAGGTTGCTTTTAGGTGCTTGGAAACACTGCTAATAATTACTGTGAAGTCTCCTGGAGTTGCCAGCAAAGTTGTTAAGGTGGAATAGGTACAAAAACAAATGTCTTCCACCCTAACAGATATGTTTACAACCTTCGCCAGGCCCCAAATGGCCTCGTCTTATAAGTTAACTACTTCCCACGATCACGGCAAGGTCGTGACATCACAAATCTCCGGTTGCACTTCCTGCAGATGCGATGCCAGGGCGAGAAAAGGAGACACTTGCATGGGCCCTCCGCCGCCATGGACACTGGGGCAATCACAGGAGTGGGCTAAGGGATGGGTTCCACAGGTGGCCAAGCCAAATTTTGCTCTCCCTTAGAGGGGGAGCTCAGTTCCACAATCTCTTACTACAAACACATGTAGGTAATGTCAGTCTGTAAGGCCCCCAAAAACTTGTCCCTCTATGATTTCCATGCACCCATATACCTTAATAGTAATTAAATAAATCACACAAGGACATGGTGCAACAGGTTAAATGTACATGATTAAACCCAGAAGAAAAAAGTAACACAAAAAAATAGACAATTGTCGAAGTATAACCTCTTTACTTTCAATAAAGGAAACGGGATAGTACATTATTATATGGCTAGATCGGACTCTAGCACCATGCACGAATCTTCATTTCTTCTGCGACATGACTAAAAACGTCACATATTCAACAAATTAAGCAAGCAAGTGTGGGGACAGCGATCTAAAACACATGCAAGTGCCATGGATGGTGCAGCAGGGAGGGTAAGTGGGAGGGTACATCAGATAGTACCTCAATTACGTCGGGAGCAGCGGACGAGCACAGATTAAACTTAAATGAATGTGTGCTTAGTCCCTGCTTCACAGCCAGCGTGGGAAGTGACGTTTCAGCTGCACTGGCCAATTACAGAGCCAGTAAAGAAGAGTGACGTGAAGCCAACAAATTGTAAGTCACAGGCGGGCTCTAGGCCCTTAACCGAATACAGCAGCATCTCGCAGTGAGACACATGCGCAAGCGCATGTACTCGCAGGCTCGACCCTAGAGAGAAAAAAAACCAAAAGCTGCCAACTCACCAGGGGCCCGCCCTCTTTCTCCACTACTCTGTAAATGTGCATCCTGGCACGCTCCCGGTTGGGGGATGAAGTCCCATTCCTGCTAAGTGTCCTTTAGGGCCAACAAGACCTCCTGTTACCTCCAGTAAGCCCCACACAGTGGGATTGCTGAGAGGTGGTCAGAGGCCACGCCCCCTTTCCCTACCACTCTGAAAACACACCTCTAGCACATTGCTGGTGGGGGGATGAGATCCCGCCAAGCCATAGCAAATATTGCTCTGCATCGAGTAAGCAAGGCCAGAAAATTCATTCACTTACTCAAAGCAGAGCAGAATTGCTTTTACACACAGGGAGTTGCATGTTAGCAGCACTGAACAAACCAAAGGTTACAGAGACATTATAGTTATGCTCAGGTTCCACTATTACAAAACCTGTGAAATTCAGCACTTATTGTTAGCTTAGCTAACTATTACGCACGCCCGCAATGCACTGCTTATGACCTCATATATTACATCACTCATGACATGATCAGTAACATCACTGATGACATCTCAAATGACATCACTGATGACATCATCCACTAAAATCAATAATGCACCCACTCACACCACCACACAACCATTCATAAGCCCACTCACAGACCCATACCAGTACTTACACACCCACTCACAGATTCATAGATCTACACACACATCCACTCACTCACCCATACAACTCACTCACTAATACAGCCACTGACATATCCTCTCACACAGACACACAGCCGCTCACACACTGAGTCAGTCACCCATAGAGCTACTCACACACCTACTTACTCACCCATAGTTAATCACATAGCCACTTACGCTACCATACAGTTACACACACACACACTTACTTTTTCATACATATACTAACACATACTCATTCACCTATACAGTCACTGACACAAGCACACACTCACCCATACAGCCACTCACATTCACTCACTCACCCATACAGTCACTCATATACCTCATCACTCACCTATTTTGTCCTTCACATACCCAGTTACTCATACATACACCACTGACACATCCACTCACTCACCCACATAGCCATATACACACTCACTCACCCATACAGCAATTCACACACACAGTCACTAACCCATACAGCCACTGACTCACGCACTCACTCATCCATATAGGTAGTCACACGCACCATCACCCAGCCACTCATACAGGTACTCAGACAACCAATCAATCACCCATGCTACCACTCATGTACCCAGTCACACACCCATATGCCACTTAGATACCAACTTACAGACTGATACTAAGTCACACAACCAGTCACTCACCCATACACTCACTGAAACAACTAATCACTCACTTATACAGTCAGCCATGCACCCACAGAATCATCTATATAGGCACTCATGCACCCATTGATTCACCAGTACACCGTGGTATATATATATTTAACACTCATACACTTTTTAAAAACACTCACAGTCACTGGATGATGTCATCAGTGATGTAATCACTGATGTTATTTGAGTTGTCATCAGTGATGACACTGACCATGTAATGAGTGATCTACTATGTGAGGTCGCAAGCAGTGCATTGCGGGGTGCGAGTTATAGTTAGCTCAGCTACCTATAACTGCTGAATTTCACTAGTTTTGTAGGAGTGAAACTTGAGCCTAACTATAACGTCCCTGTAACCTTTGTTTTTTTCAGTGAATTTCTAAGTTTTTTAAATTCCATTTCTTAACTATAAAGTCCCAGTGACCTTTGTTTTTTCAGTGAATATATATATATATATATATATTCTCCTCACATTGGTTCCATGTTGCCGGTTATTTACAGCGCTCCTTATGGATGCATCGCCCTGCGGCTGAACCATGCCGCTTTTAATCATACACACTCCTCCTCTGGTTGAGGAAGGAAAAACGGGCCGCACTCCTGTCGAGATTTACCGCACTTGGATTTATTTCCTCCCTTGCATCAATGGGAACAAAGGCATCAGTTAAGATCAACGCGTTTCGGTATTACACAATACCTTGTTCACGATCACGTGGGCGCCCTTGTGACAGTTGTTTAAATACTTTTAAATTTCTATTACATCATTTCCTGCACAGGGTTACAAGGGCCCCTTAGATTTCTGGGAGTTGTAGTTTTTGTGTGATTTTTACTATGTTATCCGTGAGAATTATAAACCAAACTTAAGTGAATACAAGCAAAAAGAAAAAGAAGAAAAAAGCACAAAACTATGTGTAAATAAAACCAAATAAAAACCGTAGCATTATTCAGTTCACTTAATGTCCTCTTTTGTGTGTCTTCTTTTTCACTCTTTTTCCATCTCTTTTTCCATACATCCGGATGGCAAAACCCATATCTCCCTATTTTATTCGGATTCGGGGACTCCTCCGTTTCCTTTTATTCATTAATATTTTCAACTTTCTTAACCCTCTGGTAGGTATTGTTAGTATTTTGTTTTCTCGTAATTTTTTGTTCTTAACATTTTCACTTCATTTTGGGAGTTTATTTGACATCCGATTCCGTGTGCATGTGTCTTGAACTTAGTGATAAACTATTAAAATGTGTTAAAATTTAATGTTCGAGGGTTGGTCAATTTTATTTCATAGATGAATATAAAGTTCTTCCGATTGGTTGAGGCCATGCGGGTTCATTGTTCGTAAGTTGAGAATATGGCGTGATTCTTTCTGGCGTAGGAGTCGTTCTCGGTTTTCCCCCCCGTTCTTTTTGGGGGACTGTCTCGATTCCATAGAATTTTAACATCTTCCAATCGCTTTGATGGTATTGTTCCATGTGTTTTGCGATTGCGTTTGATCTGTCTTTGTTGGACGTTGCTCTTACATGTTCCATTATACGTTTTTTCAAAACACAAATTGTACTTCCGATGTACTGGAGTGGACAGGGACATTCTATTACATATACAGTGAATTGCGTCTTGCATGTTATCAGTTCCCTTATCTCCCAGATTCTATTGTTAGCAAATTTTACTTTCTTGACTGGTTTCGCAATCTGGCACACCTTGCATGAATGGCATTTTATGAAACCTTTGGTGTTTAACCAAGATGTATCCTTCTGTTTCCCTTTAAAATGGCTGTGTATCAATTGGTCTTTCAAGTTTTTTGCTCGACGAGTTATTATCGGATGTTTGCCCACCAGTTCGCCCACTGTTTCATCCATTTGTAAGATTTTCCAATTTTTTCTGAGAATTTTTCTTAACTCATCATTTTTATTTGAGAAATCCGTGATTAGCCTGATGGGTTCTGCGACTGTTATTCCGTTGATTTTTTCTTTTTTATTCAAATTTAAACAGTCTTCCCTGGTTTTTTTATTGGTTTTTGACCAGCATCTTTTCACAATTTTTTGATTATATTTCCTATCTTCAAATCTTTTTGCTGTTAATTTGCTATGTCTCTGCCATTCATCTTCTTCACTGCATATTCTTCGAATTCGCAAGAATTCCCCATAAGGAATACTGGATATTATGGATGATTGATGAAAACTGGTGGCTTCTAGGGTAGAGTTTGTTGCAGTGCTTTTTCGATGGAGTGTTGTTTCAATTTGATTTTCTTTAACATAAATCTCCATGTCAAGGAAGTTCACCCGGTTGTTGCTGATCTCATATGTGAACTTTATATTTTCATCACTAGCATTTATTTTTTCAAAGTATTTTTGAAATTCCTGTGTTGTTCCATCCCAGATGATTAGGAGATCATCTATATAACGGATCCAGCTAATGATTTTATTTGCTGTTCCTTCGTTCTCTGCACTCCATGCCACCTCTTTCTCCCACCAGCCCATTGCTAGACAAGCATAGCTTGGACTGAATGAAAAACCCATTGCGGTTCCGTTTTTTTGTCGATAGATTTCTTCACCGAATAGGAATATATTTTTGGTTAGACAGTATGTTATCATGTCCAATAGCAGTTCATTATGATCTTTGTACTGAATCTTTTTCTCTTCCAGAAAGTAATTACATGCTTTCAATCCCATTTTGTTTCCTATGTTGGTGTACAACCCTATCACACATCCATTGTCACCAGTTGATAATTTTCTTGCCATGTTGTCATTTGCAATATTCGTAGTATGTCATTAGTGTCTTTCACGTATGAACTGAGCCCAGTAACATACGGCGTTAAAAAATGGTCAATGTAATTAGCCCATGGTTCTAGCAGTGACCCCTTTGCCGATAATATTGGTCGGCCTGGTGGTTTTGTTTGATCTTTATGTATTTTCGGCAGAAAATACATTGTCGCAGTGACTGGGTAATCCACCGTTAGGTATTTACGTTCCTCCTCATCCAGAAGTTTTCTTGATGTCCATAGCTGAAGCTTTTCATCCAGCTCTCTCTTGATATCCATAGTCGGATTGATTTTCAATTTCTCATAATATTTCGACTCTCTAGTTGGCGGTGTGCTTCTGTTGTATAGGCTAAACGGTCCCAGACCACGATGTTCCCGCCTTTATCCGCCATTTTTATTTCTATGGATTTATCTTGTGAGAGACCTGATAGTGCTTGTCTTTCGATCTTTGTTAGATTATCTTTGAATTTGGTTCCTTTTATTTTATACAGGTCTTGTATAACCGCCTCCTGGAATAGATCTACTTTATTCCCTGGTGTTAATTGCGGATAAAATTTAGATTTAGATTTTTTTCCGCTTAGGCCTGCCCCCATTTGTGGGCAAACTGTTTGTAGAGAGATATCCTCATCTTTTTCAGCGTTCAAATTCAACAGAGTTAAGAAACTGGTTGAATCTTTAACTTGCAATGTTGCCACCATCTGTTTCTGTTGGTTTAATATTCTTCGGAACATATTGATTTTCCTTGAAGAATTTGGCAAGTTTGATTTTTCTGATGTATAGATACAGATCGATTGTTACTTGCGCCAGATTCATTTTCTGTGTCGGGCAGAAATTAATACCACGTTTTAATAGTGCGATTTCGGCCTCCGTTATTTCCCTTTTTGAAAGATTCACCACCTGTAGTTTATCCATTGGTGATTCATCTATTGTCGAATCTTTCTCTGTCGCATACTCCGAGTCTCCGTTCCTTGTTTCTCCGTAGTGCCGCTGGCGCCTTTTTCCTCTTCTCTTTGGTTTTTTGCTTGCCAATGTCGTCCTCGTCCTCTTCCTCTTTGTTGCTGATATGTTGGCGCTTTGTTCCCACTGCCTTTGTTGCAGAACGAGGCGCATGTCTCCTAAAAAGTTAACTTGGTACCATCTGTTGGCGCGGGTTGTTCACCCTCACTTAAATCCGTCGATGTTAATGAGGAAATGCTACTAGAGATGTGCTAGCCGCATTACCCCATGATGTTTGTTGTTTGAATGAATCGAACTTACGGGCAAACGTGAATATGCGGCCTTCTGCGTAATCACATGAGTCTCGCATGCAATTTCGAATGCTTTCGCTGTCTCACTATCTCTTCATGCTTGTCGATCTGATCTTCCAGTTCCTCTTTGAATTTGGTCATGTCTCCATTTAATTTTAAACGAGCCAGTTCTTTCTCTGCTTCATGAAGTTGCTCTTTGATTTTTCCCAAATTAATGTCAATATGTTTCACTAGTATGTTTACCAAGCCCAATGACGATTGTAATATGAAGTCTCCCCACTCCTGTAATAATTCATTTGAGGCGTCTTGATTATTAGGCATCAGCATAATTCTTAAACCTCTTGGTACCATTTTCATTTCTAAGTATTTCTTTAGGGTTATTAGCTCCCATGATTTATTTATTTCTTTGACTAAGTTTCTCCCATGTTCTCAATTTACTTTTTGTATCCGTTTTCCTGTTATGTTGCCAACGTCTGATTCTTTTGTTTCATTGCCTCTTTCAAACATTGTTGTAATCAATTCATTTCTCTTGACTTCCCTCTTTTCCATGATGCCACTACGTATCCCAATATTATGTAGGTGAACCCTTCAAATTTTCAGGGAACGTTTATATTTTCTTTCCACTGCTGTACTCGACAATCAGTAATTCAGGCTGGACTTCTAACATTTAATCAATCGCTTGTTTGCTTAAAACCTCATTGCGAGTAATTCCTGTTACAGCGTTGCAGCCTTACTGACAATAAACCGACATTACGCGTATCTGCGTTTCACTTTCATTCCGACTCATAACAACTTGGAATTCACACGCTTACCTCAGTTTCATTCCGAGTTCATGTGTCCTTTTCCTTTTTCCTGTTTTCTTCCGTACTCGTAGTCGGGCACACTTTGTCGGTGAACGCTGTGACCGGCTGTCATAAATTCCTCACATTGGTTCCATGTTGCCGGTTATTTACAGCGCTCCTTATGGGTGCATCGCCCCGCGGCTGAACCATGCCGCTTTCAATCATACACACTCCTCCTCTGGTTGAGGAACGAAAAACGGGCCGCACTCCTGTCGAGATTTACCGCACTTGGATTTATTTCCTCCCTTGCATCAAGGAGGAGTAGTGTGTATGATTGAAAGCGGCGTGGTTCAGCTGCGGGGTGACGCACCCATAAGGAGCGCTGTAAATAACCGGCAACATGGAACCAATGTGAGGAATTTATGACAGCCGGTCACAGCGATCACCGACAAAGTGTGCCCGACTACGTGTACGGAAGAAAACAGGAAAAAGGAAAAGGACACATGAAATCGGAATGAAACCGACGTAAGCGTGTGAATTCCAAGTTGTTATGAGTCGGAATGAAAGTGAAACGCAGATAGGCGTAATGTCGGTTTATTGTCAGTAAGGCTGCAACGCTGTAACAGGAATTACTCGCAATGAGGTTTTAAGCAAACAAGCGATTGATTAAATGTTAGAATTCCAGTCTGAATTACTGATTGTCGAGTACAGCAGTGGAAAGAAAATATAAACGTTCCCTGAAAATTTGAAAGGGTTCACCTACATAATATTGGGATACGTAGTGTCATCATGGAAAAGAGGGAAGCCAAGAGAAATGAATTGATTACAACAATGTTTGAAAGAGGCAATGCAACAAAAGAATCAGACGTTGGCAACATAACAGGAAAAACGGATACAAAAAGTAAATTGAGAACATGGGAGAAACTTAGTCGAAAAGAAATAAATAAATCATGGGAGCTAATAACCCTAAAGAAATACTTAGAAATGAAAATGGTACCAAGAGGTTTAAGAATTATGCTGATGCCTAATAATCACGACGCCTCAAATGAATTATTACAGGAGTGGGGAGACTTCATATTACAATCGTCATTGGGCTTGGTAAACATACTAGTGAAACATATTGACATTAATTTGGGAAAAATCAAAGAGCAACTTCATGAAGCAGAGAAAGAACTGGCTCTTTTAAAATTAAATGGAGACATGACCAAATTCAAAGAGGAACTGGAAGATCAGATCGACAAGCATGAAGAGATAGTGAGACAGCGAAAGCATTCGAAATTCGTACGAGACTCATGTGATTACGCAGAAGGCCGCATATTCACGTTTGCCCGTAAGTTCGATTCATTCAAACAACAAACATCATGGGGTAATGCGGCTAACATCTCTAGTAGCATTTCCTCATTAACATCGACGGATTTAAGTGAGGGTGAACAACCCGCGCCAACAGATGGTACCAAGTTAACTTTTTTAGGAGACATGCGCCTCGTTCTGCAACAAAGGCAGTGGGAACAAAGCCGCCCAACATATCAGCAACAAAGAGGAAGAGGACGAGGACGACAGTGGCAAGCAAAAGACCAAAGAGAAGAGGAAAAAGGCGCCAGCGGCACTACGGAGAAACAAGGAACGGAGACTCGGAGTATGCGACAGAGAAAGATTCGACAATAGATGAATCACCAATGGATGAACTACAGGTGGTGAATCTTTCAAAAAGGGAAATAACGGAGGCCGAAATCGCACTATTAAAACGTGGCATTAATTTCTGCCCGACACAGAAAATGAATCTGGTGCAAGTAAGAATCGATCTGTATCTATACATCAGAAAAATCAAACTTGCCAAATTCTTCAAGGAAAATCAATATGTTCCGAAGAATATTAAACCAACAGAACAGACGGTGTCAACATTGCAAGTTAAAGATTCAACCAGTTTCTTAACTCTGTTGAATTTGAACGCTGAAAAAGATGAGGATATCTCTCTACAAACAGTTTGCCCACAAATGGGGGCAGGCCTAAGCGGGAAAAAATCTAAATCTAAATTTTATCCGCAATTAACACCAGGGAATAAAGTAGATCTATTCCAGGAGGCGGTTATACAAGACCTGTATAAAATAAAAGGAACCAAATTCAAAGATAATCTAACAAAGATCGAAAGACAAGCACTATCAGGTCTCTCACAAGATAAATCCATAGAAATAAAAATGGCGGATAAAGGCGGGAACATCGTGGTCTGGGACCGTTTAGCCTATACAACAGAAGCACACCGCCAACTAAGAGAGTCGAAATATTATGAGAAATTGAAAATCAATCCGACTATGGATATCAAGAGAGAGCTGGATGAAAAGCTTCAGCTATGGACATCAAGAAAACTTCGGGATGAGGAGGAACGTAAATACCTAACGGTGGATTACCCAGTCACTGCGACAATGTATTTTCTGCCGAAAATACATAAAGATCAAACAAAACCACCAGGCCGACCAATATTATCGGCAAAGGGGTCACTGCTAGAACCATGGGCTAATTACATTGACCATTTTTTAACGCCGTATGTTACTGGGCTCAGTTCATACGTGAAAGACACTAATGACGTACTACGAATATTGCAAATGACACCATGGCAAGAAAATCATCAACTGGTGACAATGGATGTGATAGGGTTGTACACCAACATAGGAAACAAAATGGGATTGAAAGCATGTAATTACTTTCTGGAAGAGAGAAACATTCAGTACAAAGTTCATAATGAACTGCTATTGGACATGATAACATACTGTCTAACCAAAAATATATTCCTATTCGGTGAAGAAATCTATCGACAAAAAAACAGAACCGCAATGGGTTTTTCATTCAGTCCAAGCTATGCTTGTCTAGCAATGGGCTGGTGGGAGAAAGAGGTGGCATGGAGTGCAGAGAACGAAGGAACAGCAAATAAAATCATTAGCTGGATCCGTTATATAGATGATCTCCTAATCATCTGGGATGGAACAACACAGGAATTTCAAAAATACTTTGAAAAAATAAATGCTAGTGATGAAAATATAAAGTTCACATATGAGATCAGCAACAACCGGGTGAACTTCCTTGACATGGAGATTTATGTTAAAGAAAATCAAATTGAAACAACACTCCATCGAAAAACACTGCAACAAACTCTACCCTAGAAGCCACCAGTTTTCATCAATCATCCATAATATCCAGTATTCCTTATGGGGAATTCTTGCGAATTCGAAGAATATGCAGTGAAGAAGATGAATGGCAGAGACATAGCAAATTAACAGCAAAAAGATTTGAAGATAGGAAATATAATCAAAAAATTGTGAAAAGATGCTGGTCAAAAACCAATAAAAAACCAGGGAAGGCTGTTTAAATTTGAATAAAAAGAAAAAAATCAACGGAATAACAGTCGCAGAACCCATCAGGCTAATCACGGATTTCTCAAATGAAAATGATGAGTTAAGAAAAATTCTCAGAAAAAATTGGAAAATCTTACAAATGGATGAAACAGTGGGCGAACTGGTGGGCAAACATCCGAGAATAACTTATCGTCGAGCAAAAAACTTGAAAGACCAATTGATACACAGCCATTTTAAAGGGAAACAGAAGGATACATCTTGGTTAAACACCAAAGGTTTCATAAAATGCCATTCATGCAAGGTGTGCCAGATTGCGAAACCAGTCAAGAAAGTAAAATTTGCTAACAATAGAATCTGGGAGATAAGGGACCTGATAACATGCAAGACGCAATTCACTGTATATGTAATAGAATGTCCCTGTCCACTCCAGTACGTCGGAAGTACAATTTGTGTTTTGAAAAACGTATAATGGAACATGTAAGAGCAACGTCCAACAAAGACAGATCAAACGCAATCGCAAAACACATGGAACAATACCATCAAAGCGATTGGAAGATGTTAAAATTCTATGAAATCGAGACAGTACCCCAAAAAGAACGGGGGGGAAACCGAGAACGACTCCTACGCCAGAAAGAATCACGCCATATTCTCAACTTACGAACAATGAACCCGCATGGCCTCAACCAATCGGAAGAACTTTATATTCATCTATGAAATAAAATTGACCAACCCTCGAACATTAAATTTTAACACATTTTAACAGTTTATCACTAAGTTCAAGACACATGCACACGGAATCGGATGTCAAATAAACTCCCAAAATGAAGTGAAAATGTTAAGAACAAAAAATTACGAGAAAACAAAATACTAACAATACCCACCAGAGGGTTAAGAAAGTTGAAAATATTAATGAATAAAAGGAAACGGAGGAGTCCCCGAATCCGAATAAAATAGGGAGTTATGGGTTTTGCCATCCGGATGTATGGAAAAAGAGATGGAAAAAAGAGTGAAAAGGAAGACACACAAAAGAGGACATTAAGTGAACTGAATAATGCACGGTTTTTATTTGGTTTTATTTACACATAGTTTTGTGCTTTTTTTCTTCTTTTTTTCTTTTTGCTTGTATTCACTTAAGTTTGGTTTATAATTCTCACGGATAACATAGTAAAAATCACACAATATTAGAAAAACTACAACTCCCAGAAATCTAAGGGGCCCTTGTAACCCTGTGCAGGAAATGATGTAATAGAAATTTAAAAGTATTTAAACAACTGTCACAAGGGCGCCCACGTGATCGTGAACAAGGTATTGTGTAATACCAAAACGCGTTGATCTTAACTGATGCCTTTGTTCCCATTGATGCAAGGGAGGAAATAAATCCAAGTGCGGTAAATCTCGACAGGAGTGCGGCCCGTTTTTCCTTCCTCAACCAGAGGAGGAGTGTGTATGAGATATATATATATATATATATATATATATATATATATATATATATATATATATATATATTCACTGAAAAAGCCACAGGTTTCAGGGACGTTATAGTTAGGCTGACATTTCACTCTTACAAAACCAGAGAAATTCAGCTGTTATAGTTAGCTGAGCTAACTATAACTCGCTCCTCCGCAATGCACTGCTGATGACGTCACATATTACATCACTCATGACATGGTCAGTGACATCTCTGATGACATGGTCAGTGACATCTCTGATGACATCTCAAATTACATCACTGATGACATCATCCAGTGACTGAGCGTTTCTAAAAAGTTTAAGAAAGTTATATATATATTTATTTATATATATATATATATATATATGCCAAAGTGTATTGAAGAAGGAGTGGGTGTATGAGTGTGTGAATGGATGATTTATTGGGTGTGTGACTGACTGTATAAGTGAGTGATTAAACGTGTCTTAGTGAATGCATGGGTGAATGACTAATCTGTGTGAATGTCTGTATCAGTCTTTCAGTTGGTGTCTAGATGGCTGCATGGGTTGGTGAGTAGCTACATGAGTATCTATATGTTTTTTTCAGTGAATATCTAAGGTTTTTTAAATGCTAATTCCTAACTAACATCCCTGAAACCTATGCTTTTTTCAGTGAGTTGCTAAGGTGTTTTTAAATCTTAATTACTAACTATAACGTCCCTGAAACCTGTGGTTTTTGCTGTGAATTTCTAAGGTTTTTTAAATGCTAATTTCTAACTATAACGTCCCTGAAACCTGTGTTTTTTCCAGTGAATTTCTAAGGTTTTTTAAATGCTAATTTCTAACTATGCCTACATAGTTAAGACATGTGTACAAAGAGGAAGAAATGCGCAGAAAGAAGCAAGAGAAGTGCAGAAAGAGGCAAGAGGTGCAGAAAGAGGAAGAAAGGTGCAGAACAAAGCAAGAGAAATGCAGAAAGAGGCAAGAGAAGTGCAGAAAGAAGCAACAGAGGTGCAGGAAGAGGCCTACTTCAACTGTACCTTTCCACAGACTCATACAAATTAGCCTAATCACTAATCCTTCTCCCAAGATGACTTAAACCTCACTTTTCTCTTGAAGGTTCACTATTAATCGACTGATCAGAATGTTAGGCCTACCAAATGTTAAACAGCAATACTAACCATATCACTGTTGTAAGTCTCACCAAGTTTGTGAAGGTATGCATGCGTGTCTGTGCTTTTACCTAGTGACATGTTACTACAAAATAAACATACAAATACTTGAATACCTGTGTTTCAAACAGCATACTCTGTAAATTTGTGTACAAAAAAGGTGTGTACATTTCTTTCTGCTCACAATGCAGGGCACATCGGTATTCAATAGCATATTTGAGGGGCTCTATAACACCTATATAAATAAGACATGTCTGCCTGTGCAACCGAATGACAGAGCAGAACTGAGAAGATTTGACCATCTATATGAGAAGTTACCCGCTTTTTAAGCTACCATCTTCAGATGCATAACACATGTAAGAATACATGTACAAGTAGACATATAGCTCAGACACGAGAGCACGCAGACCATTAAACTCGACAGTTTGCACTTCCCATTTGAGTTCAGAAAGAGGTGAGAGAAGTTCAGAATGAAGCAAGAGAGTTGCAGAAACAGGCAAAAGAGGTGCAGAAAGAGGGAACAGTGGTGCAGACAGATGCAAGAGAGGTGCAGCAAGAGGGAAGAGGGGTGCAGAAAGAGGCAAGAGGGGTACAGACATTTGCAAGATAGGTGCATAAAGAAGCAAGAGCAGTGCAGAAAGAACCAAAAGAGGTACAGAAAGAGGCAAAAGGGGTACAGAAAGAGGCGAGAGAAGTGCAGAAAGAAGCAAAAGAGGTGGAGAAACAGGCAAGAGGGGTGCAGACAGAGGCAAGAGTGGTGCAACAATTTGCAAGAGAGGTGCAGAAAGAAGCAAGAGCAGTGCAGAAAGAACCAACAGAGGTGCAGAAAGAGGCAAGAGTGGTGCAGAAAGAAGCAACAGAGGTGCAGAAAGAGGCAAGAGAGAAGCAGAAAGAGGGAAGAGGGGTACAGAAAGAGGCAAGAGGGGTACAGAAAGAAGCAAGAGAGGTGCAGAAAGAAGCAATACAAGTGCAGAAAGAAGCAATAAAGGTGCAGAAAGAGGCAAGAGGGGTGCAGAAATAGGGAAGACGGGTGCAGAAAGAGTCACGAGGGGTGCAGAAAGAAGCAAGAGATGTGCAGAAAGAAACAAAAGAAGTGCAGAAAGAAGGAACAGATGTGCAGAAAGAGGCAACAGATGTGCAGAAAGAGGCAACAGGGATGCAGAAAGAGGCAACAGGGGTGCAGAAAGATGGAAGAGCAGTGCAGAAAGAGGCAAAAGGGGTGCAGAAAGAACCTAGAGAGGTGCAGAAAGAAACAAAAGAAGTGCAGAAAGAAGGAACAGAGGTGCAGAAAGAGGCAAGAAGGGTGCAGAAAGAGGGGAGAGGGGTGTGAAAGAGGCACGAGGCGTACAGAAAGGAGCAAGAGAGGTGCAGAAAGAAGCAGCAGAGGTGCAGAAAGAGGAAAGAGAGGTGGAGAAAGACAAGAGAAGTGCAAAAACAAGCAACAGAGATGCAGAAAGGGGGAAGAGGGGTGGAGAAACAGGCAAGAGGGAAGCAGAAAGAAGCAAGAGACGTGAAGAAAGAAGCAACAGAAGTGCAGAAAGAGGGAAGAGGGGTGGAGAAAGAGGCAAGAGGGGTACAGAAAGAAGCAAGAGAGGTGCAGAAAGAAACACAAGAAGTGTAGAAAGAAGGAACAGAGGTGTAGAAAGAGGCAAGAGGGGTGCAGATAGAGGGAAGAGGGATGCCGAAAGAGGCATGAGGGGTGCAGAAAGAAGCCAGAGTGGTGCAGAAAGAAGCAAGAGAGGTGCAGAAAGAGAGAAGAGGGGTTCAGAAAGAGGGAAGAGAGGTGCAGAAGGAAATAAAGGAAGTGCAGAAAAAAAGGAACAGAGGTGCAGCAAGAGTCAGGGGGTACAGAAAGAGGGAAGAGAGGTGCAAAAAGATTCAAGAGAGGTGCACAAAGAGGGAAGAAGGGTGCAGAAAGAGGCAAGAGGGGAGCAGAAAGAAGCAAGACAGGTGCAGAAAGAAGCAAGAGAAGTGCAGAAAGAATCAACAGAGGTGCAGAAAGAGGCAAGAGAAGTCCAGAAAGAGGCAAGAAAGTTGCACAAACAGGCAGGAGAGGTGCAGAAAGAGGGAACAGGGATGCAGAAAGAGGCAAGAGAGGTGCAGAAAGAGAGAAGAAGAGTGCAGAAAGAGGGAACAGGGATGCAGGAAGAGGTAAGAGAGGTGCAGAAAGAAATAAAAGAAGTGCAGAAAGAAGGAACAGAGGTGCAGCAAGAGTCAGGGGGTACAGAAAGAAGGAAGAGAGGTAGAGAAAGATTCAAGAGAGGTGCACAAAGAGGAAAGAAGGGTGCAGAAAGAGGCAAGAGGGGTGCAGAAAGAAGCAAGACAGGTGCAGAAAGAAGCAAGAGAAGTACAGAAAGAAGCAACAGAAGTGCAGAAAGAGGCAAGAGGGGTACAGAAAGGGAGAATAGGGGTGGAGAAAGAGACAAGAGGGGTGCAGAAAGAAGCAAGAGAGGTACAGAAAGAAACACAAAAAGTGCAGAAAGAATGAACAGAGGTGCAGAAAGAATGAACAGAGGTGCAGAAAAAGGCAAGAGGGGGCACAGAAATAGGGAAGAGGGGTGCAGAAAGAGGCACAAGTGGTGCAGAAAGAAGCAACAGAGGTGCAGAAAGAAGCAGGAAGAATACAGAAAGAAGCATCAGAGGAGCAGAAAGAGGCAAGAGGGGTGCAGAAAGAAGCAAGAGATGCAGAAAGAAGCAAGAGAAGTGCAGAAAGAAGCAACAGAGGTGCTGAAGGTGGCAAGAGAAGTGCAGAAAGAGGCAAGAGAAGTGCAGAAACAGGTGACAGAGGTACAGAAAGAAGCAAGAGCAGTACAGAAAGGACCAACAGAGGTGTAGAAGGAGGTAAGAAGGTTGCAGAAATTTGCAAGAGAGGTGCAGAAAGAAGCAAGAACAGTGCAAAAAGAAACAACAGAGGTGCAGAAGGAGGCAAGAGGGGTGCAGAAAGAAGCAAAAAAGGTGCAGAAAGAGGCAAGAGGGGTACAGAAAGAGGCAAGAGGGGTGCAGAAAGAGGCAAGAGAGTTGCACAAAGAGGGAATAAGGGTTCAGAGAGAGGTAAGAGGGGTGCATAAAGCAGCAAGAGGGATGCAGAAAGAAGCAAGAGAAGTACAGAAACAAGCAACAGAGGTGCAGAAAGAGAGAAGAGCAGTGCAGAAAGAAGCAAGAGAAGTACGGAAAGAATCGACAGAGGTGCAGAAAGAGGCAGGAGAAGTACAGAAAGAGGCAAGAGAGTTGCAGAAACAGGCAAAAGAGGTACAGAAAGAGGGAAGAGGATGCAAAAAGAAGCAAGAGAGGTGCCGAAAGAAAAAAGAGAAGTGCAGAAAGAAGCAACAATTGTGCAGAAAGAGGGAAGAGAGGTGGGGATAGAGGCAGGAGAAGTGCAGAAAGAAGCAAGAGAGGTGCAGAAAGAAACAAAAGAAGTGCAGAAAGAAGGAACAGAGGTGCTTGAAGAGGCATTAGGGTGCAGAATGAGGGAAGAGGGGTGCATAAAGAGGCACAAGGGTGCAGAAAGAAGCCAGAGAGGTGCAGAAAGAAGCAAGAGAAGTGCAGAAAGAAGCATCAGAGCTGCTGAAAGAGGCAAGAGGGGTGCAGAAAAGGGAACAGGGGTGCAGAAAGAGGCACGAGGGGAGAAGAAAGAAGCAAGAGAGCTGCAGAAAGAAACAAAAGTACAGAAAGAAGGAACAGAGGTGCAGAAAGATGTATGGGGTACAGAAAGAGGGAGGAGAGGTGCAGAAAGAGGTAAGAGGTGCACAAAGAGCGAATAAGGTGCAGAAAGAGGCAAGAGAGGTGCAGAAAGAAGCAAGAGGGGTGCAGAAAGAAGCAACAGAGGTGCAGAAATAGGCAGGAGAGGTGCAGAAAGAAAGAACAGGGATACAGAAAGAGGCAAGAGAGGCGCACAAAGAGGGAAGAAGGGTACAGAGAGAGGCAAGAGGGGTGCAGAAAGAAGCAAGAGAGCTGCAGAAAGAAAAAAGAAGAGCAGAAAGAAGGAACAGTGGCACAGAAAGAGGTAGGGGGTGCAGAAAGAGGGAAGAGAGGTACAGAAAGAGGTAAGAGAGGTGCACAAAGAGGGAATAAAGGTGCAGAAAGAGGCAAGAGGGGTACAGAAAGAAGCAAGAGAGATGCAGAAAAGCAAGAGAAGTCCACAAAGAAGCAAGACAGGTACAGAAACAGGGGTACAGAAAGAGGTAAGAGAGGTGCAGAAAGAGGGAAGAAGGGTACACAAAGAGACAAGAGTGGTGCAGAAAGAAGCAACAGAGATGCAGAAAGAAGCAAGAGCAGAGCAAAAAGAAGCAAGAGAGGTGCAGAAATAGGCAGGAGAGGTGCAGAAAGAAAGAACAGGGATACAGAAAGAGGCAAGAGAGGCGCACAAAGAGGGAAGAAGGGTACAGAGAGAGGCAAGAGGGGTACAGAAAGAGGTAGGGGGTGCAGAAAGAGGGGTGCAGAAAGAGGTGAGAGGTGCAGAAAGAGGGAAGAAGGATACAGAAAGAGGCAAGAGTGGTGCAGAAAGAAGCAAGAGAGATGCAGAAAAAAGCAAGAGAAGTGCAGAAAGAAGCAACGGAGGTGCGGAAAGAGGGGTGCAGAAAGAGGCAAAGGAAGTGTGGAAAGAAGCAACAGAGTTGCAGAAAGAGGCAAGAGAAGTGCAGAAAGAGGCAAGAGAGGTGCAGAAATAGTCAAGTAAGGTGCAGAAAGAAAGAACAGGGGGTACAGAAAGGCTAGAGTGGCACAGAAAGAAGGAAGAAGGGTACAAAAAGAGGCAAGAGGGGTGCAGAAAGAAGCAAGTAAGGTGCAGAAAGAGGCAAAAGAAGTGCAGAAAAAAGCAACAGAGGTGCAGAAAAGGGCATGAGGGGTGCAGAAATGGGGAAGAAGGGTGCAGAAAGAGGCACGAGGGGTGCAGAATGAAGCAAGAGAGGTGCAGAAAGAAGCAAGAGAAGTGCAGAAAGAGGCAACAAAGGTGCAGAAAAGGGCATGAGGGGTGCAGAAATGGGGAAGAGGGGTGGAGAAAGAAACATAAGAAGTATAGAAAGCAGGAACAGAGATGCAGAAAGAGGCAAGAGGGTGCAGAAAGAGGGAAGAGGGGTGCAGAAAGAGGCATGGGTGATTCAGAAAGAAGCAAGAGAGGTGCAGAAAGAAGCAAGAGAGGTGTAGAAAGAAGCAACAGAGGTGTAGAAAGATGGATGGGGAGAAAGAGGTAAGAGAAGTGCAGAAAGAAGCAACAGAGTTGCAAAAAGGGGGAACAAGGTTGGAGAAAGAAGCAAGAGGAGTGCAGAAAGAAGCAAGACAGGTACAGAAAGAAACAAAAGAAGTGCAGAAAGGAGGAACAGAGGTACAGAAAGAGGCAAGAGGGGTGCAGAAAGAAGCAACAGAGGTGCAGAAAGAATCAACAGAGGTGCAGAAAGAGGCAGGAGAAGTACAGAAAGAGGCAAGAGAGTTGCAGAAACAGGCAAAAGAGGTACAGAAAGAGTGAAGAGGATGCAGAAAGAAGCAAGAGAGGTGCCGAAAGAAACAAAAGAAGTGCAGAAAGAAGGAACAGAGGTGCTTGAAGAGGCATTAGGGGTGCAGAATGAGGGAAGAGGGGTGCAGAAAGAGGCACAAGGGGTGCAGAAAGAAGCCAGAGAGGTGCAGAAAGAAGCAAGAGAAGTGCAGAAAGAAGCATCAGAGCTGCTGAAAGAGGCAAGAGGGGTGCAGAAAGAGGGAACAGGGGTGCAGAAAGAGGGAACAGGGGTGCAGAAAGAGGCACGAGGGGAGAAGAAAGAAGCAAGAGAGCTGCAGAAAGAAACAAAAGTACAGAAAGAAGGAACAGAGGTGCAGAAAGATGTATGGGGTACAGAAAGAGGGAGGAGAGGTGCAGAAAGAGGTAAGAGAGGTGCACAAAGAGCGAATAAGGGTGCAGAAAGAGGCAAGAGAGGTGCAGAAAGAAGCAAGAGGGGTGCAGAAAGAGGCAAAAGAAGTGCAGAAAGAAGCAACAGAGGTGCAGAAAGAGGCAAAAGTAGTGCAGAAAGAGGCAAGAGGTGCAGAAATAGGCAGGAGAGGTGCAGAAAGAAAGAACAGGGATACAGAAAGAGGCAAGAGAGGCGCACAAAGGGGGAAGAAGGGTACAGAGAGAGGCAAGAGGGGTGCAGAAAGAAGCAAGAGAGCTGCAGAAAGCAAAAAGAAGAGCAGAAAGAAGGAACAGTGGCACAGAAAGAGGTAGGGGGTGCAGAAAGAAGGAAGAGAGGTGCACAAAGAGGTAAGAGAGGTGCACAAAGAGGGAATAAAGGTGCAGAAAGAGGCAAGAGGGGTACAGAAAGAGGTAAGAGAGGTGCAGAAAGAGGGAAGAAGGGTACACAAAGAGGCAAGAGTGGTGCATAAAGAGGCAAGAGAGATGCAGAAAGAAGCAAGAGCAGAGCAAAAAGAAGCAAGAGAGGTGCAGAAAGAGGCAAAGGAAGTGCAGAAAGAAGCAACAGAGGTGCAGAAAAACAAAAGAAGTGCATAAAGAGGCAAGAGAGGTGCAGAAATAGGCAGGAGAGGTGCAGAAAGAAAGAACAGGGATACAGAAAGAGGCAAGAGAGGCGCACAAAGAGGGAAGAAGGGTACAGAGAGGCAAGAGGGGTACAGAAAGAAGCAAGAGAGCTGCAGAAAGAAACAAAAGAAGTGCAGAAAGAAGGAACAGTGGCACAGAAAGAGGTAGGGGGTGCAGAAAGAGGGGTGCAGAAAGAGGTGAGAGAGGTGCAGAAAGAGGGAAGAAGGATACAGAAAGAGGCAAGAGTGGTGCAGAAAGAAGCAAGAGAGATGCAGAAAAAAGCAAGAGAAGTACAGAAAGAAGCAACAGATGTGCAGAAAGAGGAAAGAGGGGTGCAGAAAGAGGCAAAGGAAGTGTGGAAAGAAGCAACAGAGTTACAGAAAGAGGCAAGAGAAGTGCAGAAAGAGGCAAGAGAGGTGCAGAAATAGTCAAGTAAGGTGCAGAAAGAAAGAACAGGGGGTACAGAAAGAGGCTAGAGTGGCACAGAAAGAAGGGTACAAAAAGAGGCAAGAGGGGTGCAGAAAGAAGCAAGTAAGGTGCAGAAAGAGGCAAAAGAAGTGCAGAAAAAAGCAACAGAGGTGCAGAAAAAGGCATGAGGGGTGCAGAAATGGGGAAGAGGGGTGCAGAAAGAGGCACGAGGGGTGCAGAATGAAGCAAGAGAGTTGTAGAAAGAAGCAAGAGAAGTGCAGAAAGAAGCAACAGAGGTGCAGAAAAAGGCATGAGGGGTGCAGAAATGGGGAGGAGGGGTGGAGAAAGGGGCAAGAGGGGTGCAGAAATAAGCAAGAGAGGTGCAGAAAGAAACATAAGAAGTATAGAAAGAAGGAACAGAGATGCAGAAAGAGGTGAGAGGTGCAGAAAGAGGGAAGAGTGGTGCAGAAAGAAGCAAGAGAGATGCAGAAAAAAGCAAGAGAGATGCAGAAAAAAGCAAGAGAAGTGCAGAAAAAAGCAACAGAGGTGCAGAAAGAGGCAAGAGGGGTGCAGAAAGAGGCAAAGGAAGTGCGGAAAGAGGCAAGAGAGGTGCAGAAATAGTCAAGTAAGTTGCAGAAAGAAAGAACAGGGGGTACAGAAAGAGGCTAGAGTGGCACAGAAAGAAGGAAGAAGGGTACAAAAAGAGGCAAGAGGGGTGCAGAAAGAAGCAAGTAAGGTGCAGAAAGAGGCAAAAGAAGTGCAGAAAAAAGCAACAGAGGTGCAGAAAAAGGCATGAGGGGTGCAGAAATGGGGAAGAGGGGTGCAGAAAGAGGCACGAGGGGTGCGGAATGAAGCAAGAGAGGTGCAGAAAGAAGCAAGAGAAGTGCAGATAGAGGCAACAGAGGTGCAGAAAAAGGCATGAGGGGTGCAGAAATGGGGAAGAGGGGTGGAGAAAAGGGCAAGAGGGGTGGAGAAATAAGCAAGAGAGGTGCAGAAAGAAACATAAGTACAGAAAGAAGGAACAGAGATGCAGAAAGAGGCAAGAGGGTGCAGAAAGTGGGAAGAGGGGTGCAGAAAGAGGCATGGGTGATTCAGAAAGAAGCAAGAGAGGTGCAGAAAGAAGCAAGAGAAGTGTAGAAAGAAGCAACAGAGGTGTAGAAAGATGGATGGGGAGAAAGAGGTAAGAAGTGCAGAAAGAAGCAACAGAGTTGCAAAAAGGGGGAACATGGGTGGAGAAAGAAGCAAGAGGAGTGCAGAAAGAAGCAAGACAGGTACAGAAAGAAACAAAAGAAGTGCAGAAAGGAGGAACAGAGGTACAGAAAGAGGCAAGAGGGGTGCAAAAAGACAGAAGATGGGTGCAGAAAGAGGCAAGAGAAGTGCAGAAAGAAGCAACAGAGATGCAGTAAGAGGCAAGAGGGATACAGAAAGAAGCAAGAGAGGTGCAGAAAGAAACAAAAGAAGTGCAGAAAGAAGCAACAGAGGTGCAGAAAGAGGCAAGAGAGGTGCAGAAAGAGGCAACAGAGGTGCAGAAAGAGGCAAGAGAGGTGCAGAAAGAAGCAACAGAGATGCAGAAAGTAGGAAGAGGGAAGGAGAAAGAGGCAAGAGGGGTGCAGAAAGAAGCAAGAGAGGTGCAGAAAGAAGGATGAGGGGTGACGAAAGAGGCAAGAGAAGGAAGTGCAGAAAAAAAACAGATCAAAAAAGGTCAAAGAGGGGTAGAGAAAGGGACAAGAGGGGTGCAGAAAGAAGCAAGAGAGGTGCAGAAAGAAACATAAGAAGTGCAGAAAGATGGAACAGAGATGCAGAAAGAGGTAAGAGGAGTGCAGAAAGAGGGAAGAAGGGTGCAGAAAAAGGCACAAGGGGTGCAGAAAGAAGCAAGAGAGGTGCAGAATGAAGCAAGAGAAGTGTAGAAAGAAGCAACAGAGGTGTAGAAAGAGGGATGAGGGGGGAAAGAGGCAAGAGAAGTGCAGAAAGAAGCAACAAAGATGCAAAAAGGGAGAATAGGGGTAGAGAAAGAGGCACGAGGGGTCCAGAAAGTAGCAACAGAGGTGCAGAAAGAATGAACAGAGGTGTAGAAAAAGGCAAGAGGGGTGCAGAAATAGGGAAGAGGTGTGCGGAAAGAGGCACAAGGGGTGCAGAAAGTAGCAACAGAGGTGCAGAAAGAAGCAGGAAGAGTGCAGAAAGAAGCATCAGAGGTGCAGAAAGAGTTAAGATGGAGCAACAGAGATGCAGAAAAGGGGAAGAGGGGCAGAGAAAGAGGCAAGAGGGGTGCAGAAAGAGGTAAGAGGTGCAGAAAGAGGGAAGAAGGGTACACAAAGAGGCAAGAGTGGTGCAGAAAGAAGCAAGAGAGATGCAGAAAGAAGCAAGAGCAGTGCAAAAAGAAGCAACAGAGGTGCAGAAAGAGGCAAAGGAAGTGCAGAAAGAAGCAACAGAGGTGCAGAAAGAGACAAAAGAAGTGCATAAAGAGGCAAGAGAGGTGCAGAAATAGGCAGGAGAGGTGCAGAAAGAAAGAACAGGGATACAGAAAGAGGCAAGAGAGGCGCACAAAGAGGGAAGAAGGGTACAGAGAGAGGCAAGAGGGGTACAGAAAGAAGCAAGAGAGCTGCAGAAAGAAACAAAAGAAGTGCAGAAAGAAGGAACAGTGGCACGGAAAGAGGTAGGGGGTGCAGAAAGAGGGAAGAGGGGTGCAGAAAGAGGTGAGAGAGGTGCAGAAAGAGGGAAGAAGGATACAGAAAGAGGCAAGAGTGGTGCAGAAAGAAGCAAGAGAGATGCAGAAAAAAGCAAGAGAAGTGCAGAAAGAAGCAACAGAGGTGCAGAAAGAGGAAAGAGGGGTGCAGAAAGAGGCAAAGGAAGTGTGGAAAGAAGCAACAGAGTTACAGAAAGAGGCAAGAGAAGTGCAGAAAGAGGCAAGAGAGGTGCAGAAATAGTCAAGTAAGGTGCAGAAAGAAAGAACAGGGGGTACAGAAAGAGGCTAGAGTGGCACAGAAAGAAGGAAGAAGGGTACAAAAAGAGGCAAGGGGTGCAGAAAGAAGCAAGTAATGTGCAGAAAGAGGCAAAAGAAGTGCAGAAAAAAGCAACAGAGGTGCAGAAAAAGGCATGAGGGGTGCAGAAATGGGGAAGAGGGGTGCAGAAAGAGGCATGAGTGGTGCAGAATGAAGCAAGAGATGTGCAGAAAGAAGCAAGAGAAGTGCAGAAAGAAGCAACAGAGGTGCAGAAAAAGGCATGAGGGGTGCAGAAATGGGGAGGAGGGGTGGAGAAAGGGGCAAGAGGGGTGCAGAAATAAGCAAGAGAGGTGCAGAAAGAGGCAAGAGGGTGCAGAAAGTGGGAAGAGGGGTGCAGAAAGAGGCATGGGTGATTCAGAAAGAAGCAAGAGAGGTGCAGAAAGAAGCAAGAGAAGTGTAGAAAGAAGCAACAGAGGTGTAGAAAGATGGATGGGGAGAAAGAGGTAAGAGAAGTGCAGAAAGAAGCAACAGAGTTGCAAAAAGGGGAACAAGGGTGGAGAAAGAAGCAAGAGGAGTGCAGAAAGAAGCAAGACAGGTACAGAAAGAAACAAAAGAAGTGCAGAAAGGAGGAACAGAGGTACAGAAAGAGGCAAGAGGGGTGCAAAAAGACAGAAGATGGGTGCAGAAAGAGGCAAGAGAAGTCCAGATAGAAGCAAGAGAGGTGCAGAAAGAAGCAATAGAAGTGCAGAAAGAAGCAACAGAGATGCAGTAAGAGGCAAGAGGGATACAGAAAGAAGCAAGAGAGGTGCAGAAAGAAGCAACAGAGGTGTAGAAAGATGGATGGGGAGAAAGAGGTAAGAGAAGTGTAGAAAGAAGCAACAGAGTTGCAAAAAGGGGGAACAAGGGTGGAGAAAGAAGCAAGAGGAGTGCAGAAAGAAGCAAGACAGGTATAGAAAGAAACAAAAGAAGTGCAGAAAGGAGGAACAGAGGTACAGAAAGAGGCAAGAGGGGTGCAAAAAGACAGAAGATGGGTGCAGAAAGAGGCAAGAGAGGTGCAGAAAGCAGGAAGAGGGGTGGAGAAAGGCAAGAGAGGTGCAGAAAGAAGCAAGAGAGGTGCAGAAAGAAGCAAGAGAGGTGCAGAAAGAAGCAACAGAGATGCAGTAAGAGGCAAGAGGGATACAGAAAGAAGCAAGAGAGGTGCAGAAAGAAACAAAAGAAGTGCAGAAAGAAACAAAAGAAGTGCAGAAAGAAGCAACAGAGGTGCAGAAAGAAGCAATAGAAGTGCAGAAAGAAGCAACAGAGATGCAGTAAGAGGCAAGAGGGATACAGAAAGAAGCAAGAGAGGTGCAGAAAGAAACAAAAGAATTGCAGAAAGAAACAAAAGAAGTGCAGAAAGAAGCAACAGAGGTGCAGAAAGAGGCAAGAGAAGTGCAGAACGAAGCAACAGAGATGCAGAAAGTAGGAAGAGGGAAGGAGAAAGAGGCAAGAGGGGTGCAGAAAGAAGCAAGAGAGGTGCAGAAAGAAACAAAAGAAGTGCTGAAAGAAGGAACAGAGGTGCACAAAGAGGCAAGAGGGGTGCAAAAAGAAGCAAGAGAGGTGCAGAAAGAAGGATGAGGGGTGACGAAAAGGCAAGAAGGAAGTGCAGAAAAAAAAACAGATGAAAAAAGGTCAAAGAGGGGTAGAGAAAGGGACAAGAGGGGTGCAGAAAGAAGCAAGAGAGGTGCAGAAAGAAACAAAAGAAGTGCAGAAAGAAGGAACAGAGGTGTTTGAAGAGGCATTAGGGGTGCAGAATGAGGGAAGAGGGGTGCAGAAAGAGGCACAAGGGGTGCAGAAAGAAGCCAGAGAGGTGCAGAAAGAAGCAAGAGAAGTACAGAAAGAAGAATCAGAGCTGCTGAAAGAGGCAAGAGGGGTGCAGAAAAAGGGAACAGGGGTGCAGAAAGAGGCACGAGGGGAGAAGAAAGAAGCAAGAGAGCTGCAGAAAGAAACAAAAGTACAGAAAGAAGGAACAGAGGTGCAGAAAGATGTATGGGGTACAGAAAGAGGGAGGAGAGGTGCAGAAAGAGGTAAGAGAGGTGCACAAAGAGCGAATAAGGGTGCAGAAAGAGGCAAGAGAGGTGCAGAAAGAAGCAAGAGGGGTGCAGAAAGAGGCAAAAGAGGTGCAGAAAGAAGCAACAGAGGTGCAGAAATAGGCAGGAGAGGTGCAGAAAGAAAGAACAGGGATACAGAAAGAGGCAAGAGAGGCGCACAAAGAGGGAAGAAGGGTACAGAGAGAGGCAAGAGGGGTGCAGAAAGAAGCAAGAGAGCTGCAGAAAGAAAAAAGAAGAGCAGAAAGAAGGAACAGTGGCACAGAAAGAGGTAGGGGGTGCAGAAAGAGGGAAGAGAGGTGCAGAAAGAGGTAAGAGAGGTGCACAAAGAGGGAATAACGGTGCAGAAAGAGGCAAGAGGGGTACAGAAAGAAGCAAGAGAGATGCAGAAAAGCAAGAGAAGTACACAAAGAAGCAACAGAGGTGCAGAAAGAGGCAAGAGGGGTACAGAAAGAGGTAAGAGAGGTGCAGAAAGAGGGAAGAAGGGTACACAAAGAGGCAAGAATGGTGCAGAAAGAAGCAAGAGAGATGCAGAAAGAAGCAAGAGCAGAGCAAAAAGAAGCAAGAGAGGTGCAGAAAGATGCAAAGGAAGTGCAGAAAGAAGCAACAGAGGTGCAGAAAGAGACAAAAGAAGTGCATAAAGAGGCAAGAGAGGTGCAGAAATAGGCAGGAGAGGTGCAGAAAGAAAGAACAGGGATACAGAAAGAGGCAAGAGAGGTGCACAAAGAAGGAAGAAGGGTACAGAGAGAGGCAAGAGGGGTACAGAAAGAGGTAGGGGGTGCAGAAAGAGGGGTGCAGAAAGAGGTGAGAGGTGCAGAAAGAGGGAAGAAGGATACAGAAAGAGGCAAGAGTGGTGCAGAAAGAAGCAAGAGAGATGCAGAAAAAGCAAGAGAAGTGCAGAAAGAAGCAACGGAGGTGCGGAAAGAGGGGTGCAGAAAGAGGCAAAGGAAGTGTGGAAAGAAGCAACAGAGTTGCAGAAAGAGGCAAGAGAAGTGCAGAAAGAGGCAAGAGAGGTGCAGAAAGAGGCAAGAGAGGTGCAGAAAGAAAGAACAGAGGTGCAGAAAGAAGCAGGAAGAATACAGAAAGAAGCATCAGAGGAGCAGAAAGAGGCAAGAGGGGTGCAGAAAGAAGCAAGAGATGCAGAAAGAAGCAAGAGAAGTGCAGAAAGAAGCAACAGAGGTGCTGAAGGTGGCAAGAGAAGTGCAGAAAGAGGCAAGAGAAGTGCAGAAACAGGTGACAGAGGTACAGAAAGAAGCAAGAGCAGTACAGAAAGGACCAACAGAGGTGTAGAAGGAGGTAAGAAGGTTGCAGAAATTTGCAAGAGAGGTGCAGAAAGAAGCAAGAACAGTGCAAAAAGAAACAACAGAGGTGCAGAAGGAGGCAAGAGGGGTGCAGAAAGAAGCAAAAAAGGTGCAGAAAGAGGCAAGAGGGGTACAGAAAGAGGCAAGAGGGGTGCAGAAAGAGGCAAGAGAGTTGCACAAAGAGGGAATAAGGGTTCAGAGAGAGGTAAGAGGGGTGCATAAAGCAGCAAGAGGGATGCAGAAAGAAGCAAGAGAAGTACAGAAACAAGCAACAGAGGTGCAGAAAGAGAGAAGAGCAGTGCAGAAAGAAGCAAGAGAAGTACGGAAAGAATCGACAGAGGTGCAGAAAGAGGCAGGAGAAGTACAGAAAGAGGCAAGAGAGTTGCAGAAACAGGCAAAAGAGGTACAGAAAGAGGGAAGAGGATGCAAAAAGAAGCAAGAGAGGTGCCGAAAGAAAAAAGAGAAGTGCAGAAAGAAGCAACAATTGTGCAGAAAGAGGGAAGAGAGGTGGGGATAGAGGCAGGAGAAGTGCAGAAAGAAGCAAGAGAGGTGCAGAAAGAAACAAAAGAAGTGCAGAAAGAAGGAACAGAGGTGCTTGAAGAGGCATTAGGGGTGCAGAATGAGGGAAGAGGGGTGCAGAAAGAGGCACAAGGGGTGCAGAAAGAAGCCAGAGAGGTGCAGAAAGAAGCAAGAGAAGTGCAGAAAGAAGCATCAGAGCTGCTGAAAGAGGCAAGAGGGGTGCAGAAAAAGGGAACAGGGGTGCAGAAAGAGGCACGAGGGGAGAAGAAAGAAGCAAGAGAGCTGCAGAAAGAAACAAAAGTACAGAAAGAAGGAACAGAGGTGCAGAAAGATGTATGGGGTACAGAAAGAGGGAGGAGAGGTGCAGAAAGAGGTAAGAGGTGCACAAAGAGCGAATAAGGTGCAGAAAGAGGCAAGAGAGGTGCAGAAAGAAGCAAGAGGGGTGCAGAAAGAAGCAACAGAGGTGCAGAAATAGGCAGGAGAGGTGCAGAAAGAAAGAACAGGGATACAGAAAGAGGCAAGAGAGGCACACAAAGAGGGAAGAAGGGTACAGAGAGAGGCAAGAGGGGTGCAGAAAGAAGCAAGAGAGCTGCAGAAAGAAAAAAGAAGAGCAGAAAGAAGGAACAGTGGCACAGAAAGAGGTAGGGGGTGCAGAAAGAGGGAAGAGAGGTGCAGAAAGAGGTAAGAGAGGTGCACAAAGAGGGAATAAAGGTGCAGAAAGAGGCAAGAGGGGTACAGAAAGAAGCAAGAGAGATGCAGAAAAGCAAGAGAAGTACACAAAGAAGCAAGACAGGTGCAGAAACAGGGGTACAGAAAGAGGTAAGAGAGGTGCAGAAAGAGGGAAGAAGGGTACACAAAGAGACAAGAGTGGTGCAGAAAGAAGCAACAGAGATGCAGAAAGAAGCAAGAGCAGAGCAAAAAGAAGCAAGAGAGGTGCAGAAAGAGGCAAAGGAAGTGCAGAAAGAAGCAAGAGAGGTACAGAAAGAGACAAAAGAAGTGCATAAAGAGGCAAGAGAGGTGCAGAAATAGGCAGGAGAGGTGCAGAAAGAAAGAACAGGGATACAGAAAGAGGCAAGAGAGGCGCACAAAGAGGGAAGAAGGGTACAGAGAGAGGCAAGAGGGGTACAGAAAGAGGTAGGGGTGCAGAAAGAGGGGTGCAGAAAGAGGTGAGAGGTGCAGAAAGAGGGAAGAAGGATACAGAAAGAGGCAAGAGTGGTGCAGAAAGAAGCAAGAGAGATGCAGAAAAAAGCAAGAGAAGTGCAGAAAGAAGCAACGGAGGTGCGGAAAGAGGGGTGCAGAAAGAGGCAAAGGAAGTGTGGAAAGAAGCAACAGAGTTGCAGAAAGAGGCAAGAGAAGTGCAGAAAGAGGCAAGAGAGGTGCAGAAATAGTCAAGTAAGGTGCAGAAAGAAAGAACAGGGGGTACAGAAAGGCTAGAGTGGCACAGAAAGAAGGAAGAAGGGTACAAAAAGAGGCAAGAGGGGTGCAGAAAGAAGCAAGTAAGGTGCAGAAAGAGGCAAAAGAAGTGCAGAAAAAAGCAACAGAGGTGCAGAAAAAGGCATGAGGGGTGCAGAAATGGGGAAGAAGGGTGCAGAAAGAGGCACGAGGGGTGCAGAATGAAGCAAGAGAAGTGCAGAAAGAAGCAAGAGAAGTGCAGAAAGAGGCAACAGAGGTGCAGAAAAGGGCATGAGGGGTGCAGAAATGGGGAAGAGGGGTGGAGAAAGAAACATAAGAAGTATAGAAAGAAGGAACAGAGATGCAGAAAGAGGCAAGAGGGTGCAGAAAGAGGCAAGAGGGGTGCAGAAAGAGGCATGAGGTGATTCAGAAAGAAGCAAGAGAGGTGCAGAAAGAAGCAAGAGAGGTGTAGAAAGAAGCAACAGAGGTGTAGAAAGATGGATGGGGAGAAAGAGGTAAGAGAAGTGCAGAAAGAAGCAACAGAGGTGCAGAAAAAGGCATGAGGGGTGCAGAAATGGGGAAGAGGGGTGGAGAAAGGGGCAAGAGGGGTGCAGAAATAAGCAAGAGAGGTGCAGAAAGAGGCAAGAGGGTGCAGAAAGTGGGAAGAGGGGTGCAGAAAGAGGCATGGGTGATTCAGAAAGAAGCAAGAGAGGTGCAGAAAGAAGCAAGAGAAGTGTAGAAAGAAGCAACAGAGGTGTAGAAAGATGGATGGGGAGAAAGAGGTAAGAGAAGTGCAGAAAGAAGCAACAGAGTTGCAAAAAGGGGGAACAAGGGTGGAGAAAGAAGCAAGAGGAGTGCAGAAAGAAGCAAGACAGGTACAGAAAGAAACAAAAGAAGTGCAGAAAGGAGGAACAGAGGTACAGAAAGAGGCAAGAGGGGTGCAAAAAGACAGAAGATGGGTGCAGAAAGAGGCAAGAGAAGTCCAGATAGAAGCAAGAGAGGTGCAGAAAGAAGCAATAGAAGTGCAGAAAGAAGCAACAGAGATGCAGTAAGAGGCAAGAGGGATACAGAAAGAAGCAAGAGAGGTGCAGAAAGAAGCAACAGAGGTGTAGAAAGATGGATGGGGAGAAAGAGGTAAGAGAAGTGTAGAAAGAAGCAACAGAGTTGCAAAAAGGGGGAACAAGGGTGGAGAAAGAAGCAAGAGGAGTGCAGAAAGAAGCAAGACAGGTATAGAAAGAAACAAAAGAAGTGCAGAAAGGAGGAACAGAGGTACAGAAAGAGGCAAGAGGGGTGCAAAAAGACAGAAGATGGGTGCAGAAAGAGGCAAGAGAGGTGCAGAAAGCAGGAAGAGGGGTGGAGAAAGGCAAGAGAGGTGCAGAAAGAAGCAAGAGAGGTGCAGAAAGAAGCAAGAGAGGTGCAGAAAGAAGCAACAGAGATGCAGTAAGAGGTAAGAGGGATACAGAAAGAAGCAAGAGAGGTGCAGAAAGAAACAAAAGAAGTGCAGAAAGGAGGAACAGAGGTGCAGAAAGAAGCAAGAGGGGTGCAGAAAGAAGCAATAGAAGTGCAGAAAGAAGCAACAGAGGTGCAGAAAGAGGCAAGAGGGGTACAGAAAGAAGCAAGAGAGGTGCAGAAAGGAGCAACAGAGGTGCAGAAAGAGGCAAGAGGGGTGCAGAAAGAAGCAAGAGAGGTGCAGAAAGAGGCAAGAGAAGTGCAGAAAGAAGCAACAGAGATGCAGAAAGGAGGAAGAGGGAAGCAGAAAGAGGCAAGAGGGGTGCAGAAAGAAGCAAGAGAGGTGCAGAAAGAAGCAAAAGAAGTGCAGAAAGAAGGAACAGAGGTGCAGAAAGAGGCAAGAGAGGTGCAGAAAGAAGCAAGAGAGGTGCAGAAAGAAGGATGAGGGGTGACAGAAAAGGCAAGAAGGAAGTGCAGAAAGAAGAACAGATGAAAAAAGGTCAAAGAGGGGTACAGAAAGAGGACAAGAGGGGTGCAGAAAGAAGCAAGAGAGGTGCAGAAAGAAACAAAAGAAGTGCAGAAAGAAGGAACAGAGGTGCTAGAAGAGGCATTAGGGGTGCAGAATGAGGGAAGAGGGGTGCAGAAAGAGGCACAAGGGGTGCAGAAAGAAGCCAGAGAGGTGCAGAAAGAAGCAAGAGAAGTGCAGAAAGAAGCATCAGAGCTGCTGAAAGAGGCAAGAGGGGTGCAGAAAGAGGGAACAGGGGTGCAGAAAGAGGCACGAGGGGAGAAGAAAGAAGCAAGAGAGCTGCAGAAAGAAACAAAAGTACAGAAAGAAGGAACAGAGGTGCAGAAAGATGTATGGGGTACAGAAAGAGGGAGGAGTGGTGCAGAAAGAGGTAAGAGAGGTGCACAAAGAGTGAATAGGGGTGCAGAAAGAGGCAAGAGAGGTGCAGAAAGAAGCAAGAGGGGTGCAGAAAGAGGCAAAAGAAGTGCAGAAAGAAGCAACAGAGGTGCAGAAATAGGCAGGAGAGGTGCAGAAAGAAAGAACAGGGATACAGAAAGAGGCAAGAGAGGTGCACAAAGAGGGAAGAAGGGTACAGAGAGAGGCAAGAGGGGTACAGAAAGAAGCAAGAGAGCTGCAGAAAGAAACAAAAGAAGTGCAGAAAGAAGGAACAGTGGCACGGAAAGAGGTAGGGGGTGCAGAAAGAGGGAAGAGGGGTGCAGAAAGAGGTAAGAGAGGTGCACAAAGAGGGAATAACGGTGCAGAAAGAGGCAAGAGGGGTACAGAAAGAAGCAAGAGAGATGCAGAAAAGCAAGAGAAGTACACAAAGAAGCAACAGAGGTGCAGAAAGAGGCAAGAGGGGTACAGAAAGAGGTAAGAGAGGTGCAGAAAGAGGGAAGAAGGGTACACAAAGAGGCAAGAGTGGTGCAGAAAGAAGCAAGAGAGATGCAGAAAGAAGCAAGAGCAGAGCAAAAAGAAGCAAGAGAGGTGCAGAAAGAGGCAAAGGAAGTGCAGAAAGAAGCAACAGAGGTGCAGAAAGAGACAAAAGAAGTGCATAAAGAGGCAAGAGAGGTGCAGAAATAGGCAGGAGAGGTGCAGAAAGAAAGAACAGGGATACAGAAAGAGGCAAGAGAGGCGCACAAAGAGGGAAGAAGGGTACAGAGAGAGGCAAGAGGGGTACAGAAAGAGGTAGGGGGTGCAGAAAGAGGGGTGCAGAAAGAGGTGAGAGGTGCAGAAAGAGGGAAGAAGGATACAGAAAGAGGCAAGAGTGGTGCAGAAAGAAGCAAGAGAGATGCAGAAAAAAGCAAGAGAAGTGCAGAAAGAAGCAACGGAGGTGCGGAAAGAGGGGTGCAGAAAGAGGCAAAGGAAGTGTGGAAAGAAGCAACAGAGTTGCAGAAAGAGGCAAGAGAAGTGCAGAAAGAGGCAAGAGAGGTGCAGAAAGAGGCAAGAGAGGTGCAGAAAGAAAGAACAGAGGTGCAGAAAGAAGCAGGAAGAATACAGAAAGAAGCATCAGAGGAGCAGAAAGAGGCAAGAGGGGTGCAGAAAGAAGCAAGAGATGCAGAAAGAAGCAAGAGAAGTGCAGAAAGAAGCAACAGAGGTGCTGAAGGTGGCAAGAGAAGTGCAGAAAGAGGCAAGAGAAGTGCAGAAACAGGTGACAGAGGTACAGAAAGAAGCAAGAGCAGTACAGAAAGGACCAACAGAGGTGTAGAAGGAGGTAAGAAGGTTGCAGAAATTTGCAAGAGAGGTGCAGAAAGAAGCAAGAACAGTGCAAAAAGAAACAACAGAGGTGCAGAAGGAGGCAAGAGGGGTGCAGAAAGAAGCAAAAAAGGTGCAGAAAGAGGCAAGAGGGGTACAGAAAGAGGCAAGAGGGGTGCAGAAAGAGGCAAGAGAGTTGCACAAAGAGGGAATAAGGGTTCAGAGAGAGGTAAGAGGGGTGCATAAAGCAGCAAGAGGGATGCAGAAAGAAGCAAGAGAAGTACAGAAACAAGCAACAGAGGTGCAGAAAGAGAGAAGAGCAGTGCAGAAAGAAGCAAGAGAAGTACGGAAAGAATCGACAGAGGTGCAGAAAGAGGCAGGAGAAGTACAGAAAGAGGCAAGAGAGTTGCAGAAACAGGCAAAAGAGGTACAGAAAGAGGGAAGAGGATGCAAAAAGAAGCAAGAGAGGTGCCGAAAGAAAAAGAGAAGTGCAGAAAGAAGCAACAATTGTGCAGAAAGAGGGAAGAGAGGTGGGGATAGAGGCAGGAGAAGTGCAGAAAGAAGCAAGAGAGGTGCAGAAAGAAACAAAAGAAGTGCAGAAAGAAGGAACAGAGGTGCTTGAAGAGGCATTAGGGTGCAGAATGAGGGAAGAGGGGTGCAGAAAGAGGCACAAGGGGTGCAGAAAGAAGCCAGAGAGGTGCAGAAAGAAGCAAGAGAAGTGCAGAAAGAAGCATCAGAGCTGCTGAAAGAGGCAAGAGGGGTGCAGAAAAAGGGAACAGGGGTGCAGAAAGAGGCACGAGGGGAGAAGAAAGAAGCAAGAGAGCTGCAGAAAGAAACAAAAGTACAGAAAGAAGGAACAGAGGTGCAGAAAGATGTATGGGGTACAGAAAGAGGGAGGAGAGGTGCAGAAAGAGGTAAGAGGTGCACAAAGAGCGAATAAGGTGCAGAAAGAGGCAAGAGAGGTGCAGAAAGAAGCAAGAGGGGTGCAGAAAGAAGCAACAGAGGTGCAGAAATAGGCAGGAGAGGTGCAGAAAGAAAGAACAGGGATACAGAAAGAGGCAAGAGAGGCGCACAAAGAGGGAAGAAGGGTACAGAGAGAGGCAAGAGGGGTGCAGAAAGAAGCAAGAGAGCTGCAGAAAGAAAAAAGAAGAGCAGAAAGAAGGAACAGTGGCACAGAAAGAGGTAGGGGTCAGTGCAGAAAGAGGTAAGAGAGGTGCACAAAGAGGGAATAAAGGTGCAGAAAGAGGCAAGAGGGGTACAGAAAGAAGCAAGAGAGATGCAGAAAAGCAAGAGAAGTACACAAAGAAGCAAGACAGGTGCAGAAACAGGGGTACAGAAAGAGGTAAGAGAGGTGCAGAAAGAGGGAAGAAGGGTACACAAAGAGACAAGAGTGGTGCAGAAAGAAGCAACAGAGATGCAGAAAGAAGCAAGAGCAGAGCAAAAGAAGCAAGAGAGGTGCAGAAAGAGGCAAAGGAAGTGCAGAAAGAAGCAAGAGAGGTACAGAAAGAGACAAAAGAAGTGCATAAAGAGGCAAGAGAGGTGCAGAAATAGGCAGGAGAGGTGCAGAAAGAAAGAACAGGGATACAGAAAGAGGCAAGAGAGGCGCACAAAGAGGGAAGAAGGGTACAGAGAGAGGCAAGAGGGGTACAGAAAGAGGTAGGGGTGCAGAAAGAGGGGTGCAGAAAGAGGTGAGAGGTGCAGAAAGAGGGAAGAAGGATACAGAAAGAGGCAAGAGTGGTGCAGAAAGAAGCAAGAGAGATGCAGAAAAAAGCAAGAGAAGTGCAGAAAGAAGCAACGGAGGTGCGGAAAGAGGGGTGCAGAAAGAGGCAAAGGAAGTGTGGAAAGAAGCAACAGAGTTGCAGAAAGAGGCAAGAGAAGTGCAGAAAGAGGCAAGAGAGGTGCAGAAATAGTCAAGTAAGGTGCAGAAAGAAAGAACAGGGGGTACAGAAAGGCTAGAGTGGCACAGAAAGAAGGAAGAAGGGTACAAAAAGAGGCAAGAGGGGTGCAGAAAGAAGCAAGTAAGGTGCAGAAAGAGGCAAAAGAAGTGCAGAAAAAAGCAACAGAGGTGCAGAAAAAGGCATGAGGGGTGCAGAAATGGGGAAGAGGGGTGCAGAAAGAGGCACGAGGGGTGCAGAATGAAGCAAGAGAGGTGCAGAAAGAAGCAAGAGAAGTGCAGAAAGAGGCAACAGAGGTGCAGAAAAGGGCATGAGGGGTGCAGAAATGGGGAAGAGGGGTGGAGAAAGAAACATAAGAAGTATAGAAAGAAGGAACAGAGATGCAGAAAGAGGCAAGAGGGTGCACAAAGAGGGAAGAGGGGTGCAGAAAGAGGCATGGGTGATTCAGAAAGAAGCAAGAGAGGTGCAGAAAGAAGCAAGAGAGGTGTAGAAAGAAGCAAGAGAGGTGTAGAAAGAAGCAGAGGTGTAGAAAGATGGATGGGGAGAAAGAGGTAAGAGAAGTGCAGAAAGAAGCAACAGAGTTGCAAAAAGGGGGAACAAGGTTGGAGAAAGAAGCAAGAGGAGTGCAGAAAGAAGCAAGACAGGTACAGAAAGAAACAAAAGAAGTGCAGAAAGGAGGAACAGAGGTACAGAAAGAGGCAAGAGGGGTGCAGAAAGAAGCAACAGAGGTGCAGAAAGAATCAACAGAGGTGCAGAAAGAGGCAGGAGAAGTACAGAAAGAGGCAAGAGAGTTGCAGAAACAGGCAAAAGAGGTACAGAAAGAGGGAAGAGGATGCAGAAAGAAGCAAGAGAGGTGCCGAAAGAAACAAAAGAAGTGCAGAAAGAAGGAACAGAGGTGCTTGAAGAGGCATTAGGGGTGCAGAATGAGGGAAGAGGGGTGCAGAAAGAGGCACAAGGGGTGCAGAAAGAAGCCAGAGAGGTGCAGAAAGAAGCAAGAGAAGTGCAGAAAGAAGCATCAGAGCTGCTGAAAGAGGCAAGAGGGGTGCAGAAAGAGGGAACAGGGGTGCAGAAAGAGGGAACAGGGATGCAGAAAGAGGCACGAGGGGAGAAGAAAGAAGCAAGAGAGCTGCAGAAAGAAACAAGAAGTACAGAAAGAAGGAACAGAGGTGCAGAAAGATGTATGGGGTACAGAAAGAGGGAGGAGAGGTGCAGAAAGAGGTAAGAGAGGTGCACAAAGAGCGAATAAGGGTGCAGAAAGAGGCAATAGGGGTGCAGAAAGAAGCAAGTAAGGTGCAGAAAGAGGCAAAAGAAGTGCAGAAAGAAGCAACAGAGGTGCAGAAAGAGGCAAAAGTAGTGCAGAAAGAGGCAAGAGGTGCAGAAATAGGCAGGAGAGGTGCAGAAAGAAAGAACAGGGATACAGAAAGAGGCAAGAGAGGCGCACAAAGAGGGAAGAAGGGTACAGAGAGAGGCAAGAGGGGTGCAGAAAGAAGCAACAGAGCTGCAGAAAGCAAAAAGAAGAGCAGAAAGAAGGAACAGTGGCACGGAAAGAGGTAGAGGGGTGCAGAAAGAAGGAAGAGAGGTGCAGAAAGAGGCAAGAGAGGTGCAGAAAGAGGCAATAAAGGTGCAGAAAGAGGCAAGAGGGGTACAGAAAGAGGTAAGAGAGGTGCAGAAAGAGGGAAGAAGGGTACACAATGAGGCAAGAGTGGTGCATAAAGAGGCAAGAGAGATGCAGAAAGAAGCAAGAGCAGATGCAGAAAGAAGCAAGAGAGGTGCAGAAAGAGGCAAAGGAAGTGCAGAAAGCAGCAACAGAGGTGCAGAAAGAGGCAAAAGTAGTGCAGAAAGAGGCAAGAGGTGCAGAAATAGGCAGGAGAGGTGCAGAAAGAAAGAACAGGGATACAGAAAGAGGCAAGAGAGGCGCACAAAGAGGGAAGAAGGGTACAGAGAGAGGCAAGAGGGGTGCAGAAAGAAGCAAGAGAGCTGCAGAAAGAAACAAAAGAAGTGCAGAAAGAAGGAACAGTGGCACAGAACGAGGTAGGGGTGCAGAAAGAGGGGTGCAGAAAGAGGTGAGAGAGGTGCAGAAAGAGGGAAGAAGGATACAGAAAGAGGCAAGAGTGGTGCAGAAAGAAGCAAGAGAGATGCAGAAAAAAGCAAGAGAAGTGCAGAAAGAAGCAACAGAGGTGCAGAAAGAGGAAAGAGGGGTGCAGAAAGAGGCAAAGGAAGTGTGGAAAGAAGCAACAGAGTTACAGAAAGAGGCAAGAGAAGTGCAGAAAGAGGCAAGAGAGGTGCAGAAATAGTCAAGTAAGGTGCAGAAAGAAAGAACAGGGGGTACAGAAAGAGGCTAGAGTGGCACAGAAAGAAGGAAGAAGGGTACAAAAAGAGGCAAGAGGGGTGCAGAAAGAAGCAAGTAAGGTGCAGAAAGAGGCAAAAGAAGTGCAGAAAAAAGCAACAGAGGTGCAGAAAAAGGCATGAGGGGTGCAGAAATGGGGAAGAGGGTGCAGAAAGAGGCACGAGGGGTGCAGAATGAAGCAAGAGAGGTGCAGAAAGAAGCAAGAGAAGTGCAGAAAGAAGCAACAGAGGTGCAGAAAAAGGCATGAGGGGTGCAGAAATGGGGAAGAGGGGTGGAGAAAGGGGCAAGAGGGGTGCAGAAATAAGCAAGAGAGGTGCAGAAAGAAACATAAGAAGTATAGAAAGAAGGAACAGAGATGCAGAAAGAGGTGAGAGGTGCAGAAAGAGGGAAGAGTGGTGCAGAAAGAAGCAAGAGAGTTGCAGAAAAAAGCAAGAGAGATGCAGAAAAAAGCATGTCAGGTGCAGAAAGAAGCAAGAGAGGTGCAGAAAGAGGCAAGAGGGGTGCAGAAAGAGGCAAAGGAAGTGTGGAAAGAGGCAAGAGAGGTGCAGAAATAGTCAAGTGAGTTGCAGAAAGAAAGAACAGGGGGTACAGAAAGAGGCTAGAGTGGCACAGAAAGAAGGAAGAAGGGTACAAAAAGAGGCAAGAGGGGTGCAGAAAGAAGCAAGTAAGGTGCAGAAAGAGGCAAAAGAAGTGCAGAAAAAAGCAACAGAGGTGCAGAAAAAGGCATGAGGGGTGCAGAAATGGGGAAGAGGGGTGCAGAAAGAGGCACGAGGGGTGCGGAATGAAGCAAGAGAGGTGCAGAAAGAAGCAAGAGAAGTGCAGATAGAGGCAACAGAGGTGCAGAAAAAGGCATGAGGGGTGCAGAAATGGGGAAGAGGGGTGGAGAAAAGGGCAAGAGGGGTGGAGAAATAAGCAAGAGAGGTGCAGAAAGAAACATGAAGTACAGAAAGAAGGAACAGAGATGCAGAAAGAGGCAAGAGGGTGCAGAAAGAGGGAAGAGGGGTGCAGAAAGAGGCATGGGTGATTCAGAAAGAAGCAAGAGAGGTGCAGAAAGAAGCAAGAGAAGTGTAGAAAGAAGCAACAGAGGTGTAGAAAGATGGATGGGGAGAAAGAGGTAAGAAGTGTAGAAAGAAGCAACAGAGTTGCAAAAAGGGGGAACATGGGTGGAGAAAGAAGCAAGAGGAGTGCAGAAAGAAGCAAGACAGGTACAGAAAGAAACAAAAGAAGTGCAGAAAGGAGGAACAGAGGTACAGAAAGAGGCAAGAGGGGTGCAAAAAGACAGAAGATGGGTGCAGAAAGAAGCAATAGAAGTGCAGAAAGAAGCAACAGAGATGCAGTAAGAGGCAAGAGGGATACAGAAAGAAGCAAGAGAGGTGCAGAAAGAAACAAAAGAAGTGCAGAAAGAAGCAACAGAGGTGCAGAAAGAGGCAACAGAGGTGCAGAAAGAGGCAAGAGAAGTGCAGAAAGAAGCAACAGAGATGCAGAAAGTAGGAAGAGGGAAGGAGAAAGAGGCAAGAGGGGTGCAGAAAGAAGCAAGAGAGGTGCAGAAAGAAGGATGAGGGGTGACGAAAGAGGCAAGAGAAGGAAGTGCAGAAAAAAAAACAGATCAAAAAGGTCAAAGAGGGGTAGAGAAAGGGACAAGAGGGGTGCAGAAAGAAGCAAGAGAGGTGCAGAAAGAAACATAAGAAGTGCAGAAAGATGGAACAGAGATGCAGAAAGAGGTAAGAGGAGTGCAGAAAGAGGGAAGAAGGGTGCAGAAAAAGGCACAAGGGGTGCAGAAAGAAGCAAGAGAGGTGCAGAATGAAGCAAGAGAAGGGTAGAAAGAAGCAACAGAGGTGTAGAAAGAGGGATGAGGGGGCAAGAGGCAAGAGAAGTGCAGAAAGAAGCAACAAAGATGCAAAAAGGGAGAATAGGGGTAGAGAAAGAGGCACGAGGGGTCCAGAAAGTAGCAACAGAGGTGCAGAAAGAATGAACAGAGGTGCAGAAAAAGGCAAGAGGGGTGCAGAAATAGGGAAGAGGTGTGCAGAAAGAGGCAGAAGGGGTGCAGAAAGTAGCAACAGAGGTGCAGAAAGAAGCAGGAAGAGTGCAGAAAGAAGCATCAGAGGTGCAGAAAGAGTTAAGATGGAGCAACAGAGATGCAGAAAAGGGGAAGAGGGGCAGAGAAAGAGGCAAGAGGGGTGCAGAAAGAGGTAAGAGGTGCAGAAAGAGGGAAGAAGGGTACACAAAGAGGCAAGAGTGGTGCAGAAAGAAGCAAGAGAGATGCAGAAAGAAGCAAGAGCAGTGCAAAAAGAAGCAACAGAGGTGCATAAAGAGGCAAAGGAAGTGCAGAAAGAAGCAACAGAGGTGCAGAAAGAGACAAAAGAAGTGCAGAAATAGGCAGGAGAGGTGCAGAAAGAAAGAACAGGGATATAGAAAGAGGCAAGAGAGGCGCACAAAGAGGGAAGAAGGGTACAGAGAGAGGCAAGAGGGGTGCAGAAAGAAGCAAGAGAGCTGCAGAAAGAAACAAAAGAAGTGCAGAAAGAAGGAACAGTGGCACAGAAAGAGGTAGGGGTGCAGAAAGAGGGGTGCAGAAAGAGGTGAGAGAGGTGCAGAAAGAGGGAAGAAGGATACAGAAAGAGGCAAGAGGGGTGCAGAAAGAAGCAAGAGAGATGCAGAAAAAAGCAAGAGAAGTGCAGAAAGAAGCAACAGAGGTGCAGAAAGAGGAAAGAGGGGTGCAGAAAGAGGCAAAGGAAGTGTGGAAAGAAGCAACAGAGTTACAGAAAGAGGCAAGAGAAGTGCAGAAAGAGGCAAGAGAGGTGCAGAAATAGTCAAGTAAGGTGCAGAAAGAAAGAACAGGGGGTACAGAAAGAGGCTAGAGTGGCACAGAAAGAAGGAAGAAGGGTACAAAAAGAGGCAAGAGGGGTGCAGAAAGAAGCAAGTAAGGTGCAGAAAGAGGCAAAAGAAGTGCAGAAAAAAGCAACAGAGGTGCAGAAAAAGGCAAGAGAGGTGCAGAAATGAGGCAACAGAGGTGCAGAAAGAGGCAACGAGAGGTGCAGAAGGAGGCAAGAGAGGTGCAGAAAGAAGCAAGAGAAGTGCAGAAAGAAGCAACAGAGATGCAGAAAGTAGGAATGAGGGAAGCAGAAATGAGGCAAGAGGGGTGGAGAAAGAGGCAAGAGAGGTGCAGAAAGAAGCGATGAGAGGTGACAGAAAGAGGCAAGAGAAGGAAGTGCAGAAAAAACAGATCAAAAGGTCAAAGAGGGGTGCAGAAAGAGGACAAGAGGTGATGCAGAAAGAAGCAAGAGAGGTGCAGAAAGAAGCAAGAGAAGTGTAGAAAGAAGCAACAGAGGTGTAGAAAGATGGATGGGGAGAAAGAGGTAAGAGAAGTGCAGAAAGAAGCAACAGAGTTGCAAAAAGGGGGAACAAGGGTGGAGAAAGAAGCAAGAGGAGTGCAGAAAGAAGCAAGACAGGTACAGAAAGAAACAAAAGAAGTGCAGAAAGGAGGAACAGAGGTACAGAAAGAGGCAAGAGGGGTGCAAAAAGACAGAAGATGGGTGCAGAAAGAGGCAAGAGAAGTCCAGATAGAAGCAAGAGAGGTGCAGAAAGAAGCAATAGAAGTGCAGAAAGAAGCAACAGAGATGCAGTAAGAGGCAAGAGGGATACAGAAAGAAGCAAGAGAGGTGCAGAAAGAAGCAACAGAGGTGTAGAAAGATGGATGGGGAGAAAGAGGTAAGAGAAGTGTAGAAAGAAGCAACAGAGTTGCAAAAAGGGGGAACAAGGGTGGAGAAAGAAGCAAGAGGAGTGCAGAAAGAAGCAAGACAGGTATAGAAAGAAACAAAAGAAGTGCAGAAAGGAGGAACAGAGGTACAGAAAGAGGCAAGAGGGGTGCAAAAAGACAGAAGATGGGTGCAGAAAGAGGCAAGAGAGGTGCAGAAAGCAGGAAGAGGGGTGGAGAAAGGCAAGAGAGGTGCAGAAAGAAGCAAGAGAGGTGCAGAAAGAAGCAACAGAGGTGCAGAAAGAAGCAACAGAGATGCAGTAAGAGGCAAGAGGGATACAGAAAGAAGCAAGAGAGGTGCAGAAAGAAACAAAAGAAGTGCAGAAAGAAGCAACAGAGGTGCAGAAAGAAGCAATAGAAGTGCAGAAAGAAGCAACAGAGATGCAGTAAGAGGCAAGAGGGATACAGAAAGAAGCAAGAGAGGTGCAGAAAGAAAGAAAAGAATTGCAGAAAGAAACAAAAGAAGTGCAGAAAGAAGCAACAGAGGTGCAGAAAGAGGCAAGAGAAGTGCAGAAAGAAGCAACAGAGATGCAGAAAGTAGGAAGAGGGAAGGAGAAAGAGGCAAGAGGGGGCAGAAAGAAGCAAGAGAGGTGCAGAAAGAAACAAAAGAAGTGCTGAAAGAAGGAACAGAGGTGCACAAAGAGGCAAGAGGGGTGCAAAAGAAGCAAGAGAGGTGCAGAAAGAAGGATGAGGGGTGACGAAAAGGCAAGAAGGAAGTGCAGGAAAAAAAAACAGATGAAAAAAGGTCAAAGAGGGGTAGAGAAAGGGACAAGAGGGGTGCAGAAAGAAGCAAGAGAGGTGCAGAAAGAAACAAAAGAAGTGCAGAAAGAAGGAACAGAGGTGTTTGAAGAGGCATTAGGGGTGCAGAATGAGGGAAGAGGGGTGCAGAAAGAGGCACAAGGGGTGCAGAAAGAAGCCAGAGAGGTGCAGAAAGAAGCAAGAGAAGTACAGAAAGAAGCATCAGAGCTGCTGAAAGAGGCAAGAGGGGTGCAGAAAAAGGGAACAGGGGTGCAGAAAGAGGCACGAGGGGAGAAGAAAGAAGCAAGAGAGCTGCAGAAAGAAACAAAAGTACAGAAAGAAGGAACAGAGGTGCAGAAAGATGTATGGGGTACAGAAAGAGGGAGGAGAGGTGCAGAAAGAGGTAAGAGAGGTGCACAAAGAGCGAATAAGGGTGCAGAAAGAGGCAAGAGAGGTGCAGAAAGAAGCAAGAGGGGTGCAGAAAGAGGCAAAAGAGGTGCAGAAAGAAGCAACAGAGGTGCAGAAATAGGCAGGAGAGGTGCAGAAAGAAAGAACAGGGATACAGAAAGAGGCAAGAGAGGCGCACAAAGAGGGAAGAAGGGTACAGAGAGAGGCAAGAGGGGTGCAGAAAGAAGCAAGAGAGCTGCAGAAAGAAAAAAGAAGAGCAGAAAGAAGGAACAGTGGCACAGAAAGAGGTAGGGGTGCAGAAAGAGGGAAGAGAGGTGCAGAAAGAGGTAAGAGAGGTGCACAAAGAGGGAATAACGGTGCAGAAAGAGGCAAGAGGGGTACAGAAAGAAGCAAGAGAGATGCAGAAAAGCAAGAGAAGTACACAAAGAAGCAACAGAGGTGCAGAAAGAGGCAAGAGGGGTACAGAAAGAGGTAAGAGAGGTGCAGAAAGAGGGAAGAAGGGTACACAAAGAGGCAAGAGTGGTGCAGAAAGAAGCAAGAGAGATGCAGAAAGAAGCAAGAGCAGAGCAAAAAGAAGCAAGAGAGGTGCAGAAAGATGCAAAGGAAGTGCAGAAAGAAGCAACAGAGGTGCAGAAAGAGACAAAAGAAGTGCATAAAGAGGCAAGAGAGGTGCAGAAATAGGCAGGAGAGGTGCAGAAAGAAAGAACAGGGATACAGAAAGAGGCAAGAGAGGTGCACAAAGAAGGAAGAAGGGTACAGAGAGAGGCAAGAGGGGTACAGAAAGAGGTAGGGGGTGCAGAAAGAGGGGTGCAGAAAGAGGTGAGAGGTGCAGAAAGAGGGAAGAAGGATACAGAAAGAGGCAAAAGTGGTGCAGAAAGAAGCAAGAGAGATGCAGAAAAAGCAAGAGAAGTGCAGAAAGAAGCAACGGAGGTGCGGAAAGAGGGGTGCAGAAAGAGGCAAAGGAAGTGTGGAAAGAAGCAACAGAGTTGCAGAAAGAGGCAAGAGAAGTGCAGAAAGAGGCAAGAGAGGTGCAGAAAGAGGCAAGAGAGGTGCAGAAAGAAAGAACAGAGGTGCAGAAAGAAGCAGGAAGAATACAGAAAGAAGCATCAGAGGAGCAGAAAGAGGCAAGAGGGGTGCAGAAAGAAGCAAGAGATGCAGAAAGAAGCAAGAGAAGTGCAGAAAGAAGCAACAGAGGTGCTGAAGGTGGCAAGAGAAGTGCAGAAAGAGGCAAGAGAAGTGCAGAAACAGGTGACAGAGGTACAGAAAGAAGCAAGAGCAGTACAGAAAGGACCAACAGAGGTGTAGAAGGAGGTAAGAAGGTTGCAGAAATTTGCAAGAGAGGTGCAGAAAGAAGCAAGAACAGTGCAAAAAGAAACAACAGAGGTGCAGAAGGAGGCAAGAGGGGTGCAGAAAGAAGCAAAAAAGGTGCAGAAAGAGGCAAGAGGGGTACAGAAAGAGGCAAGAGGGGTGCAGAAAGAGGCAAGAGAGTTGCACAAAGAGGGAATAAGGGTTCAGAGAGAGGTAAGAGGGGTGCATAAAGCAGCAAGAGGGATGCAGAAAGAAGCAAGAGAAGTACAGAAACAAGCAACAGAGGTGCAGAAAGAGAGAAGAGCAGTGCAGAAAGAAGCAAGAGAAGTACGGAAAGAATCGACAGAGGTGCAGAAAGAGGCAGGAGAAGTACAGAAAGAGGCAAGAGAGTTGCAGAAACAGGCAAAAGAGGTACAGAAAGAGGGAAGAGGATGCAAAAAGAAGCAAGAGAGGTGCCGAAAGAAAAAGAGAAGTGCAGAAAGAAGCAACAATTGTGCAGAAAGAGGGAAGAGAGGTGGGGATAGAGGCAGGAGAAGTGCAGAAAGAAGCAAGAGAGGTGCAGAAAGAAACAAAAGAAGTGCAGAAAGAAGGAACAGAGGTGCTTGAAGAGGCATTAGGGTGCAGAATGAGGGAAGAAGGGTGCATAAAGAGGCACAAGGGGTGCAGAAAGAAGCCAGAGAGGTGCAGAAAGAAGCAAGAGAAGTGCAGAAAGAAGCATCAGAGCTGCTGAAAGAGGCAAGAGGGGTGCAGAAAAGGGAACAGGGGTGCAGAAAGAGGCACGAGGAGAGAAGAAAGAAGCAAGAGAGCTGCAGAAAGAAACAAAAGTACAGAAAGAAGGAACAGAGGTGCAGAAAGATGTATGGGGTACAGAAAGAGGGAGGAGAGGTGCAGA